>JAUEPU010000052.1:0-393748 GCA_030435615.1 Armillaria luteobubalina
CAAGCAGCTCGGCCTTAGGGAGAAGGATATCACGAAGGTTCAGACCGGCGGCCCTGGTAGGTTATTCCTTTTCATCGACCGCTGACCCGACTCACTCGTGTTTTAGATGGTGATCTCGGATCCAGTAATTTCATTAGTCTTATTCCCTGCGCGCAGCTGCTCACTGGCTTTGTTAGATGAGATTTTACTCAGTTCTGACAAGACTGTTGCTATTATTGATGGCAGCGGTGTGCTTGCTGATCCCGTTGGTCTTAACCGCGAAGAGCTGATCCGTCTTGCGAAACTTCGCGTACCTGTCGCCAACTTTGACAAATCCAAGCTGAGCAAAGACGGCTATTTGGTCAAGGTCGAGGAACATGATATCAAGCTACCATGTAAGGCTGTGTACGTGTCACATTGCTCTCAGTCTGACTCCTTGGTCAATGAATGTAGCCGGAGAGGTAGTGTTAGATGGCACTGACTTCCGTAACGGGGCCCATTTGCGATACAAGGCGGATTTGTTCGTTCCCTGTGGCGGCCGGTGCGCGTTTTCGTTGCTTGACCTATGTATGTTGCTGATGTTAATCCCCATCAGTCCGGAAGCTGTCAACATTTCAAATGTTGCGGCCCTCGTCGACTCCGAGGGGAAAGCCCACTTCAAGTATATTGTTGAGGGTGCCAATTTGTTTTTGACACAGCAAGCGCGCCTGCACCTTGAGAAGCGAAAGGTCCTACTGTTCAAGGACTCAAGCACAAACAAGGGTGAGTGTTGTCCGTCTTTTCTGTCGATGCAAATGTAGTGATTTTCCTTTTAGGTGGCGTCACCAGTTCATCACTAGAGGTTCTGGCGGGTCTAGCCCTCTCGACGCAAGAATACGTGGACCTCATGATATCAGCGATGGCAAGCCGTCTGAATTCTATCAGAGCTACGTTCGAGATATCCAACAAAAGATACGGAGAATGCGGCCTCTGAGTTCCAATGTATCTGGCGAGAGCATTCTCGTCTCCAGGGTGCCAAACCTCGCACAATCATCTCCGATGAGCTATCTTCCACTCTCAACAACCTCCAAGCTGAGTTAGAGAGCTCCGATCTGTACGATGACTTGCCGAGCCGTAAAGGAGTGATGCGACGAGCAATTCCGAAGACGCTTGTCGACAAGGTCGGGTTAGATACGTTGTTGAAGAGACTACCTGAACCCTATCAACGTGCCCTCTTTTCAAGTTGGGTCGCGTCACATTTCGTGAGTTTGTATTTGTCGATGTCAGCTTATATGAGCTGAATCTCCACTACGCAGATTTACAAGTATGGTGTAAACGGGTCAAGTGTGGACTTCTTCCACTTCGCTCGGGACTTGGCAAGTCCTTGATTTCTATTAGTTTGAAAAGTTATTTTTGTTAGAGACTTACGTGTACAAGAAATGATATAATAAATCGGGGCTTTCCGTCTCTCATTTTCTGGGCTCCCGACATTGTGTTGATTGTCGTAACGGACAACGGTTTATATTCCCGCTGAGCATCACGTTGATCTTTACAGGTAAATCAGATAAATCGGGTAAATCTCGTTCTACGACGTTCCTCTGCTGATCTCGCTCAAAAACTGACTTGTGGAACATAATGATAGAATGGGTGAAAAGGTCGGTCTACCTTACTCTACAAAGCGGTTAACAATCGTGTGCTCTTAAATGCTCTCCTTCTGCTTGTTACGAAGTAACTTCCGTCATATCGACCATCGCCGTAACTCATGCCAGTCTCTTAGCGTGTTCTGTACCGGGGTGATCTTCCTAGCGGCCGATACAGGCACGTAAATGCGGGTTAGTCCGGTGTGTATGATGTCTCTCCTCGAACAGGGTTCTTAGTGTTGCCGCTTGTCCTTATAGTCGCCGAACCAACGACCATATGAACCAGTGGTTAATCTCATATGTGAATTCTAATTCATCGGAGCATCAAACCAATCAACGACATCCCGCCTTGATAAATGACATTGCTGTCGGAGCTAGCGCCGGTGTATTCATAATACCGCCGAGAATAAAACTTTATTCATCGCGGAGTAGGGGAGCCAGAAGGTCAGGTGCACGATACTTGACTTGAAGCTTGAGTCGGAGTACCCAATGATGGAGAAAAATCCAAACAGCAAGATGCTGGCATCCAGGCAAACTTCTCGTGCAAAAACGGCCTGATGAGGTCACATTCTTCGTGTTGTTCGCCTTCTTGTGAGTACCTATCATAATTTCTCCTGATTCTACACTGGTCATCTAATGGCTTACCGTATGCCAGCAGGAATGAGGTGACTGGTGGTTTTCTGTCCGCTGAAAACGGAATCATGGATTTCCTGATCCTTCGAAGTTGTTTCCGCCAGACTGCATAACACGCCGGGATAGCCGAACCTTTTCTAGCAAGTTGTAGAAGTCGTTCACGCATAGTTGGAGACTTGGTGTCACACTCCTACTTAGTAGCGCTTATGACGGAGCCGAAACGGGGAATTACTCCACGTGAGATTCTGGAAAGGTAAGTAATAGTGTCTATCGTAGATCCCGGTCCGGCAACTCAACCATGAACCACCACGAATACTTCGAATCCGGGTTGGCTCCCCTTTTGTCCAATCGGCGTACTGAAAGTTCATTTGAAGAGATCCCTGTCATGTTGGTCCTTTCCGTGATATCTTATACATCAATGTCTGATAAATTGAAGTGACATCACGAACGCGACCAGTACCGATCCCGTGGCACGACGCGTTCTGGCTGACGAGATTAGGGACGCATGTATCAACGGTGATGACGCGAGCTTCTGTTTTCGAGCCTTCTATTGATATAAAACCTAGTCGGCTTTTCTACAGTCAGTGGTACAGCCCTACCTAACGACGCTATGAGCTAATGACCTTAGTAAACAATCATGGAATTGCTGAGGATACCATTACAGCTGCCCTAGATGCAGGAAAGAAGTTTTTTGCGTTGCCAACCTCTTCCAAGATGGATGTGCGTTATCCCGAGATCTGACGCGGCCCAAAGCGCTTATCCTTTTTCCAAGCTCGATATTCATCGATCATCCAACTATAAAGGTTACACCGCTCTCTTGGGAGAAAATACCGATCCGAAAGGACATGGCGATCTGCATGAAGGTAGACTGGGGGACTATCTTCTTACGTGACAACATTCTCAGGTTGATCTTCATGGGTAGGGTTTGACCTAGGATGGGAAGAACAGGACTTAGAGGAGACGAAGAATGAGACGGCCATGTCGGGTCACAACGTGTGGCCCGAAATTGTTCCTGGTTTCAAAGAACCTGTATTGAAATACTAGTGAATCCTCGAAAATCGGGTTTATCTGGTTGTGGTTTATTGATACACCCTTAGCTACGAAGCCGTTCGATTAGGCCAGAAACTGTTTCCTCTCTTTGCGCTAGCATTAGATCTGCCAGAGGACTTCTTCGAAGACAAAGTAAATCTCATATCTAACGTAGTCTTGACCAGATTTCTTATGCTTGGCAGACGACGAAACCAGCTGCGATAATGCGATTATTGCATTACCCTTCTCAGACGCCATCGAGTGTGAATGAACAGGAAAAAGTACTTGGAATAGGAGCACACACTGAGTACAAATTTCTACGAGATTTGAATCTTCCTTATGAGCTGACGACCCTGATCTCGTAGTTATGAAGTGAGTATCATGCAGTCTTCTCGTGTCTACCCAGGTTTAGACAAAATTTGACGTGCTTAGTGTTTCACGATTCTCTGGCAAGACCGGGTTCCTGCACTGCAAGTGAAGAATGCGACTGGTAAATGGATAGACGCAGTACCTATCCCCGGAACACTGGTGTTAAATTTAGGGGACCAGTTCACGCGCTGGACGAGTACGTACTTACGCCGCGACCCTTCTAATCGATCTGATCGCCTCTGTCATGTGTTCAGACGATGTATTCAAATCAACCCTTCATCGCGCAATCAACAGATCTGGAGAAGAGCGATATTCCATGCCACTATTTTTTGGTACCGACTATGATGTCCTACTTGAGGTGAGGCACATACAGCTTAGAATTTGAAGATACTAATCTAGTGACGTAGCCCATTCCCAGTTGCGTTTCTCCGGAATATCCGTCGAAATACGAGGTCGTGACCGCGGGGGAATATGTGAAATCCCGATTAGACGCCACATATGCTCATTCGGCGGTGAAGACGATGTAGGTCCACCTTGGAGCTTGACGACATGTGTCTACTCCACCACAGTCACGACCATGTCAGTGATCTGGAAATCTCGAACCCCCCTCCCTCAGTACGAAACCGGACTAGCCAAGATTGTGAAATAGACGATGCATCTGGAGTCTACCAGAGTCATAATTAATCATGATTATCGAACAGTGGGCGTGACGCCATTCCCCGTTCACTAGCGGGATCCGTCATCAATATGACACTATGAAGCAGCGTGGGCGACCCTTCATACTCGGCCTACGAAATGAAAACGAGACGAGCATCGGATTCCATGTCAGTTTTCGACGCCACGGAGCAGCGGTCGAAGAGAAAAGGTGAAGAACTATTTACGAACATATTTGACTATGGGCAACGGTGGATATTCGTTTTCCGCGGAATTCAAAGTAGCTGCAAAGTATCAGCAGCGTCGGACTAGAGTGCCCCAATTTGTCATGCGATCTGCGCGCGGTGTACAGAAACCACGGAAAGAGACTCAGGAAACGCGCCTCGCTGCAGATGACCAATGTCACCGTCACTATTTTGAGTAGTGCGTTTTGTCGGATATAGCGGGAATATTCGTTGGCCTTCGAAACTCCGAGGTTCATATTCCCAGCAACCCCACGTTCAGTCGCAGGGTGCAATGTGCTGATATGATAGTATCGGAAGAACCCTCCATAGACGATATAGCTCAAGAATCCATTAAAATTGCTCAACAATTAGCCAAGATCTGCTGGGATGGAACTTAGCTGAGTCTTCCGCATTGAAGCTTCATGATTCTGCAGCTTAAACCACTCCGACTTCCTGATTGGGAAGTCATAAGAGTGGGGGTGATTTTCAATTCGTTCCCCTTAACAGGTCACCATGAGCAGGCTTCTTGTGAGTTTGAGCTTCCTCGAGGCTTCTTTTACCATTTCATAACGACGTACATCCATGGAGGATCAAGATGAAGACACGGACATGCGCGGACGTAAATCTATTCGCACGGAAAAGGTACGATGCAGTAATCGGGACTGAAAGCTCACGACATCATCCTGAAAAGAGCGGCTGGCAATTCTGCCTATAAAGGATCCCTACCTCTGGCTGGGAGTGATCATCACCCCATTAGAACAAACCATCCCTGCAACCTCACTGGTGACTTACTCGGTCCTGCCACTAACACCGACGACATAAATACACGCCCTTTGATTTCGATTTACATCTGCGTTCCTACCCCTTGATTTCTGAATAAAATGCACGCCTCCGTCTCTCAATGTTGCTCCGAATCTCGCGACGCGTCCTCGAGATTTAGCAAGTACATGCCTTGCAATCTGTTCCAGGTCGAGGGCATGGTCGTCGTCATCACTGGTGCCGGCACTGGTACGTTTGGCTCGACGATCTCGCTTGACGCGCTCTAACATTTTCCCACAGGCATCGGACTCATGATGGCAGCTACCCTTGAAAACAACGGCGCCATTGTTTATATCACAGGACGGAGAAAGGACGTCCTCGAAAAAGCCGCAAAAGAACACAACGTACGTTGATATCCTTATCTTCCGATGCTCTCACTAAGCTTTCTCTCAGCGATTCGGGAATTTGATTCCCCTTGCCGGAGATGTGACTGACCGCGAGAGTCTGCTCTCTATGGTTGAGGTTGTAAAAGCCCGACACGGTTACATCGATCTGCTCGTCAACAATGCCGGAATCGCTAAGAATCTATACTCCCATCCACTTCCCTCACCGTCCGGTTCTCCGGCCCAGAACCCGCTTTCGCCTCCCGGATCTCCCGTCTCGCCTCCCGGTCCTCCTTCCATCAAGTCTTTCCAGTCTGCTCTCTGGAATACAGGTTCGCCAGACGATTTCGCGGCTGTCTTTGCTACAAACACCACAGCGGTGTATTACACAACTGTCGCATTTCTCGACCTTCTCCATCAAGGAAACCTCCGTCAGCAGGCGGCAGACTTTAGCCCATTCAGCCACTGTCAACCACCGTACCACTCGTCGCAAGTGATCTCAATATCGTCGTCTGGATCCTTCCGGATAGACCCAAAAATCCTCTCAATGTCGTACACGCTGTCAAAATCGGCATGCACCCATCTGGGCAAGGTGATGGCGAATCTATTGGCGCCCTGGGGTATTCGTAGCAATGTTCTAGCTCCTGGCGTATTCCCTAGCGGTTAGTGTCACTCTGTTTCGTCAATGCCGGAGCTGAGCTAACGCCTTGAATTGTATACAGAGATGACAACGTCACCGGTTACGGATACAGGTTACAGACTGGATCCTAGTGTGCTTTGCAATGATGTGCCACTGAAACGTGCTGGATCGGAAGAGGTGAGTTCGGACCGGTACAATGTCAGAGGCGGTCTATTGACATGTTACGGCTTTTCTAGGATATGGCTGGTGCTATATTGTTTTTGGGCAGTCGTGCGGGTGCCTATATGAATGGAAGTGTGTTCCTAGCGGATGGGGGCCGCGCAAATGCATACCGGGGCGGCAATGCAGCCTGCTTCTGAAAAAACACATGAACGAAGCTGCAGGCAGTTCCACATCCTATTTATTCGCATACGCACGCTTCGCACACGCATGGATTTGGTCGCATATTGTTACATCATTAACTTAAATTTTTCAAAACTTAATCTAGGGACTTGTTTCTCTGAGGCTTACAGCTTACCGTACCCTTTGCTATTTCGGATTTATACCCTATGCATTTGACGGATGATGATTAGTTGGTATTGAAAAAGATGCTGATTCATTCCTTGAGACCCAGAGTTGACGCGGAGCTGTAAATGAACTTCGTTTCTGTTATATGGAAGGTAAGAACCAGAGCGAGACGGTGACGTGTGATCTCCTCCCAGATTCGATCCACTGCGAGGAATATAGTTGATCCGGGAGCACTCAGGGTTGAGATAATGTCCCAGAATTCATTAAAGAATATGGGAAGAGCCGGGTTCGAGGGAAGATGTGGGAGTGCTTACGGATATTCCTGTCCCGGTGAAACGTCCTCAGAAACGCCGGTGAAAAACCTATCATGCTCGTCGAAGCTACATGTAGGAGGCAAAAAATAACCTGGTGGTGGTGGTGGTCAAGGCGATAAACTGGCCTGGATTCGTTCGAAGTGTTGGTATTGGTGTTGGTCTGGCACCAGGTCCTAATAAGGAACGAGAAATCAGCACTAGATACTCACGTGATGGCGTACTATCCCTGACGGGCCGAGTGCCGACTTGCTTTCCTCACCAGCATCATGACTCTCCCCTAGCGACTCCAACTGGTTGGATACCACTGCATCTATATGGACCGCCAACTCTGACGTAATATTTACGTCCCAGCACTCATGAGCTCAAGTACTGACATGCATCCCAGAACTGTTTTATTGAGGCTTCTGAGTCTCGCAGTCGGTGTCTGTAGGCTCGACCGGCATGGGCATACTACTTGTTCTACAAATGGTATACTTGGTTACCTGCACTCTGTGGCTTCGACACTATGCCTCGTTCCTCGTAGTCCTGCGTTTGGTTAGCTGCCGCAAGTTCATTGTTTGTCATACAAGTGCTTGCGGGGGTAGCATACTGTCTAGGTTCACACAAGTGTCAAAGCTGCCATCATGTTCTGGCTGCCTTCGCTGTTGATCTTGATGATCCTGACGGCGTCGCAAGTCTAGTTTTGCGCAGCCTTCGAACAAGTCGCTCGAACTTACGTGCTCCACACGACCGCAGCGATGAAGGGCGCCGTGCATCTTTTAATCCGCAGTCGGTCGTGCCCTCGAATTCTGTCGACGACCTTTCTCGTTGCCTTTATTCATGCTCTCACATCGATGTACGCTATCTCTCCTCTACTTCGCAACCCTCGCCTCATGCATCACCCACTGTACGTCCAGTTCCTTCCTTTTTCACTACACCGAGTCTGATTCTGGAATGTCGCAGCGTATTTTATGGTTAAAGAACCCCGGGAGGGCGCACAGTGGTCCAACTCCGCCGTGAACGTCCTCGAGTGGGAGAAGGGCGTCTGGGACGGTGTGACGCATTTTGATGTCGAGATGACGAGGATGAGCGAGGATGGGATCACGTATATCGCGTATAACGGTGCATTGGGTGTGGCCCATTCTTTCCTTGGTGGCTGACGCCCGAACAGTACCAGCGCAGCCGTCTTCCCCGACCTCCCTGAATATCTACCTCGAAGACGTGCCCACGGGGGACGACTATTTTGTGCTACTCATAAACTCCACACATGGCGTTATGCACTGTCTGTCGCCGAGATTCTCTATCGTGAATGCTACAGCTTCAGCTTCGTCCGCCAGTTCTTCCGTCACGCCGGATTCGTCGATAGCTACGGTGACGGTGAGCGGCGCGCCGGACCCGACGAAGGGGTTCGTGACGACGTTTGCGAGCAGGGCGAGCTCGGTGGTGTGGGGGGTAGGGCGCGGGCAGGCGTATGGTGGGGCGACGCTGGTAGTGGGAGTCGTGGTGGGTGCGATGATGGTGCTGTGGTAGCGTATATACCATTTTTGAATGAGGCGTGTATATCATGGACTTTGAAAAATAAGTGTTGTCTCGCGGCGGGTCCCGCCTACAATCACACAGTGTATTTCAGACAAAGGGGAAGAGGTGGTCTGCTGTAAAGATCCCTAGGCTGGCGAACATTGCTCATTTCGCGATCGAGTACATTGCTGTATGAAAGGACAGACAAGACTCTCGTCCTTGAGTTTGAGAGTTAATAACGAAGTCGGGCTCGCAGAATTGTCAGAATGATACAAAATACATTCCTGTGCGTGTCTTTCAACCAGGTGAGGTGTCGGCCTGAGATTCGGCAACGCAAGCCAGGCGACGCTGGTGGCGGGAGTTGTGGTGGGTGCGATGATGGTGCTGTGGTAGCGTATATATGAAAAGCCAGACAAGACTCTTGTCCTCGAGCCTTAGACTGAATAGCAACGTCAGGCCCGCAGAGTTAGCGGAATGGATACAAAATGCAGTCCTATGCTTGTCTTTAACCAGATAAGGGTCGGCCCGACGCAAGCCAGACTAGATGTACCAGACGTGTAACGTAGCACGCTGATCTCTTTCTCCCTGAGGAAATCAACAAGGCTCGCGGTCTGGTTGGCCCGTTCTGGTAGGGCACACGAAGAAAAAACGAGAGCTCCCTGTCTCGATGTTCAGACAAGGCGGGGGCTAAACAGAGTACTACGAAACAGGCGGCAGAAAGAGGGCACTGGTATTTTAGATCCATAGATAGATAGAAGTCCGAGTCAATATCTGTGACAGATTTCTTCTTGTCGGCGCACGATATGGGGTACGGAGGCTCGTCGATGACGATGTGTTCCTTGTTGAGTGAATAAATCGTCCGATACCGAGGGAAACGGTGTCAATTCGATCAACGCCAAAGATGGAACAATGGTCTAAAGTGACGAGGCGGGAGATCAGAGTATCGTGTACGCGGCTGCATTGACAGAGCGATCTATACGCGTAGTGAGTGATCACGAAGAGGAAGGGCCAATTGACAAACGTAATAGGGCGTAGCACTGGGTATGATATGGTTTTCAGGGCGAGCCTCTCTATTTCTGTACTGAGGACGCCATTCCGGGATAACGTCTAGGACGATTCTTGGCGCACGTTCTATAATCACTTCTGATAGTCTGTTTCGTTCAAGCTGTGGGAAAGATCATTGGTTGGCTTTGACGTTGATGAAGAGGTGATGCATTCTGCTGCCGACAGATAATGACAAGTAGGTAGTCCCAGCGTCCTAGATAACGCATCCTACTGACCAAGATCAGCTGAATTCCCAGAGAACAGAGCCAGAAACCTACCTTGCTAAGAATGAAGAGTGAAGTATCGTTCTCCACATCATGAGGTTAATACAGCCCATACTGTTTAGCCAACACCTGCATTCCCTCGCTTTGAGATTACGATAAGGGCGAAAAGGAGAGGGGTAACGAACTCGATTCGATTGTGTGGACGATATGTAGGGATCAGCTTCCTGCGTCTGCTCATGTGTACGACCATTCCATGCGTCGGCGTGGTGTTCGTCAGGACGCGAGCGTTAATATCGATCCCGTTGCGGTATATGGGGACCGTGGGTGTGAACTCCATTCGTCGAGGGCACCAGGGACGTCGGAGATGCCTATACAGCGACTTGAGAAACAGCGGATTCCCCATCTCTCGTGTCAGGTATCGAATACCAGACTGGCCGCTGTCGATATCGAAGGCTTATGAACAGCCTTCATCGGGAGACTCACGAAACTCCACCGGCACATCCTGCGGGATCGCTGTCTGTAGTTTGAACGAGGTGTACCTGGGCTGCTCTGTGAGGTTTGATGTAGCGTGTGAGCGGTGTGCATTGGCCGCTGGGAGCGGGAGGAGTGCCAAACAACTCATCGGATCGGGCCGATGCGCCGAGTTCAAGAAATACTCTTGGCGTGTCGCTTAACGATGAGCTGCGTCGGTTCCCCATAAGGAACAGGCGCTCCATGTGAGGCGCAGCACACTCTTCTCCTCCAACCTTCTCCTCCGTTATTCTCGATTCGGTACGCGACTTGCTGTGAAGATATAGTTTGAATCCCGAGATACCCACGCTAAAAGCGAAATTGATTATCAGCCAGGCACATGGTCCACGGACATCTTGATGAACTACTGAATTCAAGATGGACCATCTTCACCCCGTTGGAAGCCTCCGAGTCGTGCATATATCAGTCATGGGGCCATGGTGCGTTCTATCTAGCGCGGGGACACTAAACATAGGGACGCCCCCCAGGCATAAAGCACACGTCGCATGATTCGCGATCGGACGTCTTCCGCCGTCTCCTTTTTTCCCGTCCTCGAAGGCGCCTAAAAGCCAGAGGCCAGGCTTGTCTCTTTTCTTCCATGCTGTTCAGCCGGTTCATGCGAAGGGATGCCCTGCTGCTCATCGTGGGGGGGTCCATGGTCCACCTCTTCAGCTTGTTCTCAGCACCAATTTCAACGACGTCGACTCCGAGTACTTGGTTCTACGAGGCGCCTGTGGACTTGGAACCGTTGCCTCCTCCTCCAGAGCCTGATTTGGTACGGCGAAACGTGGAGACGGTCACAGTTACGGTGCACGCAATACCGGAAGCAAAGGCAACGCCCCCGCCAGGCCGGCCTGCATCTCTTCCGTATACATCCATTGTCCACCACGCCCCGGGATGGACGCTCTTCAGGAATCTGTACATGTCTGACGGGACGTTGTTCATCCTCTCTGGCAACAGGTCGTTCCCGGATATCAGGATGATGACGAGCTCGGGGTTCCCGGCAGAGAACACGAAGGAGAATATAGCGATGAGGGAACCGACGAGGCATCATATGGATATTATAACACCCGATGCTGCCAAGCGGAGGTGGGGTGAACGGGTGCTGACCGTCGAGGGTAATACAGTGAGTCGTCTCCCGAATACAGAACCACTCGCTGATTTGGTCTAGCTCCTTGTAAATGAACCGAGCCAATTCCTACGGCACTATTACCATCTCTGTGCAGAGCTATTCTTTGGCGTCCAAGCCTTCTGGCACGGCGCCCACTCCCAGCCCGCCTCCGACTCCGAAGGCGAAGTCCTCACGCACCCCGCCCCGCCGCCACTCGACCGCATCATCTTCGCGCACGCCACCGTCGACGGCTGGCGAGACGACCCTGGATTCAACGCGTTCTTCCTGCGCGCGGCGTACCCCTCGCTGACCGTCGAGACCTGGGACGACTGGGAGGACCGCGTCGCAGCGACCTCGAGCAGCACCGCCGCGTACCGCTTCCCGCTCCTGCTCCTCACGGACCGCAGCGCGGCGCACCGGGGGCCGGTATGCGGGAGCCAGACGCAGCGCATCGCCTCGGAGGCGTGGGATTACATGCGCCGGCATGCGCTCCTGATGGGTGTGCGCGTCGGTGGGTGGTGGGAGCCCGTGCGCTCGGCGGTGCTGAGGTTCGCGGGCGCGCCGGTGAGTCGCAGCGGGCTGCGCGAGAAGCCGATGCCGGAGCGGGTGGTAGTCACGTATATCAGTCGGCAGGGCGGGCATAGGCGGAAGCTCGTAGAGGAGGACCATGATAGGATGGTCGAGGCGCTGGAGGAGCTCGTGGAGCGGAAGAATACGGGCACGGTCGAGGTGCCGTGGGAGCTGAATGTGTTGGAGGCGGAGGGGATGACGAAGGATGAGCAGCTGGGGGTTATCGCGCGGACGACGTTCCTGTTAGGCGTACACGGGAACGGGCTCACACATTTGTTGTTCATGCCGCCTACGAAGCTCTCCGCTGTTATTGAGATCTTCTACCCCGGCGGCTTCGCGCATGATTATCATTGGACGGCCAGGGCACTCGGTATGTCCCATTTTGCAGTCTGGAACGATACGTGCGTGTGCTTTTTCTTCAGTGCTATCATCAGCTTATGCGTCGTAGGTTCTACACATACCCCGACGAGCCGGGTGTTGATTACCCAGAAGGATTCCAGGGAAACGAGATACCCGTTTATGGGCCTACTATCGCGCAGATTATCGAGGACAGGGTCGATGGCAAGTTGTAAAAGTATCCATGGCATTATCTATCTCTGTATCATACCAGTCGTTTGTTTATTTACTTATTTGCGAGGTAGCAGAGGGCGCCTCTGGGACACTTTTGCAGGCTTTCATCCCATCGACTAAACCGCCTATCGCAATTCCCGCTCGCGTCGGCTGCTGGCTGGAACCCACTCGGATATCCTTCCAATGCTTCGCCGCACTATGCACTCGTTATAGGATTTGATAGCCGGAGGGTTATGCGAGGATCCACATAACCTTCCTTCATTGAATGATCATCTTACTATGGCTAGACTTGAACATCTCACAAGTGGCCGTGAACTCGAGGTATCCTCAACATCCTACATACCCCTTGTCCTAACAAGAATCAGGGACGTCGCGAGTATTAGTCTAGGAGCATGCATCCGCGTCTTCTGAGCGAGCCGCATTAAACTGCTGCCGCCAGAGGAACGTCCTGTTATTACATCTGGTACCTGCCGAAGACTCAAGTGAGTACATCCTCTGTCCCTTGGGTACCTGAGTCTATTTGTTTAATACCGCTGCATCGGACGCACCACTCAGTGTGCTGAGCAGAGTTGGAAGAAGATATCGGGTATTGGAGAGCAGAAGATGTTGTCGTTGGGCTATAAACATGAATCTGTTCGGTTTTATAAGTGTAACAAGTCAGACCAGGTCCCAGGATATTTCAATGACTTATCCAAAGCGTCTAAGCTCTTATCCTCCATGTGGTTGACGTGGGAGAGTCGAGCTTCAGCTGATGGCAGAAAAACAAAAAGCATGCAAGTATATCCATCCGACACATGGGTGGAATGTATTGGAAGAAATTCAGCATGGCTCACGAACTGATGTATCTGATCTTGATTGTACAAGGACAAGACCGTTGAGTATGATCTTCCAGAGTTTCCATCCAACTCCCATCACCACTCCACGAATATTCGTCTCGCCTTGGGGTAGCCTGAGCACTGTCCGGGCACCATTCTATCCCTGTTATCGACGGGATGACATTCATATTCGATCCCTCCCCCTTCGAAGATTATCCCCGCATTCCCAATATCGAAAAAGCATCCCGTTTTTTGCAAGCACTGCGCTCATCCATGAAGCTAGAGGATGTCCCATCCTCATTCTTGTCCCAAGAATGCATTCAGAGACTCCTCCAGGAAAACCCTACGTATTATACCAATCTTGTACGCTGCCACTATCGGAGAACGTTGTCTGAGCTGGACGATACCCGTACGTTGTTTCGTTTTCCTACGAGTCCGTTATTTTCATGGGTGACCCACATATCAAAAAGCTCTGTTGTGTCCGTATCCTTCCAAGCTGATATGGGGGGAGAGCCGTTATCTGGCAGCCGTGCAGTCATATTTAGAACGTCTTCGTGACAGTTTCAATGCACCACATGACCCTGCGACCTCTTCATTTTGGGCTCCGAGTAAATTGAAGCTCAAGGTCAGAGACGACTTCGAACATACTAACCATATTCGGAGCCTGGGAATACCAGCTCTTGGCGCCACCAATGAACCTGTCCTTCTGCTTCATTACTTCGGCAGTTTCAGCAGTGACCCCATATTAAACAAGCGTATTACGCGCATCTTTCGAAGCGACAAGAACTCGTCAGCTCTTTTCCTCATTTGTGTCTTTTTGTCTTGCTTATTCCAAACCTAGCTTCTTCGTTAATGCGTCGGCGTCCGGCAAGACACGACTGTTGTTGGAAGGACTGCAACAAAACTGGGGGCTTTACTTCACTGCGGCAGTTGATTTCTCTACACTCGGGTCGAGAGACATTGCGACGACATTGACAGGCTTTGAGATGTCGAAGGCCTTCAACGCAATACTTCCACCGAAAGAAGACCCAACGTTTGTAACCCGCTTGGATATTAATACCCGCTTCGCCTACCGGCAATTTAGCGAGGTGCTCCTCGCTCGTTTGGTAGTTTTCAAATGGTTCCTGGAGACGTCGTCAGAGAGGCTCGACGATCAAAGACAACATCACTGGCTTTTTGCGCAACTCCAACCGTTTGTTCTTCAGGCGACCAAAGGTTCCAAACACGATCCATTCCTCGAGTTGAGGGGCATAATGCAGAGATGGGTAGTCCCCGACGAATTCTTTGATACAGCTATCCGTGAAACTCTGGAGTCTATCTTTGCCCTGTGCCCCAGAACTCCAGGCACGCCGCTCTTTGTCGTCATCGACGAAGGGAATGTCCTGGTGAATGGCGGGCTATACACTTTCTCTCATGCGTTCGGAGATGGCCAACCTATCCTTGACGAGTTGTTGACGATCTGGCAGCATCATCTGCAGGCTTATGAAGTCACTGTGGTTGTGGCTGGTACCGAAATTCTCTAAGAAGACTTCCAGGGCGAGAAGTGGAACAAATACCAATGGTGTTCCGATACGGGAGACTTCAATACCTTTGA
This sequence comes from Armillaria luteobubalina, assembly GCA_030435615.1. Taxonomy (NCBI): domain Eukaryota; kingdom Fungi; phylum Basidiomycota; class Agaricomycetes; order Agaricales; family Physalacriaceae; genus Armillaria; species Armillaria luteobubalina. Next base: position 15,046 of record JAUEPU010000052.1, read on the forward strand.
ACTGCAAAGACAGTATATGTCTCAATTCTTGCCTTCTTCCATAATGTCGAGCCTGTCTGGCGAAGAGTTTCAATCACGTATGTGGAAATGGTTCCGTGGGAGGTAAGTGCCTCGAAGTTATCCTAAAATTATTTGCGATAATTCGTGTCCCAGGCATAGATTTACAGCAGGAGTTATATCTCAATTGTTAATCTTTGGTTTCCAAAGCCCTCATCGCCTCCTTGACTGCCTCGTAGCTTTGCAAACCGGCTATGACCCTCACGATGGTGACATTTATAGCCGTGCAGAAGACGAGGTGGACTTTCAGCGCCCTTACGCGCGCCTAGAAATGCCAGAACCTCAGCATTGTGAGTTCACCAAGCTATTTCGACTGTTGGCGTGAGATTTATTGTGTATTAGACCCCTCAGTCAAGGCGACCATCCATGATGCTCTTATCCACTGCCTCGTCACTCTTGATCATCGTTTGATCTTTGGGATTGATCGAGTCGATGCCGTTTCCTGAGGTATTGGTCGCTTTATTGATCCCAACATGGAACATATTGTCATCGACGAGCCTCTTTGCCTTATATCGTGTGCTCAGTGGTTTGCCGACAAGAAGAAATCTCTCACAGATATCGACTTTTATCTATCTGTGGACCGGAAATATCAGCGCCCTTTGTCTGCCACTTGTTTCGTAGCCCTCTGTCTAGCTTACGTCTTTTCCCAACCTCGAGCTTTGGCGGACGTCTTCTCTTTCTCAAGAACCCTACCGGAGTGGGGTAACCAGACTGCGAACCTTGTGGATTTGTCAACCGATCTCGGCGAGAGAGAGATTGGCAAACTACATTACACGCCCGGCACCTCTAGACGTCTGGCTTACGTCGCTGGAACTCAGGCCGACACACTAACTTGGCTGCAAGACAAGCATAGGACTGTGTTTTGTATCCATTCTGCTAACCCTGCGAGCCCCACTTTGCTATTCAGTCTAAAGCTCGAGGACGGGAGTTGTGTGTGGCTTTTCTTGCATGTTAATTTGGACGGAAATGCTGAAGAGCTCGTACCCGAAACTGAGCTTCAGGATATGTTGAAAGCCCTACAGCCTGAAAATCTTTTCAATGCCCTCGTAAGCCTTCCCTGATCTGATTCCATTCGTATTGTTGACAGATTTCAGACCAATGAGGAGACGTCCACTCCCGGGTCTCCTTCTCTTGCTGAGACTCCTTCCACTACCAAATCTGAGCCATCTGATCCCCCGAAAGAATCTGAAGAATCTGATGATATTCGTAAACTTCTCGAGAGCCTTTCCAACAGGAACCGGAGTGCGGGTACATGCAGCGTCCTGCGTGTGGTTGCTTCTCTCCGAACCGATGCTAAAATTGATCGCCTGGATGTTGATATCAATCACCCTGTTGCAGAGCTGAATGCTTGCTTTGTGCAGAGTATAACCGAGAAATTCTCTGCGAAGGATATACTCGAAGATATTGTAGCAAATGCGACATACATTGGGGGATATACGGGAGTGAGGAGGAAGAATATTGATGGCTCGGATAGACCTACCTTGAAGCGCCAGCGGTCAGTTTGATAACGCGACCAGGAAGTTAATGTATGATTACCAGTGTATCAAGAATCATCCGAAACAGAGACATACTATGCGATATCTGCCGTAACTTGCTGAAAATATATGCATGCCTCTTGTTAGTAGCGTTAAATTCGTTGGTTCTATTCTGCGTTACCGTGGGGGGCTTATATGAGCGTAAATTCCCATGCGGAACAATACACAACCACGATTGTGCTTCCGAGTCTTATTCAGCACTGGCAGTTCAGTACCAATGGTGACTCTACGAATATCTCCCTGCCTTGTCCCTTCGACTGGCACTGGTCCTTAGTCAAGAAGATGATATGTGTTTCTTGTCTGGTCCTCAGTCCACTAACTCGGAGGCTCTGCTAGGGACAAATTAATATAGCAATACTCTCAACCTTATAATGAACCGCCCTGGGAATAGGCCACATCCTTCCTTTTGGCTGTAATCCATTGTGTTATTATAGGCAGAACCTGATGCGAGACAGTGCTAGTGAAAGAAAATAAGAGTTTTGAAAGCTGACATACCTGATGGCAGCCACTGTGTAATGAGCGGAGTTGGAAGAAGACATCGAGTATTGAAGAGGAAAAAGTGTTGTTCTTGAACCATAGACATGAACCTGTTCGCTTCTTAAAGCGTAACAAGTCCTTAACAAAACGGTCTAAGCTCTTGTTCTCCGTGGGACTGACGTGGGAGAGTCGAAGAGGCTCTAGCTGACAGAAAAACATAAAACATGTAAGTATATCTATTTGACACATGGGGGAGATGTATTTGGAAGAAGTGCAGCATGGCTCACTAACTGATGCATCTGATGTCAACTTAACAAGAACAAGACGCGGCATCGCGCATCCGATCATTTTCTTGGGCAGCGGCTGTAAGCGGCGCTGCTTATTATCTTCCGGCGACCTCCCCATCTTTGACTTCCATCTCCCCACTACTGCACAAGCACTCGCTGTATCTTGGGATAACAAGCACTCACCAGGCTGACGTTCTGCCAGTATCTGGCATTGGTAGGAATCCGCAGGATGGCTCATATAGTCGATCTTTCGATCCTCGATGATTATCCTTACCTCTCTGACTTTGAGCAAGCATCACGCTTTTTGAAAACATTACGCTCGTCAATGAAGTTAGAGGACGTACCGCCCTCATTCTTATCTGAAAGCTGCATCCAACGGCTTCTTCGAGAAAACCCTATGTATTATGTCAATCTTGCACGCCGCCACGCTGACGGTCGACTAGCTGAGTTCGAAGACACACGTACGTTTATTTGTTTCTTTTCTATTGTCTTCATGCACTTATGTTTCTGCCAGCCTTGTTGTGCCCTTATTCCTCTGAACTGACTTGGAAGGGAAGCCGCTATCTAGCAGCTGTCCAGTCATATCTGGGGCGTCTTCATCATGGTTCCGATGCATTGAGCAACCCCGCTGCGTCGTTTTGGGCTCCCAGCACATTGAGATTTAAAGACGGGTACAGCTTCAAGTATGCTGATCACATCCAGAGCCTGGAAATACCCCGTCTTGTGAATGCTAAGGAGCCTGTCCTTCTACTTCACGACTTTGGCACATTCCCTAGCAATGCTTTACTAAGTCAACGTATGGCACGCATTTATCAGGGGAAGACGAACTGGTCAGTGTTTCGACCTATCAAAATATCTCTAAATTGTTACACTTACTTTCGACCTACTGTAGCTTCTTCGTCAACGGATCGGCGTCAGGCAAGACAAGGCTGCTGTTGGAGGGCCTTCATGAAAATTGGGGGTTTTATTTTACCGCTGCCATTGATTCATCTACACTGGGATCGAGAGATATCTCAAGGATGCTGCTCAGTTTCGACATGGAGAGTGTCTTTAACACAATACTTCCTCCGAAGGATGATCCCACCTTTGAGACTTGCTTGGATGTCAATACTCGCTTCGCCTGCCGGCAGTTCAGTGTAATACTCCTCGCTCGTTTAGTAGTCTTCAAAAGGTTTTTGGAAGATGCATCGGGGAATCCTGACGATGGAATGCGATATCGCTGGCTTCTCGCGCAGCTGCAGCCCTTTTTTCTTCAGTCATCGGCCAAAAAATCTAAACGTGACCCGTTCGACGAGTTGAAGGACATAATGCAGGAATGGGTTGTTCCAATTGAATTTTTTGACGAAGCGATCTGCGAGACTTTGGATTCTATTTTTTCCCTGCTCCCGGGAGCTCCGGGAACACCTCTCTTCATCGTAATTGACGAGGGAAATGTTCTAGCGGATGGTGGAGAGTTCTCTTTTTCTGATGCCTTCGGGGAAGGCCGACCCATTCTCAAAGAGTTGTTGACGACCTGGAAGCATCACCTACAGTCATACGACGTCATGTTGATTGTTGCTGGTACCGAAATCCCGCAAAAGCACTTCCAAGGCGATGAGTGGAGCGATTTTCAGTGGAGTTCAGATACAGGTGATTTCGGTGTCCCCGAAGTCCAGAGAGAGTACGTATCTAAATTTTTGCCACCGGCTTTGGTATCGAGTCCTGCTGGTGAAGAGCTACAGCTACGCATATGGAGATGGTTTCGTGGGAGGTTAGCCTCCCTTCTTTTTCTTGAAGAATCATTTGCGATGATATGAACCGTCAGGCATCGGTTAACGGCATCGGTGATTTCCCAGTTGCTAACCACCGATTTCCAAAGCCCCCATCGCCTCCTTGATTTCCTTGTCTGGTTGGCTACCGGTTAGGAACCGCATGACGGGAAAGTCTACAGTCATAGAGAAGAATCCAGAGTATTTGCACATTGTTACTTACCTATGAAAATGCCGGACCCAAAATATTGTAAGTCTGTCAGCTAGCTCTTCCTCTTTGTGATTATTGATTATGTGTATAGATCCTTCAGTCAAGGCCGCCATTCATGACGCTCTTATCCACTGTCTCGTCACTCTTGATCATCGTTTGATCTTTGGGACTGATCGAATCGACGCCGTTTCCCGAGGCGTTGGACGGTTTATCGATCCCAACATGGAACAAATTGTCATCGACGAGCCTCTCTGCCTTGTAACATGTGCTCGGTGGTTTGCCGACAAGAAGACGTCTCTCACAGACATTGATTCTTATCTATCAGTGGACCGGAAATATCAGCGCCCTCTTTCTACCACCTGCTTCGTAGCACTCTGTTTAGCTCACGTCTTCTCCCAACCTCGAGGTCTGGTGGACGTTTTCTCTTTTACGGGGGCCCTACCAGAATGGGCCAACCAGACTGCGAACCTTGTGGATTTGTCAACCGACCTTGGGATGTTACATTACACGCCCGGCACCTCTAGACGTCTGGCTTACGTCGCTGAAACTCCGGCCGACACACTAACCTGGCTGAAAGACAAGCATAGGACTGTGTTTTGTATTCATTCTGCTAACTCTGCGAGCCCAGCTTTGCTATTTAGTCTAAGACTCGCCGACGGGAGTTGTGTTTGGCTTTTCTTGCATGTCAATCTGGATGGAAGTGCTGAGGGGCTTGTGCCCAAAACTGAGCTTCAGGATATGTTGAAAGCCTTACAGCCTGAACATCTTTTCAACGAACGTGTAAGCCTTCCCCGATTCAATTCCAGTCGTGTTGCTGATAACTTTCAGACCAACGAGGAGACGCCCACCCCCGAGTCTCCAACTGGAGATCAAGGGTCTCCTTCTCCTGTTGAGATCCCCTCCACTGTCAAATCTGAGACGTCTTATCCTCCGAAAGAATCTGAAGAATCTGATGATATTCGTAAACTTCTCGAGGGCCTTCCCAACAGGAACCGGAGTGCGGGCGCATGCAGCGTCCTGCGTGTGGTCGCTTCTCTCCGTGCCGATGCTAAAATCGACCGCCTGGATGTTGATGTCAATCACCCTATTGCAGAGCTGAATACTCGCTTTGTGCAGAGTATCACCGAGAAATTCTCTGGGAAGGATATACTCGAAGATATTGTAGCAAATGCGACACACACTGGGGGATATATGGGAGTGAAGAGGAAGACTATCGATGACTCGGAAGGACCTACGTTGAAGCGTCAGCGGTCAGTTTAACAACGCGTCCAGGAAGTTGATGTATGACTATTAGTATATCATCAATCATCGGAAACATTGAGGTACTATGCTATACCGCCGTAACTTGTTGAACATGTATGCGTGTCTCTTGTGAGCGTTTAATTAGTCAGGTTCACCCTGGGCTACGGGGGACTTATATGAGCGTCATCTCCCATGCGCAACAAGAGGCAACAATGCCATAACGCCTGCTCGAATGATGTGGGACAGAAGTCACGACGGCGTGCAGAAACATTAGTATGATACATTCCCGATCAATCGGTAGGGGGCTAGCGCTCTCAATGACATCAAAAGTATAGAAAAGCTGAGTGAGCAATAAGTCGCTGGATGTTCAGTCAACCACTGCCAAGATCTGATATGTCGTTTACTCACAAACGTACGGATCACTTTCGTCTTCTCTTTCCTTGCTTTTTGGGATTCGAGAGGGATTCAGGTAACCAATCATTCACTGGCTCTGGCGGCGGAGATCTCGTTTTCTTAGGAGCCGCAGTGGATGGCGGTCCATTTTTCTCCTCTCGTTCCGCGCGTGCGATAGACTCCGCGATCTCCTCGGGACTGACTTCTTCTCCTCTTTGTATCCGTGCGGCAATGTCTGGCGTTACACGGACACGTCGTACACCAGTCTGGAATCCCGGTGCTAGTAACAGATGATTGGTCGGGGAAAATGCAAAGTAGAGCAGGGTACGAACCTCCTTTTCCGATGCCGTGAACCTTGAGCTTACGAGCTAGATACCATTTCCGTGCAAAATATGCCGACACGAGAAGGACAGAAGGGACACTGTCGGGAGTTATTCACAAAAATTCCGGGAAATACAGTGCGACGCACGCTATCCAAAGGAGCGAAGGGTAGTCATCTATATCTGGGACTGAGGATGTCCTTCTGGACATGTTGTACGCTGGAGTCAAGGAAAGGACGTGGTGGGAATCTCAGCTGGAAATCGGAAGTCGGCCCGAGAGCATGTCACACCTGTGATGCGTAGCATGTGACAGCAAATTTCTGTCGTGCTCAAGCAGCTGAACGCTCGACACGGTTCTTGTAGATTTCTCTTTTCACCGTTTCGGACACAGAACGACACCCTCCTCATCCTCTTCTTACTTATACCCCTTTCAAACAAAACTCGATTTTTTTGATTGTTCAACATGGCTATAAATTTCGAGGAGCTGAACACGAATATTCCCCGTGCAGCGTTGAAGGCCACGAGAAATGCCGCCCTTTTGCCTCCAGATATCGCCTTTCACAAATCAATGGACCCTGCTTTTGCGAAAGACCTAGATGCATTTTCCTCCAAGGTCTTAGTTTTGACGAACCAGTTACTTGGACTGGCAGCGACAATTGATTCTTCAGGGAAAGGCAAAGGAAAAGTTCGGAGTGAAGATGATATCTTGGATAGCTTTGAGACGCTTATTGTTGACCGTATGGACCAGCTGCTCGAGCGTGTTGTGAGTTCAGACTATGTTCTTTTGTGGTCGCATAATGACATCCTTCAGGACGTCTCGCTGGATGAGTATCAGGGCAAGACTAAACCTCCTGCTATTGCAATAAACCCCCCAGCCGAACTTTCCTCTGCCAAGGTTTGAATTTTCCATTACTTTGTAGCTCTTCCTTACCTTGATGATATTCTTAGCAGAAGAAGAAACCGTCAGGTCAACCTGCTCCAGTCATCCAACACGCTGCCAATCTTGCGAAGCCTCAACTTAAATTCAAAGTCCCCGTCGATAATAGCAATACGCCTTGGTATCCTCGCCTGAAACACAAATACCATGCGCAAGTTCCCTTAGGGTACAAATTTATCGACAAAGATAGCGACGTGTCTGATAACACCAGCATATTGTACGTTCTTTCTTCCATCCTCATGCATTTTCTTCTAAGCAAGTTTGTAGGTCCACTCATCCTTACCGATATGAAATCAACCATCTGTCGTACCCACCACATATATTCCATCAAACGCCACCAATACAACCTAAGCCCTTCGAGACCTCCTCTTTCAGTTGGGTTTCGGCGCCAGAGGAAATGCAAACCATGCTGGGGAAACTTCGTCAAGTGACAGAAATGGCAGTCGATCTGGAACACCACAGTTACCGTACCTATGCAGGGTTTCTATGCCTGATGCAAATTAGTACACGAGAAGAGGACTGGATAATAGATGTTCTTTCCCTTAAAGATGAACTGGAAATTCTCAATGAGGTTTTTGCAGACCCGACCATCGTCAAGGTTCGTAAATCATGCCTATCATGACTTGAGACCAACCCCTACCTATAGGTGTTCCATGGCGCAGATAGCGATATCGTATGGCTGCAACAAGATCTGAACCTATATATCGTGAATCTTTTCGATACATATCATGCTTCTCAAATTTTATGTACGTCAGGACCTCTTGCATACATTGCTGGCGAAGCTGATGTTGGATAGCGTTCCCCAAACATGGCCTTGCGCATCTACTTGAGATGTACTGCGACTTCCTCCCAGACAAGCGGTATCAATTAGCCGATTGGCGCATAAGGTATGGAGTCCATGTTTCTTGGCGTGTCGATTCTGACAGCGTCGGTGGTTAGGCCTCTTCCCGAAGAGATGCTGAAATATGCTCGCTCTGATACACACTTTCTCCTGTTCATATACGATAATCTTCGGAACGCGTTGTTGGATCGTGGTGAATCCCAGGCTCGTTCTCAAGCTCTAGAAGGAGGCCCGTCATCCTCCCCAGTGTCCAGCGACTCCCTACTTCGCGAGGTACTTGCCAGATCGCAGGAGACCGCTTTGAAAGTGTACGAGAAAGAGCTCTATGATGCCGCTGAAGGAATTGGCGGTACCGGATGGGATTCCCTAGCTCGTAAATGGAATAAAGGCTCTCTTCTTGCTTCGGCGCCAAATGCGGGAGTCGGTGGACTTCAAAAGCAAGTATACAAATGCGTACATGCGTGGCGGGACAAGGTTGCTCGGGAAGAAGATGAGAGCACTAGGTTGGCTGAAACCACATACTCATAGCTTCTTGTCATTCTGACCTTCAATTCTTCTAGATACCTTTTGCCCAATCATTTCCTGTTTCAACTGGCAGAAAACCCTCCTGCTGATATGGCTGCGCTACTGAGGGTTTTTCATTCTCCTCCGTCTGTTATGAAAAGGCGGGCGAGAGAGCTGCTGGATACCATGCGTGACGCGGTCAAGGTCCACCTTTCGCATTCTGTCAGTGCGCCGAGTATTTCCGAGTCACAGCCACAACCCGTCGAAGTGGAGCACGTCGATGAAAATGTTGCAGATCCAGAAACTCGGGCAACGCAGCCTTCTACCCTGTGGTCCGGCTGTCAGTATCTACAGACTCCTTCCCATTCTCATGATCTAATATCAGTCATTCCATAGTTACGGCTTCATCGAGTGTCACGTCCAAGTCATCGCTCTTCGGGATTGCCCTTCCCGCAGTGTCTGTCAAGTCGTCATCCTCAAGTATCGCAACTTCGCAAAGCACGCTGTTCGGAAAGAAAGCTAACGTGAGGTTTCAACAGTCTCTCACTTTGGTGCTCATCCGTATATAACAGATTTCGAACACGACCCAGAGCTCCGATCTGAGTCGGTTCCGGGAACTGGTTACCCGGATACATAGTACACTTTCCATCGCGCCATCTGTACCCAAGGTATCTACGTCTATTTTCATGTGGCAACTACGTTGATATATTGACTTGTGTTCAAGCGTGTCGGCGTCGAGTCTCAAGAGCATGCTATCCCCATGCAAGTTGACGAAACCACTCAGGATGATGCGATAGAGATGCAAGCGGAGATACCATTTATTCCGGCGTCTCAAAGGCAGCCACGGGAAGCAATTGAAGATACCCTCGTTGTGGTTGGTCAGGCTAGGCAGAAAAAGCGCAAACGAGTTGCCCCTGCAGATATAGATAACGGCACACCAGGAACGGAGGTGACTTCTTCCAAGAAGTCGAAATCTGGAGAGGGAGAAAGCGCCGACCGAGATCCGGAGCCATTTGACTTTGCGTCTGTGCCAAATGTCCTTGACCAGGTTCCCGCTATCCACGGAGACAATAACGTGAAAAGAAAGGGCAAACAAAAGAAAGGTGAGGCGTTTTATTGCATCATGTCATCCCGGAATCTCATAGGAAAATCAGGCGGCGGGACCTATTTCTACGGTGATTTCCCAGCTCCTCCTAAAGGACATAGTGAGGTCAAGAGCGGAAACCAGTCCCATACATTCCAGAAGTGATCTAGGGTTTGAATTTGTCCCTGAAGCCGACTTCGCGTAGTGTCGCCACAAAGCAACTGTGTCGCGTAATGTAATGTATTACATGCTCCCTATTGGTCTCAAAACGATTTCCTAAAAATTTTCGAAACCGGCAGTTTTTTGAAGCGCATTCACGTGGAGGTAAGATTTTCGGCTTTCGTGCCATATCCTCGGTCGTCGTCGGACGAGAGATATACTAGAAGCTACTTTATTGGCTCGTGGTATGTATGAATCATATTCTTCCCCCAACTTCCCTTGCTGTGCGCATCCAGAATCTTGAACAGTCCACTTACAATTTTTCTCTACGATGACCATTTCTGGCGCCTCGACACCCGCCATAGTGGCCTTGAACTCAACGACAGATGTGCGTCGACCCAGCGTCGCAGACAACGACGGCCAGTCTGTCGTTCCCCCGGCGGTTGAAGAGCCTGAGGTTATCTTAGATATCGAGCATCTCCCCGTCCAAGACGATCCCCGAAAGTGGTCATCCATGCGCAAGGTATGTAAGGCAATCTCACGGTCGCGTGGCTAGCTTTACTTATGATCGTCGCGCTCTAGAATTTTGTCCTGGGGGTGATTTGTTCAGGCTCAATGATTGCCGGATTTGGTGCCAACATCCAAAATCGTGGGGTTGCCTCTGTAAAACGTATGGTTGACAGTCAAGACTAAGTAGCTTTGTAGCTGCGATTGAGGATATGGAACGGGACCTCCCTGCGACAAGCGGGCAAATTACCTTGAGCATTTCATTGTTCATCGCCTTGCAAGGAATCACACCCTTGCTTTGGAGTTCTATCAGCGAAGTAAAAGGCCGTCGGGTACAGCGAACCCAGGGTGCTTGGGTGCTGCTTTGACTGATTAATTATGCCAGTTCGTCTACCTGGTTTCCCTCCTGATATTTACCGCCGGGTCAATTGTTGTGGCTACCAGCAAGACGATAGGCTTGTAAGATCCTGCCCCCACTTTGTCCATTTTGTTTATCAAGCACTTCTTTCCATAGGGTGATAGGAATGCGATGCCTACAAGCTTTGGGGTGCGTATTGTGGCTTGTTTGAGGTTGAAAGCTGTACTCATGACGTCCAGTTCAAGTGCCGTCCTGACTATTGGTGCCGCTAGTCTGGCAGATATCTTCGACCCGGAAGAAAGAGGCACGAAGGTTCGAGTTCCTTTCATACTTGGGACTGTTCAGACGCTTATTTTTTTCCGTCACAGATGGGCATATACTATATTTCTCCTCTTCTCGGTCCATCTCTAGGCCCAGTATTTGGTGGAGTTCTTACTACAGGATTTAATTGGCGCGCCCCCTTCTGGTTCCTCACCATCCTTTCCGGGTCTATTTTTTTGTGCTTCTTGTTTTTTTTCAAAGACACATACAGGAAAGAGCGAAGTTACGCATACCAAAATATCCTGAAACGTCATTTGAAGGATCGGGCGCAGCAAATGAAAAAGGAGGAAACGCTGCGAGCCAAGCAGTCCGGAGCTCCAGAGAAACCTGACGATACGAAAGATGCGAGAAAGGAAGAAAATCTCAACACAGATGTTGACATAGAAAAACAGGATCCTATCCCTCAAGTCGGTGTCTTGACCCCGGAAGCCCTACCACCAATAACGCTCTCTTTGAGGGATGTCAACCCTGTTCGTCCACTATGGCTCGTTCTACGACGGCGGAACAATCTTCTCATGCTGTTCTCCTCAGGTAGGCGGCCTTTTGGTGGTTCATGGATATATCTTACTACCCTTCCTGCAGGTATCCTGTATTCTTACTGCTTCATAGTCGTATACACAACATCTCGAACCCTTGGGACTGCCTACAGTTACGATGCGTTGACAATAGGATTCGTTTTGGTGTCATTTGGACTGGGTCTGCATATTATTTTTCCAAGTTCAAGTCGCATCATTGGAAACTAACGTTATTGCATGTTATCATAAGGATCGATGGTGGGGAGCATATTAGGAGGTCGTTTCTCGGATCGTGAGTTAGCAAGACTTAGACGAAAGAATGAAGGGAAAAGTTACCCGGAGGTCTGCGTCCTTCACTTTTCCTCTTTTCCTCATCTCCTTGCCCCTCGTTTTGATCTCTAGATGCGCTTGAAGAGTACAATATATAGCATTTGGCTCTTCCCTATGTCTGCCATAGGGCTTGCGTGGGTCTGTCAACAGCATGTACATGTTGCTGCGATATGCGTTATGCTATTTATTTCGGGTTTTTTTGCGATGTAAGTCCAACTACCATCACCAAGATTTGTTTGTTTGTGACAATCCATCCTTGAACAGCTCCACTTATGCTAGCGAATTGGCGTATATCGTTGATGCAAATGTAGGTCGCTCTTCTAGTGCCGTTGCGCTAAACAGTTTCTTCCGTGGAGTGGCGGCGTTTATCGGCACGGAGATTGCAGTGCCCGTACAGGTCTGTTAAACGTTCCTGCAATATTTTTCCTACTAAGTTGCGACAACACTTACAGGATAAGCTTGGCGATGGTACGTTTTTTGGGTCCTTCGTGGTGGAGACTGATCGTTTACTACTGTCTCCCATCACTACGGTGTTCATAGGTTGGATGTATACAGTCTTTGCTCTGATTCTGTTGCTCAGTGGACTACTGGTATTACTGGTCATAAAAAAGGGGGAGGAATGGAGAGTCCGAGGAGAAGAAAGCGAAAATGATAACAAATTATAGAACTTGTAATCCTAGATCCTGTAGTCCAACAGAGTTCTGAAAGTATAGGACTAGTTTCGATGCGCGGAGAGGCCGGTCCGAGACATGTTTACGAAGTGACATTGGCGACAGGATAGCACAAGATGTCACTTGTTCCCATTTCCGATATGCTGGGAACGGACCATGTTCTAAATGAGCATGACTGTTGTGGCCCAGAAGTCTCTGTCTGAACAGGAGCAACTTCTTGACCAGGTTCAAACACGAAAGGCCAACCTCGAACCGCAGCGTTTGGTCGTTGAACAGCAACTTTTCATTGTCGACCAGCGTGAAGCACATATTGTCCAGTCCATCGCAGATCATTGTACGCTCCTACGTGGAACTCTCTTTCGATCTCTCCCAGCGGAGCTCCTGGGAGAAATATTTCTCCTCGCTCAATGCGCAAGATATCCAAAACTTGATTCTAATGCCGGTTTGTTTTCCGACAAAGTCGTTTACGGCTCCTGACATACTTCCTCGTCCCGTCCCTTCAAATTTTGCACATCGAGACCCAACGTTACATGAAGGGGTACCCTCTTTGAGCCGTTGTGCTTGAATATCTTACCGGGGGGCCTGAAAGACAGAATCTTACGGCACTCACGAGTCACGGACGTACGAAAAGTTATCGTCCAACTACATCAAATGGTTGAAGTAAAGAAACTCCTCGATTACCGACATTCAAGCTGGAGGAAGTCTGGTGTAGCAAGGCTTAGGTGCTTTTCGAGTACCGTCATGATAGGGACACAGCCTCCTCAGTGGCAAGTTCGAAACAGGAGCTGTGGTACTCCTCAAGCCTTATCAGCAGGCCGGGCTGAGCGTGACATTGTATACTTGAAGCGCGCGATTCTTATGAGTACACACGCGATTTATCACCTGCACTAAACTAGTCGAATAAACGTGGATATCAGCCTGGCAAGGACAGGAAGCATGAGATGCATGCAGCGATTTAAATTTGGCGTTTACATCACCTTGCTTGCAAGGTCTCTCAGGGTCGACTTTGAAACTTACTCTAGCCAACGAGTAACGTGATTTTTCGCACGGCATGATACAATCGCGTGACATTTTTCAGAAAAATGATTTGAGATTGATGACATCATCTTACGCGATAAAGATTTTATAAATACATGGTTTTACAGTGCTATGACATTATATCTTAAACGGTGATTGACAAGGTAATCCAACGCGATTGGGTTGGTAGGTGTGAATACTTTTGTTTTGCTCATGTAATGCATGAGAATGTGATTGAGGTGACAAACGGTAAGAGTCGAGACTGTTTTGGAAACTGTCACCTATTACCGAGGTGACAGACAGAATTTTTCGGTGGTCATACGCCAGGAAATTCAATGGATGATTTGCATATGACGGTCCACGGGTTTGCAATGTCTCACCCTAACCTCTTTGTACAGATGTCGTCAACCAACGTGATATTTTCTTATAGCCTGAATGGAACGCGTTGCTGTGCGAAACAGTGTTCTAACAAATCATGTCTTTTCATGATGGTGTCTCAATAGCTTCTATCTTGGATGGTGTCGATATAAAAGACATCGTTAGGTTGTGTGACATGAAGAGAGTGACTTCGTCGATATTTCTGTTACCCAAGTGTACAGTTGAGAACCGCACCATAAACCATAACACAAGGTATCGTAGTTGTCAACCGACGACCGCTAGTAAATAACACCTGCAAGGCCGGCTGTGGCCCGATGCCTTTTTCACGGTTGCTACCACCCAACTGCCACTCAGTTTTTAACTTTGATCATCATCCTCACTTGACACTCAACTCACTAATAATCAACTCATACAGCAGAAACAGCTGAACTTTTCAGCACTCAATCATACAACACGTGCGTCTAGATAACAGCTCTCAATGTCGAAACTTGACAAACGACAGGACATCCTGGATGTCGCTCATTTCCGTTTCCGATATTCTGGGTATGAACCATGCTCCAAATGTACACGACTGCGATGTGATCCAGAAGTCTTTGTCTGAACAAGAACAGCTTCTCGAACAAGTTCGAGTGCAAAAGGCTGATTGTGAACAGCAGCTTTTGGTTGTTACCCAGCGTGAAACTTAAATTCTCAAATCCATCGCCGACTATCGTATGCTACTCCGAGCAAGTCCCATATGATCTCTCCCAGCGGAGCTCCTGGGAGAGATATTTCTCGCTCATTGCACAGATTCACTGCATGCTGATGATAATTCTGGCACTACTCTTCGAAAGAGTCGTTTGCTTCTGCTTTGGGTATGTACAAAGTGACGAGACGTGGCATTATCAATGCCTAGGATTTGGGTGGCTCTGTCTGTCAATTGCAAGCGCTATCCTACTGAAGAAGTCATGCCCAGGATTTCAGTTCTGAAGAGATGGGTATCATCTTCAGGCCGACTGCCTCTCAGTATAGCCTTCCTATTCTCCGAGTACCGCAACGCAGCCGACTATCAAATAAATGTCTTCAATACAATCCTCGCTCAACTACATAGATGCAAAAGTTTCCATGGCAGAATAAGTTTTGATGCCCATGGGACTGATTCTGTCCAAAGGGCAATCGACCTGGATATACCAGATGTCCCGATGCTTGAATCACTTACGCTTGGATCCTATCCCATGGGCAAGCACACCATCGGCTGGCAGCGAAAGCTTTACACCAAAATTCCTCGACTTCGTCATCTCGATGTCGACAGTGCCAAGGGTATTGCCTCTTTATCTGTGAAAGACATGATCACAGTAAAGTTAGACAGTGCTGTGCTGAGCGATCTCTTTTACATCGTGGAGAACGCTACAGTCCTCGAGGAATTGAAGGTGGAATACGTTGATCTGCCAGACCGTGTTTCTCGGCACAGTCGACATAACTCTCGTCGATTGGACAGACTATTCCGTCTCGATTTCCAGCGAGCCGCAGATACAGCAGTCAACAAATTCATCGATTATGTAATGCTCTCCTCTATCAAGGAGCTCACTATTCAAACCACCTCAGCATGGCCAGATGTTGATGCTTTCACACGTTTTTTCAAGCGATCTGCGTGCTCATTGACCCAATTGATCATCGAGGCCCCCGACGGAGATAAACATGGGTTCCTTCTGGCCGTACTTCCCCTCATTCCTTCCCTCCAAGTTTTGCATGTCGAAACCTGAACTAGTTACAACATGCCGCCACAATCTCTTCCGTTCCCCGTACTCGAATATCTCACTGGCAAGCCCAAGAGACAAAACCTTCTGGCACTCACGGACATGAAAATTTCCGTACAGCTGCGCCAGATGTCCAGTTTGAAGAAACTCCTCGATTACAGATGTACAAATTGGGAGAAACTCGGAGTAGCCAGGCTCGATCATTTATCGGTTACAATTATAACATCACGACTCTCAGCTGCTCAGATGAAGGATCGCAGGCAGCAGATGTTAGAAGTCTTCAAGCTGCATAAGAAGGCCAGATTCAAGTGGGCCATTGAGAGCCGGTGATTCCTCCCTCATTTATGTATTGGTTTTACGATGTCAAGAATACATCAGCATTTTTTCCCGCTAACAATGTTCCATGTCATGCCTTTCGACTTCCGTCTCGTGGGGTTAATCTTTTATTGGAACGGGAGCTGCTAGGACATAACCTCAGCTCCCTCTATTTTCATTCCGGTGCAGCATTGTAGCCGTTGTATCTCTGTGATGGTCATGTTCTGTAATCGCTCCGCTTATACTAACGTATTGCCTCATATTTTTAGTGTGGCTCTGCCAGTGTTGTTGTGCTAGGCAATTCGTTCCGTAGAACGGCAGTGAAATTACGATACAAGCAGGCTATACCTGAGCAGGGTATGTCAACCTTTCGCCAATCTCTTACAATGTACCGTATAGGTTGTTGGGCAATGGTACTCTCAGGTGCCAATCTCATGACCAGTGGATCGAGTCCCTATTCTGTGAGCTTCTTACAAAGTTGGTTTACCAGGCTACTACGAGTTAGCATGCATGCATAGGATATCACTTAACTCAGTGACTTAGACAATGAGCTTCTGAAGCTTGTACTATGGTCGTACTCATCGATATGCGTCACAAAAACATATAGCATACTTTTGTGACACGATCAGCCTTCCACTGGACTCGGAGGATGCATATATGCTTACCATCAAAAGTATCTTCAAAGTCCATATCATTCAGATCCGTCGACGACTCTGTAGTTCCTGCCAACAATATGTCCTGCGACAATTCGTCCATCGAAATCTGTTCACGAATACCACCATAAAGAATTGGTTTCCAGGCTGAGATGTAGTGACTGATATCCAGGTGTAGGCCGGGCAGTCGGGTCAAAATCTCAGGTGAAATGTCATCATTGTTCCCATCAAAAACAGAGGAAGGCAAAGGCTCCACCGGTTCCTCCATTGGACCTAATCTCTTGGACCTCCTTGAAATCAACTTCTATGTCTGTGAGTGACGGCGCTTCAGAAGATGTGGTGACGGATGCTTTGTATAAGAAAATGGTCTGTTCTGGCCATCCGCTGAGCCTAGCCAGGTCGCCATATATCACGTCGAGCTGGAGAAAATTGCGAAGGAGATTATTTGTAGTGTTACACGGAGGGCTTCTAAAGTTGTCCATTCAAATATCCATTGATGTTCCTACAGGCCTGGGTCTTGACAAATATTCATGCACTGTATGTCATATATACCTCAACCCGAGGCTATACTGTCCATATTTTACAAAAAGTCCCTATAACTATAGGGGACCAAGTTATACAGAATTCCCTATAACTATAGGGAAATCAAATTCTACGTATCCTTCAGAACCCTATAGGATAGGTATCCTCTTGCTGGCCCCAGGCCTACCAGCATGACCAGGGCAGGATGTCATCACACCCTTCCCTTTGATGGCTGTTGCACTGCCACCCCTCTCCTCTGCTCACTGTCAGGGTTCCCCGCCCTCCCTCCCACTATTGCGCACTTTTTTTCCTTTTTGGGAATTTTACTTCCTGTGCCTCCAGAATACTTGTGGGCCTTATGTCTGCCCTCCCGCTCACTGTTTAGGTCCGAAATTAGAGATATAGGGTCTTCTAAAAATATATAATAAGTTAGTAAGCTGGCCCCGCCCCTCCCACGCCTCTAGATGCTGGATTCGGAATGGGGAGACTGGATGTAGTGTGGCAGTGCATACAATTGATGGGATCAGCCATCAATATCAGTCCATTTTTGGAAATATTTCGGATTGGAATGGTTTCTGGGCACTGGATGGGCCACAGGATGGTACTAGGATATGCATAAATATAAATAACCTTGGATTTAGTGCTCTGGTGATGTATGGGAACCCCAGAGAAGGGGCAAAACAGGTAAAATAGTAAATAATAGCGAAAAATAACGGAAATTTTGCATTTGGGTGGTGCTGCATGCGTTGGATTGCTTTGAAACCTTCACAAATGTGTTCCGTAGTCTTACATATCTCTAAACAAAGCTTTGTTTTACTTGTGGGGCTCTAGGATTGATATAAAATAGTGAAAAATTGCAAAAATTGGGGGGAAATTGCATGTGGGGGGTGCTGCGTGCATCCGATCGCTTTTAAACATTCACCAATGGATTCCGCGACCTTAAAACCCCCTAACCGGCCCTTGGTTATATTTGTGGGCACTCATTATCGATCATCAAATGGATATTACAGTTTATGGGGTGCACATATCAAAACTCCCATTTCCAGGTGTCGGAAAACTTCGGAGTTACTTCCAGTAGATTGATAGACCTCTAAAACCCCAGGAAAAGCCTAGGATGGCAATCCAGCGATGCAAAATTCATGATAAAAAGGGTGAAACTGAAACTTTGCGAAATTTCATATAGCTCGCATTTCGGAGTGTTAGGGAAGGTAATACTGGTACTAGATATATTATATATACTGTAGCATATTGTGTACAAAATCACAGGGGGATACAAATGGTACTGACAGAGATATAAGCATATCTTTCCAAAAATAAGGAGAAGCACATTCCAGATCTCGATGTTCCGGTCATCCTATGGGCTGGGGACTATCAAATTCGGATTCCTTGACCCAAAAAACAGTAGGGCCACCTATCATCCATGAGGTTCATGTGTTTAAAATCCGAGGTAAAGAGTGTGCTTTACTTATGCACCAAGATATACCACTGTATATGGATTGCCTACTAGTAAAAATAAGCTCCAGGGATGATAGCTCTCTCTAATGTTTTTTGGGTCAAGGAATCCGAATTTGATAGTCCCCAGCCCATAGGATGACCGGAACATCGAGATCTGGAATGTGCTTCTCCTTATTTTTGGAAAGATATGCTTATATCTCTGTCAGTACCATTTGTATCCCCCTGTGATTTTGTACACAATATGCTACAGTATATATAATATATCTAGTACCAGTATTACCTTCCCTAACACTCCGAAATGCGAGCTATATGAAATTTCGCAAAGTTTCAGTTTCACCCTTTTTATCATGAATTTTGCATCGCTGGATTGCCATCCTAGGCTTTTCCTGGGGTTTTAGAGGTCTATCAATCTACTGGAAGTAACTCCGAAGTTTTCCGACACCTGGAAATGGGAGTTTTGATATGTGCACCCCATAAACTGTAATATCCATTTGATGATCGATAATGAGTGCCCACAAATATAACCAAGGGCCGGTTAGGGGGTTTTAAGGTCGCGGAATCCATTGGTGAATGTTTAAAAGCGATCGGATGCACGCAGCACCCCCCACATGCAATTTCCCCCCAATTTTTGCAATTTTTCACTATTTTATATCAATCCTAGAGCCCCACAAGTAAAACAAAGCTTTGTTTAGAGATATGTAAGACTACGGAACACATTTGTGAAGGTTTCAAAGCAATCCAACGCATGCAGCACCACCCAAATGCAAAATTTCCGTTATTTTTCGCTATTATTTACTATTTTACCTGTTTTGCCCCTTCTCTGGGGTTCCCATACATCACCAGAGCACTAAATCCAAGGTTATTTATATTTATGCATATCCTAGTACCATCCTGTGGCCCATCCAGTGCCCAGAAACCATTCCAATCCGAAATATTTCCAAAAATGGACTGATATTGATGGCTGATCCCATCAATTGTATGCACTGCCACACTACATCCAGTCTCCCCATTCCGAATCCAGCATCTAGAGGCGTGGGAGGGGCGGGGCCAGCTTACTAACTTATTATATATTTTTAGAAGACCCTATATCTCTAATTTCGGACCTAAACAGTGAGCGGGAGGGCAGACATAAGGCCCACAAGTATTCTGGAGGCACAGGAAGTAAAATTCCCAAAAAGGAAAAAAAGTGCGCAATAGTGGGAGGGAGGGCGGGGAACCCTGACAGTGAGCAGAGGAGAGGGGTGGCAGTGCAACAGCCATCAAAGGGAAGGGTGTGATGACATCCTGCCCTGGTCATGCTGGTAGGCCTGGGGCCAGCAAGAGGATACCTATCCTATAGGGTTCTGAAGGATACGTAGAATTTGATTTCCCTATAGTTATAGGGAATTCTGTATAACTCGGTCCCCTATAGTTATAGGAAATTTTGTAAAAAATGGACACCAAAGGTTGTCGACCCAAGCGCTCCCATCAGTGAAGTGCAACTTTTCGCGACAACGCCCTTTCTGTCGATGCCAATTAGATTTATGACAGGCCTCACTCTAAGAAAAAGACAGTAAACACGCATTATTGTCAGTGAAAACGCACGCAATGTTGCACGTATTGGCATTTGCCACACATCCTCATCTTCTTACCCTCGTATCTCTTCTCTTTTCGTGGACATTGGGAAAATGGCATACTCTCGCCGGCTCAGATTCCAAATTGTCAATTATATGTATGTTGTATATAAAGTAGTGTGAAAGCATAATCTGAAGGTGACAATAGGTGGCAGTGTAGCAACTTGCATCTATTTGTTTCGGAAGCCGACGACGCCTTCTCTTCCACTGCCGTCATCCTTGAACATCGTCCAAAATCAAAATCTGAAGGGTACGAGTGATGCTTGCACGCTGTCCTTTTACTCACTGAAATTTAGATGGCCACTACGGCTTTAAAACCCGTTGCAGAGGCCGTCACCAAATACACGAAGGCAAATTCAATAACGCGTTTTGGTCTGGTACCCACGCCAAAAAAGGGCCTCCCAAAAGACAAACGGACTAGATTGCCCATTCCACCCACGAATATCATAACGAGGCAATATGCACCAAGCCGCTTTGAGGATCACTATTATAACACGCTACAAGACGATGTCATGTACATGACCTATGTGCACGAACGCGGTCCTCGCCCACCACCTCGACAGATCCGACTAAGATTCGACCCGGAGGATCCCTACTCCAAATACCGAAAGAATCCCCCGGTCGGTGGATCACATCTAGGACGACAACCACCGCCGCCCTCATCACCTGAAAACGTGACGAAGCTGGAAAAGATTCAGATACACACCATGATAAAGCAGGCGATGATGAGCAAGAGCGAGGTTCTTGGTGTGATGATGGCGCTTCGTGCACTCTCTGGAGAGACGGAGAATGGTGGTGGAGGGAAGCATACGGTAGAGGGCGTGCAAATCGTGAAGGGAAAGAAGCAGGTTGGTGGCTGGCTGAGGCCCGGCATTCCGATCGGTGCAAAAGTCACGATGAAGGGCCAAAACATGTACGATTTTATCGGCACCCTTGTCGAGTTCGTTCTGCCTCGTCTTCGAGAATTTGACGGCCTTGCTCTCCCTATCGCTGGATCCAATGTCAACAAACCCAGCTCAGTCTCCGGCGTCGTGTCCATGGGTTTACCGCCTGAGGCTATGGGCTTCTTCCCTCAAATCGAAGTGAACCAGGAAGCCTATCCAAGGCAATACGGAATGCACATTCATTTCATCACCAACGCCCAGGGAGTAGGGGCACAGGACCGTGCTAGGGCATTGGTATCGGGATTTCAGATACCATTCGTTCGTACCGTCCGACAGTAAAAGAAGTTAACTGGTAAGTACCCTGTTGGTGTTCTCATCTCGGCCATGACTTATATCTTCCGCAGTATTAGACTATCTGATAATAATATCTATACCATATGCAATGAGAGTGTTCAGTAAAAATGCTAATGAGAGGTTAAGTGCGATGCAGATACCCAAATAAAGAACGAAGACCATGCAGCGATATAGCAGAGGGATGGGGAAAAAGGAGTGTTATACAAATATACTTCAAAGCTGACTTCCAGAGCCGCTGTCTGTCTGCCACGGGATCTCATTCAGTCTCATTCGATCTCGGGCTGGCTTCTTCGTACTTGGACGTGGCACACCAAACCTCGCAGTAGCGGACCCACTTCCAACAAGTCCTTGCCCGTATACAGTCGCCGAGGTCTCAGACGCCGTCCTTCTCGTCTTCTTCGGAGCGACGGTCCTCGGAGACTCAGACCCAGTGCTTTTCGCCACAGGCTTTAGCCCGGGCTTCAGAACAGGAACGATCTCCCTCGCCAATTCTCGAACAAGCACGGCCCCATCCCCGCCGCTTTGGCTGAGGTTCTCCACGATACCCAGGAGCCCATATCTTTCGACGAGGACGGCACGATTGGGGTGAACTTCACAGACTGTTCGCAAAATGCGAAGGAGGTTCAGCCGCACAACAGCTTTCGTATTGTGTGCTAGGCGGTCGATGATCCGCTTGAAGAAGGTTGATGACTTGGTCATGGCGATAGTGATGGGAATAGAGAGCCGTGTCATCTTCAAGAAGGGATCAAGGAGATTCTCGAACGAATTTGCCTTTGCCGAAACAAAGCATTTGAGTAAGGAGTTTATAGACTCCGGTTTCATGAGCTCGTCTTCGACTCGTGCAGTTTCATCTTGTAACCTGTCGTAAGTGTGAGGTGAGTTCGATAAACTTCGAGGACAAGTATGCCTTACCAAGATAAGATAGATTCCAAGGCGCTAACTTGGAAGTAAGGATCTTCGAGTAGCTTCAAGTACATTGTAGGGCCATCTTGCTGCCACAAATACGTCCGACAGCTCTTCCCTGCGCTCGCCAGATCGCACAAAATAGGCAAAGCAAACTGTTTCAACGGCGAACTCGTCTCTATAACTCGTTTGAGACAAGGGATGATTCCAGCTTGTGCAGCCTCCTCTTGACGCGATTTGTTGAGGCGGCAGAGGTTGAAGCAGGTCTGGAAGATATGATTGGACATTTCCTACTTTCGAGGTAAGTAAAAGACATCAGTGATAGCAAGAACACATACCGTACTGTGAGGACCTGACGACTGTTCATCCAGAATGCGAACTAGGATCTCAATTGCGTTGGCGTTCTGTAATACGTCCAAGAGCGTAGAATTCATCGAGAGATGTTTCACAGCTTTCAACATTAACACGAGACATTCTGGCTCCAGTAGTTCACATGCGCGTAGAAGTCCTGTTGGTCAAAACGTTTGTGAAAGTTTAAGGTTTCGAGATATCAAAACTTACGGCGTATGACCTTCCTCGTGCCCAATGCATTGCGGACGTGAATGTCCGATTGCGAAACCTGTGAAAATACTAATAAAATCTGTATGATCTTCATCTTCATATCCGTTGACGGCGTTCCCCGGTTCGCCATTACGTTGAGGAGCGCCGATGACAGTGGGTCAAGAAGTCCTTCTCGAATGAACATTCGACAGAAGTCATTCTTCGTTGTGGGACTCTGGAGCTCAAACACGCTTCCAATTCCGTTAAGAGCGTGGACGACGAGTTCGGTTTGCTCCGCGTAGTCTTCATCGAGCAGATCGACAAGCACCTTTAGACCTCGACACCTGAATAAAATTATCAGCTAAAATCGACGCTCTCAGTGTCATCGACCTACGAGATGAACATCTGCAGAGTCAGAACTGAAGTGTGACACAGAAGTCGTATGAAATTGGAGGCCTCCAACCGACACTCAGACGGGTACCTCTTGGAAGTAAAACCTGCCAAATATGAGCTTTTCGGCGAAAGCGATAGATGTGTTGCGTACCCATCATGACTGGTATCCCACTAGAACAACTTGAACAAATAGTACACCAAAGCCAGCGAATCCACTCACCCGATTAGACAGAAACTCTCGAGGAAGCCCAGATCTGCAGTAACAAGCTAAAAAAACAATCGACATCTTGCGGACAGCTAGAGTGAATGCGTAACACACTAGATTAACAATCTGCAGTAACTTGATGTTGACGTCTCTCGAGCACTTGCCCTCGAGGACCTCCAAAATCGCAAGCATCCCGTGGGATGACACCAGCTGGATTTGCATCTCCGGAGTGTCAGCCATTATTCCAAGCTGAAACAATATAATCATCAGTATACTAATAGTATCAAGTAAGTTTTCGTAACAAACCAGTTGATCGCATGCATCTCGCAATTGGAAGTCGGGTGCAGAAGGCGTGAGTTCATCGATAAGCTGATTAACTTGGGTGCACAATCGAGCATATTTATCCCTCTGCAGGTTCGCTTCCAAGTCGTCCTCTGCAAAACCTTCATCGATCTCAGAGAATGGATCCTCTTCATCTGAGTTCTCGTCTCCCAACTAAACAAGAGATGAGTGGTACGATAAACGCCACGCGATAAAGCACGAACCCATGACTTGTTCGATAGTCTTGTATTGAGTTGCAATGCTTGCATAGGTTGCTCTGATGCTGTTGCTTACTCGGTCAGTCCAAGGCACCCACAACGATTTGAGAAATTACCCACTGTTTCCATTTGGCTTGCCAAAGACATCTTCATAATCTTCATCATCCCCTTCGGCATACTTATCAAACTCTGACGTGCTCTGAGCCCGCTTTGCCTCCGCGCGACCAAATGATCCTCCACTGCTCCCAATTGTCCCAACAAACGACGACGAACGTGAATGAGAACTTCGCATAGTACCAGAAGGCGGACCCGGAAGAGGAGCAGACGGAAACCTAATTGGGCTGAGAGAAGGACGCGAGTTTCTCCTGGCTAACTCTGGTGCAGACTTCGGTGGCGCAGGAACGGAATTAGATAACGCAAAGGTCTTGATGTCGTCTGGGTGAAAAAGGCCTTTACGGACAGAGTTCTTCATCTGTGACATCGAAGCCACTTGTTATCAACAAGGCATCTGGAGATGATAGAAGGATCACCTTGAAGTTAGCGACCTTATTCTCCAACTCATACTCATCTGCCAGGTCAGAATAGTCTTCTACTATGGGTTTCATTTCCGAGGGGGGTGCCTTCGCCAACGGTACGACGCTAGTCCCAGGACTTCGATTTGGCCTGATAGTCTGTGCGTTGTCATCCGTCTCTGTTTTATCGTCGTCGGGCGGGGTCCGCTCTAGAGCTAAGTAATAATTATAAATATGTAAACTGCACAAGACATGCTGTGGCGAACCTTGCAACTTGGTGAAAGAAATCTCTTCCAAGAAATCATCATCCCAGTTGTCCGTCTGTACTTCTGGTGGCTGCAGAACGAACGCCAAAGGTTGAATCTTTTCCACTAAGCCTATTCCATTGGCTTTGGGAGCAGATCCTAGTTTCCATGCCGATGGAACTGACGTTGATGCACCCAAGCCAGCAGACGTAGACGTGGGTAAAGATGGTTTGAATGAATTGTCGGTAGGAGAGCGACCGGGCGAAGGTGGACGTGATCGTGGTCCTCGGTGAGGGTGCTTGGATGGTCGTGAGGGTGCTGCGTTAAAATAGCCGCTTGTTAGCCATGAATACTTGAGGGAAGTCTGCAGACGAACATTTCAAAGCCTCGTTCCACTCCTGCACCTTGAGAACTGCCTCATCATAGTTGTAGTTGCTTAAAGGTCTTCGATCTGCCGCCCTCGTCGCCGTCTCTCCGTTTGACATTTGCTTCCGCGTCGAGACCATCCATGGGTGCTTGAGAAGCTTCTTAGCCGATATTCGCAAGTTGCAGTCCTTCTGGAAGCAGTGATATAGAAAGTCTTTGACAATGGGAGACGCGCCCTCTGGTATCGGAGGGCAATCATCTTGGACGATGCGAAACAATGCGGGCATTGGCTCAAGTGTGTAATAGGGCGGGTTCCCTTCCAGGAGCTCGATGACGAGGCAGCCGACAGACCATATATCGGACGCTGTTGTTGCGCCAGACTGTTCGATTACCTCCGGCGCCACTGTTCAAGTCAACGTGAATCCATGCAAAAATGTACAGGGCACGCACTCCAATAAGGACTCCCAACGACGGCATCATCCAAGGCACCATTAGCAGTGGTACTCGCTACCCCAAAGTCCGCAAGCTTGACGGTCCCGTCTTTGTTCGTGAGGATATTGGCGCCCTTTATATCTCTGTGTATGACGCCCTGGTCATGGAGATAGACGAGGCCTTCGAGTACTTGGGAGATGTACACAGATACTAGGTTCTCGGGAAACTTTCCGAATCGCTTGGAAATATTGTGAAGCGAACCGTTCTCACAAAACCTATATCTTTGATGAGAAGAGGATCGGAAGGGCAGATCAGAATGCGCACTCAAGAATGATGTAAAGATACTCCCATGTCTTGACGAAACCCTTGTATTTGACGATATTCGGATGCTGGAAGGCAGTTAGGGTATAGTAGTAGGGGGGACATTGCGCGTACGTTGAGGTTCTTCAAAAGGTCGATCTCGGACTACGTACAGAGGCAAAGGGTCAAAGCAATGAAAGGATGGAATGGACATCAAACGCACCATAATCTCTCCCAGTTCACTCTTGGGTATATTGCTCAATTGGATCTCCTTGACAGCAACGGTCTCCCCGGTGGCCCAGTTGAGTGCACCTTTTGCAACGGCTGAGCGAGATCTCGATGTCGAAGAATCAACACATACGGTAGACTTGACCAAATGCCCCCTTGCCCAGCGAGTCTCCCAGTTGCTACATTTTGGCGATGAGAACGGCGACAAGAACATCGGGGTAGAACGCACATAATCATGAAGAGATTTCGAGCTGCCAGTGGACTTTGAAGGCGTCGCCATATCCGTATTAGATGTCGTCAAAGCTTCTTCGTTCTCAGCGGCCAGAACAGGAAGAAAAGTCGTCTTTCACGACGAAAGAAAGGGAACCAAATGAGGAACGCGCTTCCTGAGAGAGTGTCGCGTCCAGCACTGACGAATTCCCAGTCAAGAAAGCGCCGGTACCGTGACCTAACGTCACCTATAATAGCTTTTTTGCTGCGCGCACTAGCGCCACTGGACCTCAAATCGCTATATTTGTTGGGAGTTTGGGCGCAGCGGTCGAAAGGAACGCGGGATGGTGGTACAAAGCATAAATTTCATCGGTAAGGTAGATAATGGAATCACCAAGAAACAGTGGCCTACAAATGTAAAATATAAACAGAGGCTGGTAGTTGTGAAACACCACCACCACCACCACCACCACCACCACCACCACCCTCAACGATTTTTAATGACGTTGGCATTAAAATAATGAAAGGATCCAACCAGGTAATCATATGCGAATAAAGTCCAATCTATGGAAAATGTTAATTTGTAGAATAGTGATGAATGAGAGCTGGGCCTTCCAAATTTAAGAATGCTCAATGCTGTTTGAAATCATCTGTCATTTCGGGAGAGGCAGGGTTGCTATGGCAATGAAGAAATGGCAAAGGGAGACATCGAACGAATTGGGTAGCCGAACTTGTAGCACACGAGTCTAAACTCTTCTCCCGCGTCAATGAAAGCTGAAAGCATAAGTTTCACCTCGTCATGAGCCAAAGTCAACGGACCTCAATGTTGACCCAGCTCCTAGATTACCAAACAGTTCTTCACTTGCACTACACAATTCCATCGAACTATGGATGGGAAAGCAAGTCAATAGCACTAGTCCGTTGAGTCAAATCTAGGCGTAAACACTTACGCATCAGAGCAGCTGTGGAAAGCACGTCCGCCTCCTATATAATTTTGTAATTCTTGGCGGATATCTCGAAGGGGTATCCAATAAATGTCGACATGGCTTTGAGGTTGTCTGTGTAGCGTTTAGTGAAGATAAACAATACTGATAACACACACATACAATTTATATCAAAGAACTGGTCAGCCAAGTCAATGCTTTGGTTGACCGAGAGCTGTTCCGCTCGGACGTCTTCACATCAGTAACACAACATTTGATATAAGATATATTGTAGCTCATTCCAGTTAAGTTTAGATCAAGCTCATACTTGAAGAGGGTACGGCCGGTGGGGAGCTGAAAGATCTTGGACATATGTTCATCAATATGACAGATGGAGGAGGGAAAAAAGTACCAAGCATCCAGCTGTCCATATGTATACCTTGGCGTCCTATGCATATGGTCGCCCTATGATTATTTCGGTATTCCTAGAAATGTGAACATTTTATCAAGAAAACTAGCAGTGGTGTAACATCTTATCATGGGCGAGTCATGTGCTTGAAGACATACCTCAGCCAAGCTTTCTGCAAATACCATATCGATTTCTGGTCTAATGGCATCATTGAACCCGAACTAAGGCCAGCCATAGTTCTCTCGACCCAGCACTCCAAGTGGATCTGAGGTAAACGCCGGGCCTATATAGACTTTTTCATCAGGACCAACCGAGGTACTATGCAATGAACGCTTCTGCATTGGTGGAGTCATGGAAATAAAGGAGATCCTAGCAATCCTGAGGACCTTCGGGAATGAGCGACGGTACACTAAAGGAGAAAAATGGCCACTTACAGTTTCGCATCGGACCAGAGGGTGCTTGTAAAATTGGCATTGATAGCACAATAAGAAACAACGAGTCACTGAGACTCGCGCGTGATCGACTTCTGAGCTTAGTCAGCACCTTATGAGCGACGTCCAGTGACCGTGATCGTGGCGGTGCTAAATTGCTTCGGCCCGGCTGTCCTGTCATTGGTAAGTGCACTGCCTCCCGATACTAGCGGTCATCGGTCGACGCCTACCATACCTTGCGTGACGGTTTACCGTGCGGTATGCATGTGTAGACAAGTTAAGTTCACCTAGTCATGTGTAAGAATGTGACGTTGAGTTGGATTTGGACTTTTTGATCTAGATGTTATTGGCCGTGGCATACAATAGGAGATATCATGTGGAAGAAAAGACGTGGAGTATGGTTGGATGTGACGCACTGTCGACGTACGATGTTTTGAACATCTTATAATGAATTAGGAGCGTGATGGAATGTCAGACAGTTACATCTCGTACTATGCTTGACCTCAGTGGGTACATGTTCCTCTGTTTGTATATTAGGGATTGACATTTCAGTCACTTAGGAAGAGGAACGTATTATGAATTCAAGCTTGCGTACATTTTGATGGCTAGGGTCCATATTCGAGGTGAACGATGTTTTGCTCTGGGGATTTGTAGATTCACGTGGTACATCCAGAATACCAGCAACGTGGATGCCGTCATGTTTGTTAGACCCGAACCTCACGTGATCCAAACAAGAGTAAACTCGGGCTGTCTCATGTTCGGACAGTCACCCGAGAGTCTCGTGGAGTTCGGATATAAGTGAAGGAGTCGGACTAAGTTCTTAGTCGAGCGAGTTAAGAGAGAAGTTCGGTATTAATAAACTTTAGCTCGAAGCTGGGGTATTACAGCGAGAGCTACCTACTTATATACGAAAACTGTAGTACTAATAATAGCTACAACACACGAAGACAATACGGTTGTCGTGCTGGAAGCGCGAGCCGTAGTCGATAAGTACTTGGACCAAGTCGTCCGGTTCTGGTATGATCACGTGGGGTCGGGGATAACTCGGTCTTCTGATAATTAGGAAAGAAAATGAATAAGTGCGAGAAATCGTAACAATGTTCATTTCCTTGACGTCGTCATGAAGATCCGGTGCTATTGACTCTCAGGTGGAAAGTGTGGGCGGATATTTTCTCAGCATCACTATGATGTCGTGTGAGGCCATCGCCCGGGGCGTAAATTTGTGTAATAAGAAGACGGGAAAGAAATTCAATTACGCTATGCTTTTACAAAATCTATAGTTATTTATCTATTGAAAAAGTACGTTCTCTATGCCTTCGATGTTGTTGGTTCATTGAAGTTAAGAATCACAGATGTCTACTGCTCCTTCCGACATTCTTTGTGCAGATCAACGGCATGTTCTGATGGGGAACTCGTCATATACGGCGCATCCTCAGTTTCTCTCTCTACATGAATGGGTTCATAGCGGCTCCGCTAATATACTCGCGGATGTTGATGCAGCCCATTCTATCGACCAACGACATTCTTCCAAAGCTGCTGAGATTGTTGTTGTCGATCGGGTTATGGCAAATCCACGATTTATTAAACTGAAGGACATCGGGAATTTCAATAACCGGTTCATGAAGATCGATGCTGCGAAATGGGTCATTCATCTTTGCAAGCCGACGCGAACATTATTTGAAAAGGATTGGGACGTCAGTATGAACAATCTGTTGGCCTTAGAGCAACGTGTGGCTGTCACGAAGGGAGTGAATATGCTCGTCTATCACGAGGAGGACGGCAATGTCAATCTACGTATGACAGCTCCATGCTTTGTCAGCAACGTACGTGGCTCTTGTCTACTCTGTTCCTCTTGTATTGACGGTATGTATACAGACTATCGAGGATGGTACATGCTCCAATTTCTGTTGTTATTATGATCTGACGACGTGTTGGTGTACAGACGATGTTGCTCTCGCCAATTACATGCATAACATCGATCCTAGGTTTTATCCAGCTATGAAAGCATTGAATCCGTATTGGAAGTTAAATGCTTTGAAGATTACGAACATGAAGGGAGACACCGTTCCTCCTGGTATGTGAGAAGTTATATTAACTTTGTATTATCTCATTTCTTGGTACAGGAGACGCACAAGAGAAATCCATGGAAGGATCTCTTGTTGAGATCGCGTTCACCATGAAACATTACTTCATCAGCACATCGAGGACAGATTCCTTTGGTGCAAATATTTCCTGGGCTCGTATAATGGTATCGCGTCTTCGTCGCGAGGATGCTGAAGAAGCTTACGACTCGTATATGGAAGCCTGTGTCACTGATAGTAATTCGTCTCAGGAACTCGGGAAAGATAGTTTGTCTGAAGATACTATTTCGTCAGGCGGTGCAGAGGCAGGTGAGTATTATTTCGTTGAGTGTTAGTCAACGCTAATGCATTATATAGCGGTCAATATGAAGGAAGAAGTGAAGGAAGAAATGGAGGACGACATTCCTCGTAAACGCAAGGGGAAAGGGGGAGCCAGCGACCGGAATACTAAGAAAGCTAAGGTAGGTGCATAACTTGATAGCTGTTTGTGAAGAGATATACGTGTATATGTATGTATGTATTATCTATAACAACCGTTTGACCATTTATTCTGTGTCGATATGAAGAGCCTTTCCAAGCGTGCATCTTCTGCGACGAGGATATCGGATGCGGGTGTTGTCAAGATATTTTTGTTAAAATGCCTGAGAATTCGGATAGTTTTTCGACCTCAACTGCATGATAAGGCAACGTAGGCATTGAATCCATCCAATTGGTGCTTTGGTGGGTCTGCCAAGTCAACAATAAGATAATCGAGAGTCTGTCCCTGGGCTTTGTGATGTGTAAAACTGTATCCACCAGTCAGCGCTATTTGACGACGGTGAACTGTGTACGTTGGGACAGTCTTCGTCTTAACGGGAAAGGAGACTTCGGTGGGAATAATAGGTAGTAATCCGTTGGGTATTCCTTCGAAAGTTGGAGTTTTAGTAGCGTTGGAAGGTCGGAAAAGAATCAGAGCAGGAGGATAATGTAGGGTGACAATGTTGTCCTCGTCTGGTAATGGTTCCGGTTCCCGAGGGTCGAGCACAATGTCTTCTACAATACCACGCGTTCCGTTCGCTAGGTCGGACTCTGTAGCGATGTTAAGCGTTACCATTGCTTTCATACCTATTGCAATTTCGATGACGTCGGGTAGCTTTCCTGTCTGCTTCTCTGTCATCGACGCTACATGCAACCGTTGACTCATTCCCATAGTCTCTCAAGACTTCCCTATATTATCTTCTGCACAAGAACGATAGAGAACATGGCCTGTTCTGCGACAATGAAGATGTAATGCCTCTGCATTCCATGCATTTCGGGCTGAATTTCTGGAGGTTATGAACACTGCATCCATCCAAGGCACTGAATGTAAGTCTGTTACAGGACAAGTTGAAGAATTTAACCAAATACTCTCTGTTAAATCGATATCTTCTGTTGTGCAAGCACCTTGTCGCAATCGATTGAGGAATTCTACCCATGGTTCGTCTTGAACTCTTAACTGTTCCTTCAACAAGACGACGGTGTTGAATTGTAGGTATAACTCGTGCCCTCTAGTTGTAGTATCGGTTGAGGACGAAGGATCATAGAGAGCTGCATGGGTCTTCGCAACGGGGGGAAATTGGTGGAAATCACCGAGCAGTAATACACTCATTCCACCAAATGGTTGGTCTGCCAGTGGTAGACCCATTTGAGACCGTGTTACGGATGCGCTGTCAGACAATTTCGCCAAGAATGTTTTGTCGAGCATGGAGATTTCGTCGATGACCAAAAGTTTGTTTGTACCAAAATGAGCTTGACATTTTGCGGCTACCGATCGAGATGGATTGTCGATACTCGAGGTCGTTGTTACACCTGCCCACGAGTGCACGGTACTACCACCAAATAATGTAGCGGCAATTCCTGATGTTGCGGTCAATCCCAAGGTATCGTAGACATTGTTTGCACGAAAAAGCTCAGTTATCGCTTGAATCAACAATGTTTTTCCTGTTCCACCGGCACCCTGAACGTGCATCAACAGTTGTTCAGGATTACGATTTTCCAGGTCTGCGATAAGATGGTGTTCCACGATAGAATATGCCATTTTTTGATTCTCATTTAACATTGCTACGATAGATGGAGTCGAGGACATTGGATGTGCAGGAGATGTTATATTGACGTCGGGAAGAATATTGTTGGAAGCGGTGAAGAAGTTAGATTGTGTTGAGACGCCAGATGTATTCATGACCTGGGTGAGATGATCATGCCATGTTTGAAAGAAAATCATATCTGTGGGATTTGCTATTCGACTCAGTTTTTGAAAAGGTGCATCCAGATCTTCAGTATCAAACATGCCAAGATTTAGGGCGTAATCAATGGCTGTTTCTGCAAAATACCGCTCGTTTTGGTCAATGCGGAGTATCCGTGCACGTTCAATATCAGTTTCTGATACATGATAACTGGATTCCTCATCAGGAAAGTCCACGTCGTCAAGGATAGCGGCCGATGGGTGGGATGGTTCCTCCTCTGTTGACCCTATCATTGTAGCTCTGTCTTTTCTCGCACTTTTGAGACAGCGGTGGTAATAGTTGATATTGGAGACGTAAGACTGCAATGTAGGATTTGCAAGTAGAAATGAGTGTAATTCTTCTTGAAAAGAGGCAGAAGCAGGTTTCAAATCATGTATTTGACGCCATGGTTTGAATATGATAAGGATATAAGCCGCATGTAGCTCAGGGTCAGTCAATTGGTCTGGGAACCAAGTTCCTTTGAATGGTATTAATAATGAACATTAGAATGGATTATAATAGCGAACCTATGAAATTCGGTAGCATTTCATGGCCAACACGACGAACTGCTCGAACATGAGAATCTCGACCAGAGCCAAGTAAATAGTCTATATGACATTCAAGCCCTGAGTCTTCTAACGAAGTATTGTCGGAATCCAGAGAGTCTTCATCTGCACTTGAATCTCTATCCTGTTGTCGCCTCTTAGTGTCGTATGTATTGAGAATAAAATCGAAGAGATTTAGGCATTCCAAAGCCAATCCACGATCTTCATACTCTTTTAATTGATCTTTGGGCATCAAGACGTTGTTGCGAAATTGCAATCGGACATGATTTTCTGGAACCTGGGTAGACGATATATTGGGGTGAGAACGTAATTTCTTTGACTAATGCAGGAATCCATTACCTTATACATCTCATCGGTAGGAACAGATTGAATGAATTGATTGTTGTCGCTGTCACGATGACTGCAACTATCTGTGAGCGACAGGTACATGAATAAGTTAAGAATAGTGTTACCTGATTTCTGGAAAGGTTCGCAATAATGTTGCGTGTATGCCGTTGAGATAGATAGGTACATAGAAATGGGATACATATCGCTCTCCCCATCCCATAATGTAACTTATACACTCTTGTGCACTGAATTCCTGCAGACGGCCGAGAGCGTTAGAACATCGCTGTAGTAATCTTTTGTTAAAGATATGAAAGTTCTCGCGTCGGTCGGTAGTTTGTTTATGGAATGCCAGAGTTTTTGCAAGGACAGCAGATGTATTAGAGGACTGGGGTTGCTTCTTCGTTGTGTACGTCGTGAGATACCAAGATAAATTGCTCGTGTCTGTACAGTTTGTAACGAGCTTGATATCATGATTACTTCGTGTGAAAATCAAGACTGGTGGATTGAAATTGTTGATGTATCCGTATTTTCGACGAGGACCCCAATCACCGGTAGGATTGATCCATGCTTCTTCGCTTATTCGGAAAGGAGCTCTTCTTTTGCACACTTTCCGATTGCCAACACGAACAAGGCATCGTAGATCATGACATTCATGCAGCTGTACAGTTTTTGCCAATCGAGCAATCCAATCTCCAGTAAATAAGTTGGGATCGGTGGGATTGGGAGGTCTCGAATACGAGACGTCTTTGACCTGTGGTAATCACAAAATATCTTTAGGCGTTCGACCACCAATATCGGCGACAATGTTTTGTGCAATGAAAGATGTAACCCGATCACGGAACGCAGGTGTTTTCAAAGTGTCCTCCATTTCGTCCGCGGTCAAAGATCCTCGTAACCATAATAAAAGGTGTAGATGTAGCGAGCCTCGCCCCTGAGCTTCGACAGTGCCAATGTAAGCCTGTACGACACCGAAAATCCCTTGTTTTCGAAAGATGGCATGTCATCCTGGACCTTTCCTACTAGTTATCCCAAAGAGACTTTCAAAAATGATCTCAATGAGAATGTGAAAGAATTTCGCTGATGCAAATGGATCTTCTGCAACCGTTTTAGCACGTACAGTTGCACTCGGTCCCGATTGCGCTACAAAGGTGTCCAAATCTATTCTCTCTCCAGCCAACACTTGGGTAATGGGATCGTGAGTGTCGTTCGGATTAATAGTTATCCAGAGATTCGGAGGATTGAAAAGGACAGTAGTACTCCAAATTTTGGACCGAAGAGTTCTCCGAGATTCATCCGTTCCTAACACTTTAGAACGAACAGCTATTAATTCAGATCTTAGAGATTGGACAGCAGGGTTGGTGAAAGGGGTTTTGCGAGTTTCTTCGACGGCAGCATGGAAAAGATCCTTTGGTTTAATGGTGGAAATAAGTGGCTGGTGACGTTGATATGATTGTGTACCCATTTGTAGGACGGCCGAACGACAGATATTCCGCTTCTGCATCACTCCAAAGACCTGAAATACGAAGTGAAGGTCTTTTCGAAATCGACGATCTGCGTACAACATGGCCCATCGTGCATGGACTTCATATGGCACATCGATCCTTCGAGCGGTTTCAAATCCTCCGATGCCATAAGGAAAGAGAACTGGAAAAGCACCAAGAAGATGGTTAGGATTGCTTGGTCCACCATCGGTTCGTAATCCAGTATCGGACATACGCGCATACTCGGACACAAACCTACTACCCCCCCGTTTCACACGAAAGTGCTCTTCTGTGACCTCTGATAGAAGAGGGGGGGAGGCTTCATTTGCTAATGCATGCTCTTGCAAATCCTCGTCCAAAATCTCATTTCCGTTCGCATCCACCATACCGTTCGCGTGTAATATAATATCTTCTGACGTTATGTCACCTTCAAATGAGTTATTTCAAGCGGTTTTACAATCCACTGGTTTTCTATACCTTCAATATTGCACGAAGATCCATCATCGCCAGTCAAATTGATGTCATCCACATTCAGATACAAATCTTCAAAAGCTTGCCAGTGACAAAACAAGGGAAATTAGATTTTAGAACAGGAATAGATCAATATTTCTCACCGACATCATCCTCATCATTGGATTCAGGAACATACCCAGTGTCTTCCCCTGCTAGGACCTCCATTTCGTGACAAACTCTGGCCACGGATGTTATCTCCATCGGTACGCCATCTTCAGGTAATTGTCGCAGTCATTCTTGATCGATGTAGATATCATTCCATAATGGATTGTTCTGTTTCAACCATGCTAACGCATTGAAAACGACTCGTCGACGAACATGGAGTTCTTTGGGAAAAGGATATTGGGGTTTGTTGTTGGGTTGAATGAACGTTACACCAATGAGCGCCGACAGAATGGATGGCTTCGGAGGTAGAGCTTGACGACCATCAACGAAAGAGGCAATGTACGCATGGGGTAATGGATAAGTTGACACGTTGCCTTTGATCCCACTAGATAACGTGCGAGGATCCCACATCTTGGTGGATTTAAGTTTAGGGTACAGTTTGATTATATACGCAGCAGGGAAATAGCGTGCGACAAGAATACGTTCAGGTAGCGTCAGGATTTCCAAACATGGAGGTATATGTCCAAGCCACATATCGTTCGCAAGAGCTAACCGAGGAAGTTCCGTTCTATTGAGTGCTCGTAGACAATCGGAACATATCGATACTTCTCCGGTTAAAGGACGTCGCTCCTCTCCATATAAAAGCATATCATTAGATAAGATATGCGAGGGATGTTGCCGCGTAGGATGTAGAAGATGTTGAT
The DNA here is from genome assembly GCA_030435615.1 of Armillaria luteobubalina. Taxonomy (NCBI): domain Eukaryota; kingdom Fungi; phylum Basidiomycota; class Agaricomycetes; order Agaricales; family Physalacriaceae; genus Armillaria; species Armillaria luteobubalina. The sequence goes on from JAUEPU010000052.1 coordinate 51,123, forward strand.
TGGGAATGGTCGTGATATCCATGGCATTCATGTCACTATTACAGTGTCTTCGGGCACAAACAACACAAGGCGATTCTTGTAACGCGTTGTTATTTGTTCGAGTCAAAGCTTCATGTAATCTTTGACGAACAACGGACTCCAGTATCGGCAGCAGGAACGTTTCGGTCTCGCTTCGATTCTCCAAGCATATTCGTTTAGCGTAATGGATTCGGTCCTTAAAATCCTTTTTGACTTCAGAAATGAAAGCGTCTGCAATATTCGTCGGTAGAATAGCACAGAACTGGATAAAGCTCTCCCGATAATGCTTCACGTCTGTGGGTATGTGATACAGAGATTTGAGGATCTCCGATGCCCGATACATAGGCAAGGAATTCAGGATATCAACCACGGCCATCTTGTTTTCAAAGACTGGTGTTTTCGTATTGATTCGCCGATTGTTAATAAGATTCCGTACGATAGTAAATTGAGGATTTTGAAGGTGACGAAGATATCCCTCTCGTGTCCGTCTACACAAAGTCGAAGTATCTAGATCAATCCGACGTGTAAGAAGGATGAACCTATATATATGTGCAAACAACATTTACCTCCACCAAATTCTTCACACAACCATCTTAAGATGGGTGTGGTTATTACATCATATTCATCTTTAACAAGCACCCCGTCTGGAAAGGTAGGAGGCTGCAAATCGTCTTGCAAATAGTCTCGGAAGTTCTGGAATGCGTCTCCATGTAGAAGAGAGCAAAACATTGATATAGTGGCTCGATTTTCCCGAAGAAGGTCTGAGGAAATTGACTCCATTGGACATACTGAACGTAGCGCATCTACGATAACCTCCTTACGATGAGGTCGTATCATCGCCGCAACAGAGGATCCATCCACAAATATAGGATCGAGATTATCCCAGCCACTATCTCGAAAGAACGCCGCCAAGTCGTACTTCTTCAATTCTTTCAATCACTCCGAGAAAAGTAAAATTTCTGGACAGTATTTGTTCGTTAGAAACGACAACGTGAATTTCTAGGTTTCCTGACCCAGTTTCTGGAGGAAGGAAGTCAATGGTTTCCGAAGAGAATAAGCTGTGTCCAAAACTAGAGTTTCAGAACATGTTTCAGAAGTCCAGAATATGCCCTGAAATTTACTGTTTCTGGCAGCCTGAAATCTCCCAAGAAATTTGTAAATTTGAACCTGATTTCCGGATGCAGAATACTTACGAAATCTGTATATAAGAAATTAGGAGAGAAACGAAGCATTTCCTTATGAATTTCTGACCATCCTAAAGTAGCAGTTTCTGGTACAATTTCTGAGGTCAAGAAATGTACCAAAAAATTTGAAGTTTCTGGCATCTTGAAACTCTGGCAGATCAGTTGGCGCGGAGTTTCAAGATGCAAGAAACTTCAAATTTTTTGGTACATTTCTTGACCTCAGAAATTGTACCAGAAACTGCTACTTTAGGATGGTCAGAAATTCATAAGGAAATGCTTCGTTTCTCTCCTAATTTCTTATATACAGATTTCGTAAGTATTCTGCATCCGGAAATCAGGTTCAAATTTACAAATTTCTTGGGAGATTTCAGGCTGCCAGAAACAGTAAATTTCAGGGCATATTCTGGACTTCTGAAACATGTTCTGAAACTCTAGTTTTGGACACAGCTTATTCTCTTCGGAAACCATTGACTTCCTTCCTCCAGAAACTGGGTCAGGAAACCTAGAAATTCACGTTGTCGTTTCTAACGAACAAATACTGTCCAGAAATTTTACTTTTCTCGGAGTGAATAGATCATACTGTGAAGGTTGACGTGGCATGGAAACGTCTAACATTAGCCTCGTAAGCATCACAAAACTACAGACAGATGACAACGTTACCTGGATGATTTGTCTTTAACAAGCAAAGTAACAATGGCGTACACAATTTCGCACACAGCTGCTCTGTTTGACGGTATCGCGAAATGCCCTCATTCCGAAGAGCTTCCTGCTGTGCAACGTTGCAATTTCCGATAAAATAATACAAATACTCTCGTTTCTCGTGGATAGAGGGTCCGACATGAATCTATACATTCGAGTTAAGAACGATCTTATCAATATATATGAACGTACGTTATGTCCCTCCAATAAGTTCACAATATCGCTCGTATCCACTTCATCAAATATACTTCCCACTGATGTGCCGTCATGAAAAGACATAATGAGCAACGGTCTGAGACAATCTCCCGAAATTTTCCGTACCTCACAATGATGACCAATCGCCATCGTGACACAGGTAAGATAGGATACATAACGTCTATTTCAATCTTTAGGGTGTAGAGAGGGTTTTTCTACACACATCAATAGTATTAACACTATTACACGTACTTTTCCTTCCATCAATGGATCTTTACTACAATTAACGATGTTATACACCGATTACAAAAATCGTCACTCAGCTCGCGATAAGGTCATGACGTGTGAAAAATCATGGGACCGACCTGGCTATTGTAAGCACCCGAACTGACCTTGAGAGACCTTGCAAGCAAGGTAACAACCGGTAACAGCCGGTCTCCCATGTTTTGAAAACGAGAAATTTAAACGTCTTTGCCATCGACACTCTGCCGTGGGTAGTCTCGAACGGCTGATCAGGCGACCCTTGAGCTAATCAGAGTCTGATCAGGAACTTTGACCAACCTTCAGCGCTTCAGTCGTGTGCTCTTTTGCTGACGATCTACAGAGCATCAGTCAGGTGCAGTTTCTTCACTCGTTGGAATATCTTGTATCCGACTCGAATAGATTGTCATATCAGGTCAGCCTTTGAAGAATTCTTTCTCCTAGTAGGCCACGCGTGTTAGTTATCAAAGTGGCCACTCCTCTCCGGCAAATCTATCGCTTTGATTGTCTCTTTCTGCGGGAGACTGTTCTATATCTTTCGAGTCTATCCTTACTCAAGCATCTCCAGGGCGAGAATGTCATTTGCTTTTCTGACTCTAGCTCTTATCTGCGGCACGAAGGCACTGTACCATTCTGGGTCCCTCGATGACTACTTATCGGTGACTGGCCAGTCAAGCAAATGTGTTTCCCAGATCCATGAAGGAGACATCTCGTACTGGTACCCAGATCAAGAAATGCTCGAATACAGTGGCATCGAACCCCCTCCACTTGAAATCGAACCGCTTATCATCTCAGGGCCCAGCAGTAACCGCGTCGACTTGGTTTTCTTCTCAGATGGCTGTGAGCGTCATCCGTCTCTTTTCTGATTTTATTCTCATATCCGACCATTCCATAGATCTTCTCGAGGAGCGCGAAAAGTTCATCGTGGACGCTTTACGACTGGCGGAGGACGTTTCCAAGAACCAAACTTTCAACACGGTTCAACCAATACTCAATTTCTGGGCCGCGTTCACTCCCAGTCAAGAGGTGGGTGTCCATGTGAAAGATTCATTACGTGTCTTTACCGTACTTCTCAGAGCGGTGTAGGTGTAGGTGGGAAGCCTAAGAAGTTGGTTCAAACGTTATCGATTTATCTCTCAGGACGTAGGCTGATCAACGCTCAGCACCACGTATGGCCTCTATCGCCCTGGAACTGAACTTCGTGGGGTATACTATGCAAAACCAGAAGTGGCAGGAGCCGCGTGCACCTCTATGGGAACTCAATGTGATTTCCCCATTTTACTAGGTCAGGAACAAACCTTCCCATGTCAGAGAACCTTTTACTGATTTAAAGTTCAAGGCAACGATCCATTGTATGGGGGTGAGAAACTGGTAGCTGACCTGGCTTCCTAAATCTAACGTGTCTTCGACAGGTCTTGGTGGCAGATACACGTCAGTACAAAGCGACCATATCTATACAAGAAAGCTTAGCTTTCTACAGCGTAATCACGTCGTCGATAGTCAACGGACCCTCGATTTTACGCCACGAACTTGGTCACTCCATCATCCCCGTTGGAGAGGAGTATGATGGAGGCGAAGTCTATCGCGGCGTCGACGCATACCATGATTTGAGCGACCCCGTTCCGTGGGCTCATTGGCTTACGAACCCACCACACGATGGCCAGTCCCCTCGTGTCGAACGATCCGTCATGCCTCTTCAGGACTACGCCTGGTCTATGCTCAACTCATCAAAGCCCTGGACGACAGAGTTCATTTCATCCGGAACGTTCTCGCGCCACCTTGTCCGATTTTCGCTCTCGGGCCTTTTGGAGAGCTCCGACCTCACGGTAGAATTGGATGGTGTTGACCTGGGTTGGGTTCCCAAAGAAGGGCTGGGCGTAGATCGATGGCATTATGACGTCTATCGAGACGACGCTTTGACTGGTGGTACGCACGAGGTCAAGTTCACACTCCTCAATGCGGACAGAGAAGGTATGGCTCAGTTGTGCAACGTAGAGATCCTGGAGTTCGGTGATGAGAATGAGTGCATTAATCACCTTCTCGTCAACAAAGACGTTCCTCACATTCACGACAGATTCATTGCGACGCCGAATTACTATGGTGTCTTCCCAACGTCAGTTCTCTGTAGTCATGCTCAAAGAGTCAGGATTGATGACTCTCCGTTCCCACAGCTACTCCGTAGCCAACAAAACCTCCTATCGCCCTACCAACGAGGACTGTCTCATGAGACTCGTCACAACTTCAAACTTCTGCAAAGTTTGTCTGGAAGGCCTCTGGCACGCCCTGCTTTCCAAGGTCAGCCTAATTGATGGCGTGTCTGAGGGCTGTTCTGGGAAATTCAAGACACTCAGTGTCGAGTTAATTCCCTTAGCCCAGTTCAGACAAGTGCCGATTGAGCCAACCGAAAGCTATACAATCACCTGGTCTAGGAACGGAGAGATCATTGAAGAATTCACCAATAAAACAACTCTTATCGTGGATGACAACGGCGGCATGACTTACACAGTGACCGCAAAATATGTTACCACGGAAGTGTTGGTGGATAAGGAAGGCCATTTGGTTGATAACATGGAATATACGGTTATTGGCGCTTGTGAACAATAATTTCCTTCTAAAGCATCCCTAAGATTGCTTGGGATTTGATGTATGGCTTGCGAGAATGAGAATGTTTGATTTCCAAATGAATTGCATGATGGGGTAAATACTGTGCTGTAGGGTATTCCAATAGGACCAACTTGAAAGAGAGTAAACTGTCCACATAGTAAGCGCACTAGGAACGTATGGTAGAGTCGAAAGCGAATATGAATACACAAGGATAAAAGCACAAAAAGTGGTGGATGGTGAATGCGCTGACATGTGCCATTGAACGACAGTGGTCTCAAAGGAAGGACACAGTGAAGTATGATTATGTGGTAATCGATAGCAAGGAGGACGAGTTAAAGGCCTGAGGCGGTAAGTGATTATGAGGGCTCACAGCAATACAGAACGAGGAGGCAAACGAAAAAAAACACACTGAGAAAGAAAAAAGGAAAATCCATACGTGCCAAGAAAGAATATGGAAAAGGTCACATAACAACGCACTTGCAACATCCTCCTGCGTCCTCTTCCTCTAGACGAGATTCCTGGACCTCAAGCTTTGCTGCACCAGCAGAGACTGGTTGTAGTTTTGCAGTAGTACTCGGCGCGTAATGTGAAAAGGGTACAGGTGACGCAGGAGGCAGTGTCCGAACCGGCAAAGGTGTTCGGTCATGATTTGTGGATATTGGGGGAGGTAGTGGACGAGGCTTCGGCTCATCGTCGTATGCCATATCGTGTACAATTGGGAGGTCGTTATTAGGTCTTCCGAACTCATCCATGAGGATGCTGTCAGGATCACCGTTCAATGGTGGACGATACTTTGAGTGGTCATATCCGAATGTTCCCGGGGCCTGTCAAAGAACGTAAACTAAAACAAGTATGTAATGTAGTGTGAAAGAATACTTGCCGGTGCGATGACTCTCTCCGTTGGTCTGGGCTTGGGACTACCATCTGCCTGTTCGTAATGGCCGTCAAGGCCTTTCTTTCTAGCGACTACTGGTAGAACCACCTAGGGTTGCATGGATCAGTAAAGATTATAGTCCAATGGCTTGTAGACTTACATCGTCCCAATTACCTTCTCGAGGTACAGGTTCCGTCCACGTAGGTATGGCGTCTCTCATGTCGTCGTTCGGTGTTGGGTAATGACCCACGCTGCGCCTCTTCGCCTCCTCGTCTCGTTCTTTCTTTAAAGCCTCATTCCTTGCACGTGTAGCTTTGGATATCGTCGTCCTCGTCCTTGATGACGCAGAGAGAGAAGCAGGGGAAGCGCCGCGTTTTTGTGGCAAAGTAGGTGACGCGGTTTTAGTCTGCGCGCGGTTAGGTGGGGTGTGTGAAGTCGATGCAAAAGAAGGCGGCTCGCTAGAACCCCTTGCAATTTGTGTAGGTGTCGCCAATCGAGCGTGGTCAGAAATTTGGTGTGTAGGTGTAGGTATTCGAGACGGTTGTTGACGAGACGAGGGTCGATGGAAAGTGGGCGTGATACTCCGCGATCCACGCGTGGCTGTAGGTGCAGGTGTCAAAGTGAACGAAGCATCAGATGTGCCATTTTGATTGGAATATGGCGTGTAATAGTCTGACGAATTCCCAACGTCCGAAGCTTCTCCATCCAAGTCAGTCAACGGGTGCTCATCCATTACTTGAGTAACGTCCGCGACACCATCTTCTTCCATGTGAAAGCTTCCCCTCCGTTCAGTAGCGCCGACGCTGTCTGCTCTTCTTCGCCTTCGCCTGCCTTCCTCAAGGGCGTCCGTCAAAACATTTCGAGCTTCGGTTTTCGTTCTAAGGGAATGGCCGTAGTTGGCAATTTCCAGCATCTCTTGGCGCCGGCCTACCCTTAGCTCGCCCACACCACCGTTCCGTGATACCTCTCCCCGATACCAATGTTCAAATGGACGCTCTTCGGATTCCATGGATTGCCGGGGAGGGTCGTCGAGAGGCATTCGAATGCTTTCTTTGGATTGATAACCATTGAGGGAAGTCTGTGACTCTGGCTTGAAAGGGGCTGGTTCGTTGAGAAGAACTGGGTGTTGACGACTTGTTTCGGATATAGTTGAACGTGAAGCAGCTGCAGGTTGCTCGTGCACAATCCACAGGTCAGCATCGGTCGTAGTAGACTGGGGTGAGCCATAGGGACTGCCGCTGTTCCCCGGGGTGGGATAGTTATGACTTGAGGTACTGCCAGCTCTACTTCGAGTGGGCTTGGGTATGCGAGTTGGTTTGGCTTCGACATGCCGGGGAGACACCGACCGCGGCCCAGTGGCCTTCCCATTGTGCCGTCCCTTCTGGCTATCAGACGAATAAGGCTGCGAATAGGTTCTTGAACGGGCCGACGAGGATTTGGCGGGGGTAACGCGTGAGGAAGATGAACCACGATCCAAGGACGTGCGTGCTTGCTGTTGAAAAGGTCGAGAACGCGAGGTTGTTGCATTGCTTTGATAAGAATTCAAGACAGAGTTCTGTCCCCGATACCCAAATTCGTTGCCCGCCGTCATCTTCGACACGTCCTCCGACGATGTTATAGAAATTGCTGATATGCGCCGGGCAAGTGTTCGACTCTCGTTCTCCAGTCCTGAGGTGCCTCGTTAGTACTGTCTTCAAGCAATGGAAATATCTGTCGAGAAAGTCACTTTTTCGCAGCGCTGGTACTACTTCCTCGTCCCAAGACGGACCCGGACCCGGTAAAGTTGCTATTTGGGTAAGGGCCATGTTTGAAAAAAAAAATAAAGAAAATTATGGGAACAAAAGAGAAACCGAGCCAACCAAAGGCTCGGTACCAGGACCGGCAAGCAACAGAAAGGAGGAGAGGAAAACAAAGAATGGCGGTAGACGGTGATGGTGGCAGAGCTTAAGATGAAGCACCGGCAGATAAACGACGAATCCCAAAATAGAAATAGATAATTAGTTAATATTTTTCGACCTGCTTAATTAGGTAGGACAGGCACAGCTTTGTGTATCAATCGTGTATCATTATGTCCTCAAGCGATTAAGATTGAGTACTTCAACGTCAAAAAACCGTTGGCCTTTTCGAAGTCGTGGATTTCCCAAGCAATGGCGCAAACCTTAGCGTGATTGTTGAGAAGCTCTCGGTATCAATAAAATTACATTGTGAGCATAGCAACTCATATAAACGTCTTTGATCAGTTTACTCGGACCGCCCGCTTTCGACGACTTAACAGCGGACAATTAGATAAAGGACGTTGGCCATGTGCAGCTCCCATCGCTCGAGTTTCAGGGTCACTCTCGTCGACAAAGTCTCCAGCAAATGCTCTTTCCGACGAGAGAAAAACAAAAGGTCAGAAGAAAGTAAGTAATCCTCAAGAATCAGAGGCTTACAATGATTTCGTCATCCCATCAACCGCAAGACGATAAGTTCCAAATTTGATGTTTCATAACATAGCAGCTGAGTATCATTTACGGTATAATGAAAAAGAAAATGGGGACATACGAGCTACTTTCACTTCCCATTGCCTTTGACGCTGTAGCTCAAAAGCGCTGCGCTCTCGTCCGCGGCGTCCTTAATGACATAGTTGATACTCCCCTTCGGACTAAAGGTGACGGCCACGAAGTGGACCGTAGTGCGGTCGGTAAAGCGGTCCAAAGGATAGAAGGACAGCCCGTGACGTCGCAGTCCCGTTTATAATTCTTGATAATAATTCTATCGTTAACAGCATCCAGTGTCACAATCGGTTCGCCGTCACCCTGGGACAGGACCTGCATGAGGTAGAAGAAATTTTTTGTCGTCTCAGTTTGGGAAGAGAGACTGTAAAGTCCACAACATTATATCAGTAGGAACAACTGTATAAGTATTTTGACGCTTGCTAGAAGCTCCATTTAAACTTCTTCGTTGTTCCGTCTGCTGCTCCCTGCGTCCAGAGCTCGATGCGCTGCCTGGGAGAGTCATCCTGTGAGTTTTTGCTGGGGTCTCCAGAGAGCTCTCAGGAGTAGCAATCACTGATAGCTACCCCTTTTCCGCACTCGCCAACAAGCAAGATGCCTATCAAATCAGAAAAAAGTGTGGTCCACAAAATCACATACCATTGGACATCTACGGCAGGCCCTTGTTGATTTTACCATCTTGTAAGCCAGATTTTCCGTCGCTCAGTTGCACGAATTTGACAAGCTCGTTGGAACCGTGAGGCTCAACGGAGTCGTCGGTGGAAAAGACCGCTGCGAGCATCATCGAGCAAAAGACCAACGCGTAATGCATCCTCGATGAGGTTGGAGACAGAATTTGATGTGAAAGTGGCTTTGATAACTGAGAAATAGACCCATAGCTGGAAGGCTTTTATACTAGATTGAGTTCGCAGTGAGATCATAAGGAAGCTCAGAGACATCGATATGGAGACATAATCATGAGCGAGTGACTGGCACCAGTCGGTTGTGCGCTTTGAGTCAATTACATGTCACTTACGCCTTCAACTACAATCGCTACCATTGGTCTTCTGAGAAGTGGATCTGCGCTTGACCAACCATCTTGAATACTGAATGCGACGGAAGTTTGATTGCGAACTTGCCTCCCTCCAGGTAAGTAAGCCCCGTCCGCCACGAAATCGATTTTTTCGGTGACAAGTACCGAGGATCTGTCCATGATCGCAATTTTGACCTTCCTATTTGCATCCTAGAGCGCCTATGAAGCCTGGAACGGTGAAGTCCTAGTCTCTGCTAAAAGGTACAAGCTCAGGCACGAAACAAACCGGGCGGAGGCACATGGTTGGAGTGACATCGTCGCTCTACATATTGGATCGTCGCTGTAGAGAAAGAACGTTGACCGTGTTGTTGATGGATGGAAGGAAACATTGCCTGTATGAGTTACTACCACTAACACCTTAGGAATGAGATATCGCTTGCACATTCGGTCTTGCACCTCTGCGTAGTCAGAGTCCTCCAGACAGGCTTCAAGGTGTTCGGTCCAGTTCGGACGGTTCAGCGTGACTCTGTATATCGGTTCCAGCGGATCCACCTAAGCTTCGTTGTGTTGAATTTGGGATAGACTGATTATTGACACCGAGGGGATTCGAAAGCCTTGTGGTCCCTGGACAATATTTGCGATGATAACAGCGACGTACCTTGGGCACAGAAGCGCTGCCTAATGAGGAGCGGGAATGCATACTATTACTGAAAATCTTTGATCCCAAAATGATGGAGAGAATAGTCTTAGTCAGAAAGCGACCTTGAATCCAGAGCCACCCCAGTTTTTACGGTCTTCCGCTTTTCCATGATTCGAATGGAATCCAGAGTAAGTAGAACATACAGCCAAAATAAGGAAGTTCTTCGAAGGAATGGTTCCCTTTGAACGTAGATAACACACGCTTTGAGTCGAGGCCGTTGATAGTTCCGTCTCGTAGAGAATTCCGTGATGATTTCTGGCGGTAACAAGAAAGCTCGGAAACGGCCACCCAGCCCCTAAGGCGCCATGCGCATCGCGCTTCGAAATATGATACAGGACATTGTATCGGAGGAGGTCTCGGCACCACTTGGGTTCTTTTAGCTGAATTCCCTCGTACATTTATGAAGCGCCTGCAGGCAAAACAACGTCTGGCGGTGAACTGTAAGGAAATAGGAACTTGCTGCGACAGTGCGGTCGTTATCACCGTCTGAGCTCTCTATGTAACCGGAAATTGGCAGAAAGTACATCATCTCCGTGAAGCGGGTATAGACACAGACGGCCTAGATTTTTTGTTCGATAGCTCCGCAGTTGTCGCCGAAACCCGGGAACTATCATTGACTATGATGGGCACTGAATGATAAAAGAATTTAACATACGTGAGAAGCAATGAAAGATGCCATACAATAATGACCAGCATGCGGGAGGGATCAGTGATTGTGATACTGTTGTATCAGATGTCAGTCGGTGGATGACAAGTTGATGACAAGAGAGGAAGGTGATGACCAAATATGGGCGCCGGCCCGGAGTTTCGGATCCGGATTTCAAGTCGGTCTCAGCCTCGGCCTATGTTTCCAAGAGCAAAGACGAATATTTTCGGTACACCCCCGGATATCTTTCATTCACACACATGAGGTATTCCAAGATGATACAGTTGAAAAGGCCGCGACGTGTTCTTGGCTTCTCAATCCCCCCAAATCTGTTACATTCCCCCTCCACGGACCTCCCACCAGTTACTTGCTCAAACTATGCGCTACATTCCCCAAGAGCTCATTGATGAAATCATTGATTTCATGCACGACGATGTGCCGACCCTAAAGACATGCGCCCTCGTTTCGCATGCCTTTCTCCCTTCCAGCCGCAAGCGCGCATTTTCCCGAGTCACTCTGGCTCAAAAGGACTACCGCCCCAGCAGCTCTCATCCTTCATCTGGTGGAATAACATGCACCTGCGAAAATTTCCATTCCCTTCTTCGCAGCGCACCCTACATTGCATGCCTTGTCCTCTCACTCCGAATGGTACACTTCCAAGCTGAATACGGAAGAGGCATTCGGGGAATTTATCATGAGGAAGTGCTGCCCAGCATCCTAGATTCTCTGCAGAATTTGCAACGAATCACCATCGGTGCCGACGATAGTAAGGCATCGTGGCGTATGCTGCCGTCGGTCTTCAAAGAGGCTTTATTCCGGTCGTTTTCCCTTCCCAGTATTCAGTGCATTGACATTGATCAATTGGAAGACATCGACCAGCCACGAACTCTGATGGGACACCTTGCTGGATCACCATCTTTGACGCGACTTTCACTGAATTGGATCGAATACTCACGGGCTTCTCGCTCTTCCCGTTCTGATAGCCTGGCTGATGCAGACGCGCGGGAGCCCGTGATGCGTCCGCGTCTCAAAGCACTGGAACTGTCAGGATATGATTGTCCAGTTAGCGCAATGTATCTGGCAGGTCCGAATTCTCTATTCGATACCCATCACCTCCGCGAGCTTTCAGTGGGCTTTACGGGGAAAGATCTGCACAGGCAGCGTTCCTTAGTTCAATCCATCATCGATCAAGCCTCGAATACCCTGGAGTGCCTGGTGTATCGGCAACTTTCTGGTATGTCCCCCTTTTCGTTGCGTGGGACAAAGAACTGATGGACTCGGACGATCAGAATGGGGCTCTTCATTGAGCCAAGGGCCTCTTCTCAAGACAGAACACCTCACACGTCTGCGATCGCTGTACGTCAGCGTCGATTTCGTACCACCTCCCGCTTCGATACCATTAACGCGCACGTTGGAGGAGTTGAAACTGCTGGTGCTTCTACGAGGCGATCGCATGCCGCCATGTCACGAATGGTCATTATTGGATGAACACATCGGTCATCACCATGACATGCCATCGCTTCGCAGCGTGGACTTGAAGCTGCACAGTCAATGTGGACATAACTGCTATAGCTTCCTATGTACAGGGGCTCAGGGGGCTGAAACTTTGAGAGATTTACTCAAAGAGGTCGAAAAGTCGTTGCCTATTTTGCACCGCCGAGGTGTTTTGAGAGTTGAAGCAATTCGAGGTATGGATTCATTACCCTCTTAGATGCCTTCCTCAAAGCCATTCAATCGCTCTTTTGCGTAGTGCGCCGAGTATGGAGTGGGGAGTTTAACTAGCATGATGCATACAACAGCAATATCGATGGCACATTGAACTTGACGATTGTAAGCCGTCGTTTCATGAATCGAGTTTTAACCTGACAAGGTTATCTGTAGACAGTGGATTTATATCACTACAAAGCTAAGGCTCCTGGTGATATTGGATAGATGTATATTAGATGTAATGCCATTGAAGCTTGATCAACACGCTGATACAAAAGTGAAAACTCAGACAAATCTCACGGAGCCATTCAGTACGACTGTTGCATCTTACATCAATGATCATGAAAGGTACCAAACGTCACTGTTCATCGCTGACGGTGCCTTTTAGACACGGCCCTCCAAACAACTAAGCTAAACCTCAATGGAAATATACCGAAGCTAGGTATATCAAGATATGCGCTGCCTTGGATCTTTCATCTGAGCAGCAGAGTCGCACCGCTATAATCGTAATTGAAAAATGATCGAGCCTGTCTATAAGTCCGAGCTTCTCCTAGTTTCAACGTCGGTTTTTGAGGAGTTTCTTCACACCAGCCATTTTGCACCGCTGTACAGAAACTTGTAAGTTTGTGAGTACCGTACTATTTTGTTTCTTGGGCTTGCCAGTGAAATATTCGAGCACATGAATAGCGGAGGTGGCAGGAAGCAGTAATCTCGGTCTTCGATGTGCAAAACTTGGGAGAGACGGAGTAAAGGGAAGGATACCCAGAAGAAGACCATGCTCGTAGGCACCTTGGGCCGCGATATGGTGCAATTACGAGAAGAATAAACCCTCGAGTCATGACTCTGCTGGTATATATTGAAAGGAGGAAAAGCATTGTCCCGTGTAGTGCACCCGAATTGATCCGAGGATAATGATTGTCGCGTGCGGCGGCGTTTAGAGTCGGGTAGGATTCGAAGACCTTGATGTGGAAAACAAGAAGCGGAGGCATGCCTGCAGAACGTGGTAGGCAGCGAGACCGCCAATGTTGCCGCCGCCGACGATGATCTTCATGGTGAACGAGTAGCTCAAATAATTATTTGAGTATCTAGACAACGAACGCTCCATTAGACTCGACCTGCTCTTGCCCACAAAACACGGCATGATCCCTAGCAAACAGGGCCTTCTTTCCAGGCGCTGCTGGTATTCGGCGCGTCGTTTTGCAGTGGGTGCAAGTGTACACCATTACGTGCCCACGCGACGCTGATTCTAGGCACACTCAGTGATCCAGTACGGTGAAGATGGACAAGTGCGCACTGTTCACTCGTATCGTAACCATAGATCCTGGAACGAGAATGGTATTGCACCCTTTGCAGATCGTTCGCTTGATGGACGGATCCCTTCGGCGCCATTAGAATCGACATATAGAGAAATCCTAGTAGGCACACATTTTCACCACTGTCTTTTGGCCTACAACCTTCATTGAAGACACATAGCTGCGGGACAAATCGCTGGTGCTAACTCTCCTTCTTCGTGAAGGCGACTGAGACGTGACGCCATTGAGATACACGCTAGCTTGATACAGAAAATTGAGACGCTGAATAATATCCTTGTTGGGCACGCTGTTGACATTCGGCGTCTCATCTTTCGGCTTTTTCGCCATGACGATAAGAGATAAGGTCGAGCGACACAGCCACTGATGATGCCTAACCTTCGCGTCCACGAAGAACCAATCGTGGGACTCTGCCCGGTGCCCTAGAGGCTCGTTGAAAATATTAAGGTATGCCTCCTTATTAACTTTGCTGGTTATATTGATGTGCACGCAGCATCTACCCGGCCCTGAACCAGATACACTAAGCCACCGCAAGGCAACACCATATAACGAGCTACCGCTCCCGACGACCCTCACCAAATCCATCTCGCAGTACCTTAGCTGCAATTGTGCTCGAAACGACGCGTCTAATCGTGCAGAGTTTCTCCGTCCTCCACCCGATACTTCCTGTGCCAGAACGGATGTAAAAATACTGAATCGTGACACGCAGATGAAATATGTATGATATTGCTAAAAACGAAGACGGGCCGCTGTGGCGGACGATGAAGAAAACGGTCGGAGAGAAAAAGGCGGACGAGGCTGAGAGTCCAGCTCTCCTTGAGCGAATCGCGAGCGTGGAGACTTATCTAGCGGTGAATTACGGTATGTATCCCACTATCTCTTATCCGTCTCTCAATGTCCACAAGTATCTTCTACGCTCCGCGAGCCTACCAGCAAGAATAGGGTTTCTCGAACACAACATCATCCGGCTTGAGAAGGAATACCCGCCATGGGCTGCACTTCATTTCAATGAGCCAAGACGAAACGCAAGTCTTTTTTCTCAGCCATCTGGTTGTATCTCTGAATGTCATATCTAGTGCACAAAGGCTGGAAATCGCTAGTCAGCAGGCCTTCAGTGAGCCCGGCGATATTCTGGAAGGGCGTCCATAAGAGCATAGCGACGTCCATGCTGAATATCTGCACGCCGCCGCAGGACATGTACAGCATGAAGGCCTGCATCGGGAGCGACTTTTTGCGGGAACGATGGCCATATTCCATGCGTGCTGCTCTTACCGCCGGTCGTACGCTGCTGCCGACGTCGATGACTTGGACGGCTCGACTTGTTTCGACTGTTAACCCGTCAGAATAACCTTAACGTTAGCGTAGGCAGACGTACGGTCGCGAGTGATTTGGAGAAACTGGGGGGGGGAATCACTGGTTGGCGCTATTTAGAAGACGATTCCTGGGATGCGAAGTCAAGTGTTTTGGATGACATGGTGGTTGAGGTGAAGATGTCCGGGCCAGGTTCCGATCCTGTCTTCACGGCCAAACCACTACTAACGCTAATAACCTATAACCAGATCACTCGTACCATAGCTCTTCAATATGGCGGAAACTGCGAGTGAATAGAAATCTACGCCTAAAAAGGAGCAAAACCGCGTATTCACGGAGTCCACAACAAGGATCCAGTGATAGTTGTTTGTAGTAACCAAGCACGATGAAGCACGATGACAAGCACAAAAGATGGGGATATCACCAGTAAATTAATCGTCGCGGTAACGGGCATTGTTACCAGGGAAAATGCTGATATGTATTCTTGACGTCGCAAAATGGATACATAAATGTAGAAAAATCACCGGCTTTCAATGGCCCACTTGAATCCGGCCTTCTTATACGGCTTGAAGACTTCTAACATCTGCTGCCTGCGATCCTTCATCTGAGCAGCTGAGAGTAGTGACGTTATAATCGTAACCGATAGATGATCGAGTCTGGTTACTCCGAGCTTCTCCCAATTTGTACGTCTGTAATCGAGGAGTTTCTTCAAACTGGACATCTGGCGCAGCTGTACGGAAAATTTCATGTCCGTGAGTGCCGTAAGGTTTTGTCTCTTGGGCTTGCCAGTGAGATATTCGAGTACGGGGAACGGAAGAGATTGTGGCGGCATGTCCGGGTAACTAGTTCGGGTTTCGACGTGCAAAACTTGGAGGGAAGGAATGAGGGGAAGTACGGCCAGAAGGAACCCATGTTTATCTCCGTCGGGGGCTTCGATGATCAATTGGGTCAATGAACACGCAGATCGCTTGAAAAAAAGCGTGAAAGTATCGACGTCTGGCCATGCTGAGATCGTTCGAATAGTGAGTTCCTTGATAGAGGGGAGCGTCACATAATTGATGAATTCGTTGACTGCTGTATCTACAGCTCGCTGGAAATCGAGACTAAATAGTCTGTCCAATCGACGGGGGTCATGTTGACTGTGCCGAGAAACATGGTCTTCCAGATCAACGTATCCCACCTTCAATTCCTCGAGGACTGTAGCGCTCTCCACGACGTAAAAGAGATCGCTCAGCACCGCACTTTCTACCTTTACTGTGATCATATCTTTCACAGATAAAGAGGCAATGCCCTTGGCACTGTCGACGTCGAGATGACGAAGTCGAGGAATTTTGGTGTAAAGCTTTCGCCGCCAGCCGATGATATGCTCGTCGATAGGATAGGATCCAAGCGTAAGTGATTCAAGAATCGGGGCGTCTGGGATATCCTGGTCAATTGCCCTTTGGGCAGAATCTGTGCTGTTGTGAGCAGTGAAGTTTATTCTGCCACAGAAACTTTTGCATCGATGTAGTTGGGCGAAAATTATATTGAAGACATGTATCCCATAGTCGGCTGTATTGCGGTACTCGGAGAATAGGAAGGCTATACTGAGAGGCAGTTGGCCTGATGATGATACCCATCTCTCCAGAACTGAAATCTTGGACTCCGCTCCTTCAATGCAATAGGAAGCGCAATCGACAGACAGAGCCACCCAAATCCTGGGCGTTGATAATGCCACATCTCGCCACCTCGAACATACCGAAAGCAGTCGCAAGCGACTCTTCCGAAAAGTAACGCCAGAGTTATAATAAGGATCAGCACGATCTGACTCTGCGCAATGAGCGATAAATATTTCTTCCAGGAGTTCCGCTGGGAGAGATCGTATGGGACTTGCTCGGAGTAGCGTACGATGGTCGGTGATGGATTTGACAATTTGGGTTTCGCGCTGGGTAACAACCAAAAGCTGCTGTTCAAGGTCGGCCTTTTGCACTCGAACTTGTTCGAGAAGCTGTTCTTGTTCAGACAAAGACTTCTGGATGACATCGCAGTCGCGTTCATTTGGAGCATGGTTCGTTCCCAGAATATCGGAAACGGAAATGAGCGACATCCTGTATATCCTTTTGTCAGGTTTCTACACGAGAGCTGTTACCTAGACGCACGTGTTGTATGCTTGAAAAGTTCAACTTTTTATGTCTTTTGCCCGATTTAATTATTGGTGAGTGTCAAGTGAGGATGACGATCAAAGTTGTAAACTGAGTGGTAGTTAGGTGATGGCAACCGTGAACCTAAGCCGCCGGTGGTGGTGGTGGTGGTGGTGTTACCGGCGCCAGGTCCCGATAAGGAACGGCCGGGTCCGCAGCCCTGACATGGCGTACCGGATGTGCTGCGGCCACAAAGGCTCATGCCGTCTCAATCACACTGTTGAGTGTGTATCACGGGTTAGAGTGTCTTCGTGGGGTTCCCAACCAGTATAATAGAATGACGACGATATCATTACGCTAACAAGACAGGGACTTCCTTAAATACACGAAAAATATCCAAAACAAATTTAGCGAAGCGACAAAGAATCGTTGGGTCGTTGGCATCCAAAAACAGTTGTGTAACATGCAATGTTGACGGCGCGGCCTGCAAGCTGGACGGAAACGAGCTGACTACACTCGATGAGCAATCCATTTAACACAAAGTACGGCATGTCAGGAAAAATGGGATTGATACAAGCGAGAACGAGGGGATATACAAATGATGACAGTACCACAAAATAGTCGGTGAAACACAGTGATGTCGCTTGAATGCATGGACCCGAGACAGACATATAAACCACAAGATCAGCAGCACCGGTGACGACCGCAGGTGACACTAGTGACGAGGGTATGACGAAGACAAGCCACATTGCACACATAGATGTCACATCAGTGCACGGACCCACTGACGATGACGAGCACCAGGGTGCAAACAATGATAGATACTGGTGGCGCCATCGGTGCGCCTTAGGACGGGCAGCCCACGGGGGAGAGCGAGGGATAGAAACGCACGTAACAAGGAACAACGACGTCGCAGCGCCGAAGCAGCGGCAGGAGCCCCAATCATCATCGCCAGCGCAAAATATAGTGGACGAGGACGTCGCGGCACAGAAGTGGCGGCGGAACTCGTAATTGTCCAAGGCGGTCAACACGAACAGGGGAAGTAACTGGCACTATGGGGGTAATAGGTCAATCAGAGCCTGAAAATGAAGATGAAATACTAAGGTCTGGAATATTTAACATAGAATTAAAAGTCCCACAATATATTGAGATATTTTAAAATATTTGGGCTGATCTTCGCAGCGTATTCTTGCTGTATCTGACCTTGATCAAAGATAAAATACAATTAATGTTGCATTGCTAATTACAGTATTATAAAATGGCACACAAACTTTACATATTACTTTGGCTTCTTCAGAATCAACCAGCCAAGGTTACTTAGAATTTAATTAGATGTTTTGAAGCCTGAAAATCATATTGACAGGTGAAGTATTTTAACTATTTCCCAGAAAGGAAAAGCCTGATCTTATGCTGCGAAAGGACTGAAATCCAGCTTATCCTGAGTAAAGGCTGATGAGGTCAGCATTATCCCTTTAGGGATATGGTTTGATTATTTTGAATACTTATGCATAGCATTATCAGTATCTGAGGGACCCTGAGCATGTTATACATTCACTCGGCAAGTAGATCCTGAACAAGCTAAAGTAATATGCAAAGTTTTCATATGGTTTTCTATCACTACAACCAACAATATAATATTAATCCTATCTAATTGGTCGACAGTGTCTGACGAATCAGGATGAGTTATGGCAAAAACATGCCCTTTATAAGGCAATCATTGATTCAAGTCCCCTGATGCCGCGTGTATGAGGCTAATAGGTAATAGACTTGGAAAGGATGATAGGAATGGACGTGGAGGAGGATGCTAGAATGACGGAGATCGAGTGTCGATCAAGGCTTGCAAGAGGACGAGGTTCTTGCGAATGTATATCTTGAAAGCCTTTGAAGACCATCGTCCACGAGCTTGGATGAGGTATGGCAGCACACCTTGTTCAGCTAGGTCCATGGCGCCGCCAGCCTGCATTGATTGGCCAGCGATTGCTTTGCTGGGGAACATTTGGCGAAGGCGTTTCATGAACCAAGATCTCGTTGGTATGGATCCGGAGGCTGTAATCCATAGCGCAGGGTGAACAATATGACGAGCGTCTCAGAGAGCGACGTATTGACGAAAAATTGGTAGGAGATCAACTGTAGCATCCTTGTCAGAGGGAATGATGACACGGTTACCCTCAAAAGCTGTGTCAGCCTTGTGGGATGGAAGGAAGAAAGTGTATCCTTCAGGTATCCACTCCACAGATGTTCGTCGGACGATCTTTCTCCAATTTCTTGACTTCCTCGAGTCAGGCATGCTAAGTTCAGCCAGTCGAAGTAAACCGTTGAAACCAGTGATGAGCAGTGCTAGGAAGAGACAATCATCGTAATCGGAGGAGCTTCGTAGGTGTCGGATGGCATGGCGGATATTGTCTCGAGACAGAGGTGCCTTCCTGTTAACAGGTGATCCCTTGAGTCTCTTCACACCTTTCAGGGTGCGGCTGACAATGGCGGAATTGCGAATTTCCCAAATATCAGGAAAGAAATTTTCGAGCCGATTGCAGATGCCAGACAAGTATGAGCCGACGGAATCTGGTTTGATATGGGAGCACATGAACATGACGTAGTAACTCATCGTGTCCTCTGTGGGATGGATGGGGAAGTTGTGGAGTTTGCAGAATGTAATGTATGAGTTTGATGCAGAGTTATATGGCCCTAGTGATGATGTGTCGATGGCAGATCCCAAGGCTAGACACCGCTCGTGATGCAGCTTCTCCAGGGTCCAAGGCTCACGAACCTTCTGTCTAGACCATGGAGTTAACTCAATCAACATCTGGTCGCCCCCAGCACATCACGAGGGGGTCTAAAAGGGAGAATAATGAGACGAGGAACTAACTTGCAAGCTGCCTCAAACTTCGAGCGCGACAGAGTGTCCGCGACATTGTTTTCAGAGCCAGGAATGTGCAGGACACGGAGATCGATGGAATGGGATATCATGACGTCGACCGTGGACTTCAAGATCGGGTTGTAGGTTGGAGAGGCTCGGAGGGAATTAAATATGTCGACAGTATTTGTGTTGTCGGTAAAAATGGTCAACCTCTTGCGTAATTCTGGAGACAACGTGTTTGCTGCCCAGTGAATCGCAGCGCAGACGCATAGGGCTTTGAAGAAGAATATAACCTCATCAGCATTTGGCAGCTTGGGTGTTGGACAGACAAATCCACAAGCGATCTTTGGAATCGGGTCCCAATCAAGGGAGTCAAAGCAACAGATGCCAGTGGAGTTCTCGATGTGGTTCGCCAGCCAAAGTAAATCTTCCTTGACCACGTTGCTCAAGGCAATACCAGCATAAGGATTTGACTTGCCTTGCATCTTCGCGTAAACATTTGACAGGCCTGGTTTCAGCAAGGGGAAGACGTTAAACGACCAGTTTGACCAGCCTGCGATTTGTTGGAATTCCTGTAGATTTCGACGATTGGATGCTGCAAAGTATCGGAGGGCCAGTACGAGGTCTGACTTTGACTCCGAGGGCATCGTGGCTGTCATTGCATTTGGGTCGACGTCGAAACCTATGATGACCAGTTGTAACCCAAATAATTGCTTCGATTTGCTGTGGGGGATGCCCAGATGGTCCCAAAGTCGAAGTAGTTTTGCCTGCTTTGCTGGATAGAATGACTGGTAAGGTGCGTAGAACTCCCGCTCCCCCTGGATCTCAAAACTGAAGTTGTCGTCGACATAACATCCTAGATTGGCTATTCCTTCTACATTGATAGCGATCCAGGTGACGAGGCCATTGATGCTGTACCACACTCGACCTGAACCTCGACCTCTGAAGTTGTTATTCCGGTCTACCGTTCTTATTAACACCTCAGTCTGCCCAGCAGCTTTCTGCTTGCTGGTAAGGTAGCCTGTAGTTACCACTTGCTTCAGTTGCCACAAGGGATGCATCGGGCATAGTCGATAGGCCTTGGAGATGTCAGATTTGAAGATGATCAGAGTCTTTGCAGCGTTCGCAGGTGATGACCATCTGAATTGTAATATTGCAGAGAATAACATATGAAGGCTGTCCAAACGAGATCCGGCAATATCTGTGTGACAAATCATCTTATTCGGTGCGTACGTGCCTGCTGACATGTTCAATACCATGCGGAACTCTTCTGAATGAGGCTTGGGCACTGCATGGACCGGTGTGCTATACATCCCAGCCATCAGCTCAGGACCGAATGGCTTGGAGAATCGTCCTGCAGCTATTTTGTCGTCCCGGTATCCACAGATGAACTCCTGTTCCATCTGAGATCGAGGTGCCATGCGGCTGTTGTCCCAAGTGATAGGAAACTCGTCTCCATGCCGGGTGCCAGCCCAAGGCCAAAATCCTTCTTTGAGTGCTGTAACCACTGACCGAACGAATGGTTGGTTAGGGTGTCCTTTCAAACATTCAGCGAATGCCTCAATACGAATGGGCGTGACGATGTTGAACAACTCAGGATGATCGGCAATCGTTTGCACAGCTGCTGAGTTGGCAAACTCGTCAACGGGTGGTCTTGGCACCAGTAACTCGGATTCAGTACAGCCGGCGGCTCGGCTACTTCCCACATCCGAATCTTTGAAAACAAACCCCCGCCTATATCATGGGGCAAAACATTCCTCCTCCCGCCACTCTTCTTCTCCTCCCGTTCGCCTCTCAAATCTCCCTCTCCCTTCTAACTCCACTCGATCTTCTTTATTTCCTGCTCGGGCAGGCGGAGACAGCATGTCCTCCTTTGCAACTGGAGCAGACATGTCGATATCAGCATTTCCCTGCAGCGGATGGACAGACACCCGCGTTCCATCTTCTGCAGGTGTCGAGGCTCCTTCCTCGATCACCACCCTTCCACTTGGACTTCGGCTCGGATTGGCCTTCTTCAGCTGCCTGGAAAGCTGTACCTGTTGGAGAAATGTGGTTCCGTTCGAGGTCGCAGAACTTCCCTTCGTCTGAGAGCAGGATATTCCTGCAACGTCCGACACGATTCCGAATGGCACGGTCGAGAACAAGGACCCGGTTGTGGAGAGGGGATGCTGTGGTCCGGAACAGCGAGGAGATATACTGCTGGTAGATGCTGAGTTCTCGGGCTCGATGCGGGAAGGCCATAAGGACGGCCTGAGTGTATGTAGCCCAAGTCGTTGTCCAGCCATCGATATCGGTAATGACTCGTTTAGCTTCCATGGGGTTGGACATATTCTCGGTGAGGCGGATTGCAATCCCCTCAGATATTTTGTGAGTGTGGACTTCATTAATCAAGGTGGAATGGTCGGCAGCGTAGACTGCATCGAGATTGACTGCTTTTCCTGACAGGAGAGGGAACCATTGTTCTTCGGGGAACTCAGGACATTCGGGAGAATTGGTGATGCTCCGACAGGTAGCCTTGAGATCCAAGGTGTAGTTTTCGACGAGTTCAAGGGTGCGTTGCAACTCGGGATGCAAGAGGGCCCCACTAATCTGTCGTACAGGCTGCCAAGGGAATTGCTCCTCATCGATGCGGGGACGCTTGGCTGGTCCAGGTCCATCCTCATCTGATACCTCGGGATCGGATTCGTTTCCACTAGAGGATCCTCCATCATCTCCGTCTCTAGCATCTTCTCCATCATTAGCTTCCTCTTCGTGGAAGTCGGCAGCTCGGGTACGTCGAGGGCGAGCCTCTTCCGCTTCGTTCCCAGCCCAAGCTTGTAACTGGGCTTCTCCCTCTCGTTGGACGACACGTTGTTCCTCTTCATAATTGTCGAGCATTTCGATGTAAACTTGGACAGCATTTCTGAAGTCGTCGTAATGACCGGGTCTGGTTCGAAAGAACCCGGTGAGCAACTGGATGACCTGCGAGAGGACATCCGACTTAGAAGGGTTAGCCCCCATCCGAAAGGTTTTGACGATAGCCTCGCATTCGGTGGTGATTCTGGCCTGAGGCCCATCCGGAGGAGCAGGCGATCCTCCATGGCTCTGTGATTGCCCACCGCTGACATTGGTTGATCGCTGAGCCAATTCGCCAGAGATTGATGCATTGTTGGTGGGTTGAGAGGCATTTGAACCAGAGGACATGATAGGTGTACTTAGGTTGAGTCTGAGAGACGATGAATGAACTGGTTTATTAAAAGTGCGAATAAAAGTGTTGCTCTGTCATATGAGCTACGAGTAAGTGAAAGTCCTAAGATGCAACACGTAAACGTACCTGGTAGTTCAGTGAGAGCGACGGGGGCTCCTACTGAGACTACACAGGTAGATATAGTCTGTGGAAAATGAAAGACACGGCGAGGAACCTGAATGCCCGTCAAATTCCGTGACTCAGAAAGGTATGGCTCGTACTCACGAGGGA
Organism: Armillaria luteobubalina; assembly: GCA_030435615.1. Lineage (NCBI taxonomy): Eukaryota > Fungi > Basidiomycota > Agaricomycetes > Agaricales > Physalacriaceae > Armillaria > Armillaria luteobubalina. Next base: position 74,573 of record JAUEPU010000052.1, read on the forward strand.
GACGGCTCAAACTCCCGCGGGGGGGCTCCCGATGGGAGGCTGAAACCGCATAGGCTAGGTATGGAAGTTACGCGCATCGGAGCGGCCAACACCTGCTGAGGTGTGAGGAAACGGGACGCATGTCCGAGGTGGGAAGCTCTCACCAATTAGACCAGCGTAAATACCAGTCTTTAAACCCTATTTATCTTTGATCATGGTCAGATATGGTAAGCATATACTGAGAAGATCAGCCTGAATATTTTAAAATATCTCAATATATCATGCCACTTTTAATTCTATGTTAAATATTCCAGACCTTAGTATTTCATCTTCATTTTCAGTCTCCGATTGACCTATTACCCCCATAGTGTGGGCTACATGAGCGCGTGAATGAGTCTCATTCTTCAACGGCAGCGCAGGCTACGGTGATCAACAACGTCGCAGTACGGAAGTGGCGGCAGGAGTTGTCATCGTGAAGTAATAACTGCAACAACGTCGCAGCGCCGAAGCGGCGGCAGGAGTCGCAATCATCACCGCCGGCAGGTGGCGTGAAGGATATCAACGTCAATGGCACTATGCGTGTCCCGCAACAATCCTTCAGTCCATGTGTTTCGCAACGATCCTTCACTCCGTACAGCGAAACCAAACAAACGGAACGCAAGCAACGAGAGCCAGCAACGTCGCAGCGCCGGAGCGGCGGCAGGAGCGGTCCTCATCACCACCAACAAAACCAAACGAACGGAACACAAGCAACAAGAAACAACAACGTCGCAGCGCAGAAGCGGCGGCAGGAGTAGTCCTCGTCACCACCAACAAAACCGGTGTTGCAGGTGTTATTTATGTAAACGCCAAATTCAAATCGCTGCATGTCTCATGCTTCCCTTCCTTGCCCAGGCTGATATCTACGTTTATTCAACTGGTTTTACAAATTACAGGCAATAAACGCACGCGTGTATACATGAAAATCGCTCACCTCAAGTCGTCAAAGTCACGCTCAGCCCGGCCTCCTGATAAGGCCTGAAGAGTTCCCACAGCTCCTGTTTTCGGACTTGCTACCGACCAGGAGGCCGCGTCCCTATCATGACGGTACTGAACGATATGGGATTCAAGTTTGAAGACATTGTCGATGTCATAGAGAAACCTTCTATGGTAAGCATATATTCTTGCTCTGCTCTGCGTGGCTGATAAGTCGTTTAAAATGCATAGATACAGCGAACTAGTGGCATATGGTATGTAACGCACCTTGGTGGAAAATTCCCTCCGTTGACTCTTAGCAGGAAATTCACTCTTCTTACACGTTGGAAACTGGTCATATCACAAAAATACGCTATTTGCGATATATTTGATATTTTGACGACCGTAAGACAAGCTTCTCAAGCGCATCGCACAAGTGAGTTGAGTTATATCCTATGCATGCCTGTTGATTCAGTAGCCTTGTGAGCCGGCTTCATGAGAAACTCACGGAACAGGAACTCGAAGTACCAGTCATGAGACTGGCACCCGAGGGTTCTCAGCTGGTGTGGCAACTGTCTTCTTTTGTCTGTCCGCGGCTTGCAGCCAATCAACGTTATCATAGATCTGACCTCTTCATAGGAAGGAATGTAAGAAAAGTCCCGATCATAGGAACATGCGAGCAAATGCCAATACTCTGCTGTGTGTACGTATCTCTTCGTCCCGGTAGGCTGCATGATGTAACGAAGACTTCAACTTCTTCATCTTGACTTCTTACCACCATGTCTCATCGCCTGCCATTACTAATACTTGTCTTTGCTGCTCTTCGTGTATCAGCTCTATGGCCTGTACCACAAAGCGTCACAACGGGCTCAGTACACCTACGGCTATCCCCTTCATTCAATATCACGCTCTCCGGCATCGACTCTCCACCTGCAGACCTCATTGATGCGATGTCACGTACGAAAAAACATCTGTACAACGATAAGCTCCAGCGTCTGGTGGAAGGGCGTGGGGCGAACGACGCGGGTGCCATCGCCAGTGCCGCTAGCCTCCAGAGGCTCACCCTTGTCTTTCAAGGGAGGAGAGTGTCAAGTATCTCGAAGGAGGCGGTGGCGGAATTGGGGAGCCGCGTGGAGAGCTATACTCTTACCGTCCCTGCCGATGGGTCAGACGCCACCATTATTGCCAACTCGACATTGGGCCTATTCAGAGGTCTTACGACGTTCAGCCAGCTATGGTATGACTGGGAAGACACCGTCTATGCTCCTGATGCTCCAGTGGATATTGCCGATGCTCCAGCTTATGTATGGCGTAAAATCTTTACGTTTCTCCTTCTTTTTAAACATGCATCCTAGCCGTACCGTGGATTGATGCTCGACACTGCAAGAAACTTGTACGCAATTCTCGTTCTCTGACACTCTTTTCTACCGACCATCTTCTTATCAGCTTCCCTGTCTCCGACCTCAAACGCACACTAGATGCCATGAGCTGGGTTAAGATGAGCACATTGCATTGGCACGTAACAGACAGCCAGAGCTTCCCCCTTGAGGTTGCTGAATTCCCCAATCTGTCTGCCAAGGGTGCCTACTCTTCCTCAATGATTTACACTACGTCCGATATCAAGGACATCGTCGCGTATGCGGCTTCTGTATGTAATATCTCACATTTTATATCCTCCATGCTGATCACTACCTAGCGCGGTATCGACGTTTTAGTCGAAGTTGATACTCCAGGGCACACTGGCATCATTGCAGAAGCATATCCTGATCACGTTGCTTGTTCCGGGGCTACTCCGTGGCAGAACTACGCAAATGGTACATCCCTCAGCTTTCCTACTGAGACCCCTTCTCGAACTGATTGAACGATGATCAAGAACCCCCTGCTGGACAGCTCCGCGTTGCATCGAGTGACACTGTTAATTTCACAGCCTCCCTAGTTTCTGCAATATCGTCAATGTTCCCCTCCAAGTATTTTTCGACTGGTGGCGATGAGATCAATTTCAATTGTTACGACGATGACGACGTGACGCAGGCAGATCTGGCAGCAAGAGGGATTACGATAACCCAGGCCTTGGACTCTTTCACTGAATCCACCCACGGCGCCCTGCGCATGGCTGGTAAAACGCCTGTTGTATGGGAAGAGATGCTACTCGATTATAACATTACAACCCTTGGAAACGACACGATTGTAATGGTGTGGCTCTCATCCGAGAACGCCGCGGCAGTCGCGGAGAAGGGACATAAACTCGTTCACGCAGCGTCTGACTACTTTTACCTTGACTGTGGTGCTGGCGAGATGCTCGCGAACACAGTGGATCAGACTAGCTGGTGTGACCCATTCAAGACATGGCAAAAGGTATTGTCTTTATCATATCGTCAACAATACATTCCCGGCGCTTACCTCCGTACAGGCATACTCATTTGACCCCACTGCCAACCTGACGAAGGAGCAAAGCCAGCTGGTGTTGGGCGGTCAGCAGCTCCTTTGGACAGAGCAGTCGTCTCCGTCGAATCTGGATCCGATCGTGTGGCCTCGAGCTGCAGCATCCGCAGAGGTCTTTTGGAGCGGCCCGGGGCGCGATGGGAGTGAGGCGCTTCCTAGGCTTCATGATGTTCGATTCCGCTTCAATCAACGCGGTGTCGCGGCAATCGCTCTGCAGCCGCTTTGGTGCGCCTTACGACCTGGCCTTTGCTCTGCATAGGTTCATGTTCTGTTGTTGCCAACATTGATCTCCTTTTGATGTTTTGGAAGGACGTTTGGTCGTACCTACTGTTGACGTACGTAAGGTTCTCATCGTCTATTTTCTTACCAGTGCACTCTGTGATCGGATACTTATGGTTGTAGCCTTCCATTCTTACCCAGAATGTTACTGTGACCTGGCACACAGTCAGTGTCGTCGAAGATAAGAGTCTCTGGGCTACGGCTAAGTCCTCGCGGGGTGAGGGAGAACTCAAAACTCAGGCGCGAAAACCCTTCCGAGCCACGACACTGGGGAGACAATTAGGACCATTATTCATGAAAAAGAAAAGACGCACGCTGACAAGACCATAGTCTGCTCTCTACATTCTGACTTGACTCGATTTTAGTTAGAAAGTATCTTTCTGCAGACTTGTTCGTGGTCTTCAACCTTTTTCCAAACAACAAAGGAGGAAAGCCAATATTGAGGCGGTACTGAGCCGCTAACGGCCGTTGTTGAGGCTTTGAACATGACGGAGGTTGATGGTCGCCGGAAAACCGCTTGAGGCATTTAGTGGGTACGATCTCGTATCAAGGCGCGTAAAAGCGGGAACTGAAGTCGAATCCTTTTCAAGTTTCACTTAAGGACCCGTTCGGCGTCTAGGCGTTTACGAATGCTCCAGAGTCCAGCAGGAGCACAGCAACGACATCAGCTTCTGCAGTGCTTGTTTCGTACAATAAAACAACTCATGCTGATACCAAATGATCCTGTGCAGCGTATAAGTATGTTCTTCTGTCGGTGATCCAAAGACCAGGATACCCATTTGGAGAATAATGGTGAGAAAGCAAAAACTGTGCTTGCCTGATAATTGTTCCACACCTGACACCCCATCAGATCTTGATGTCGAAGTGCAACTTCCATCTCCGCGACGCATGAATACAAGAGATTTCGGGCTCTGAGAAGGCGCGGCGCAACTTGAGAACCTGATGATCCCGGGCCGAGTTCGAGTTCGTGAATTACCCGACGCGTCTCGAGCTTCTCATTGAACATCCCTTGTTGCACATCATGCTTCAATACCATTACCAAGACCTCTTTGTACTGGACTCGGAAGCTCGTTAGTCCTTTTGCATGAGAACCTCACTCCAAGTCATTGATTAAACTCCCCAGCACTTCTACGCTTCCTAGAGGAAAGTATCCCAATCTCGGAGGTGGATTTCCACCTCTCCTTGGAGCCACAGTTCTAGATTTGTTACACTCCTGGTACTTTCAGACGCCTGGCGTATGGAGACACCTTAGCTTGACTGAAGCACGAGCACGAGCACGAGCATAAGACTGTATTCTGCATTTTCTCAATCGGCTCTTTGCGTTGAAGCTCGCGGATGGGAGTCTTATCTGGTTTTTCCTGAGCGTAAGCTCGGAAGGAACGACTGGGGAACCTCTGGCGGAATCCGAAGTTTGCAGTGCATTTGCGGATTTTCTGGACGAATGGGTAAGTAATTAGTGTATCGGTGCTTGAACTTGTCCTTACATTGTGATTTCAGGAGGTCGTAGGGTCTCCTGAGCCAGATGCACCTCCAGGTGGTAGCGTGGTGTGTTCATAACGGAACCCTGTTCAACGTCTTGTGTTATTCAAACTACTGCAAAGATGACGCCTGCCGATAGCCTTGTAAAAAGTTCTTACGTTCGAGGAAATGTGTTGATAGTGGTCCGGTAAATAATGCTGACCGTACGGTCAGCATTATTTCTTTTGTGTGGTGGCCATTGTTGACAGTTGTATTTGTGGTATCTCGAGGCCTGAGGGTTCGAGCCTCATTAATCATTGCTGGAGATATCGTTGTTGGCGTGTAGAGTTTCAAAGGCGTAGATTTGCCAAATGGGACAAGAAGGCGGCGTTTTAGGCACAGCCAGTGATGAGAACTAGGAAATAGGAAGTCGTTATGTATTTGGAAGCCCGTACGACAATGAGTCGACATGGAAGTACGTACGTACTCGAGATCCATCGTCCCCTCGGAAAATGATGCGTATTCGGAAACCACCTACTCCTCAACACGTACGCATATCCTTCTCCGGGCCACCCAAGGTGCCTAATGTGTCAAAGTGAAGGGTGAGGCACAGTTGGGAAAGGCTAAACGTTCACGACCGGTGGAAGATCATGATGGTATCCAGCACACGCGCTCCTTGTGAGCCCAAACGCCCAACTGACACCGAGAATTGTAAGGAGAGGTCACACGGCCGTAAGGTATCACACACACGGTGAAAAGGAGGAAATACACAGCATAGCATGGAATGCCTTCCAGCAGTTGGAGATTCAAGAAAACTTGAACATATCCGTCCAAGCAGCGGCAGGGAGACAAACGGGCGTTAAGCAAGCTAAAACGCGAACCCAGCCAAGAATAGCAAAGAATGATCCGGGCGTTAAGGCTATAATTAGCCCCCGCTCTGATTTCCTCGCATTCTATCGGTGTTGTTAGAGCCGTCACTGCATATTCATCAACCAGACAACATATCATGATGTGGTACGACTCCACAGAACGCCGGCGTATCACCCCAGCCTCAGAGCGAAGCAAGAGTGCACACAGGGAAAACATTCATACGCATCGGCGAAGTTGGCAGGAGGTTAATTAAGGATAGAAGTAGACGCTTAGGCTTAGGCACTGTCGAGGTCAGGACCGTAGTAGGGACACCGGGTCTCGGCCCGTAGGAGGACTAAGGAGAAAATGATGACATCACGGTAAAGGCCCCCGGCACGTGGCAGGAAAAATATCCTTGAGTGTCGGGAGCAACTCGCTGCTTAAACCCACCCCCTGGCCAGAGTCCACAGCTGTGTGTTTGGGTTCTCTTTGTACCCCTCTACTTTCGTTTTCTGGTTCGTTTTTGGAACGATACCCCACGCTCGCTTTTGTTTATTTTGTTAATCGGTGTTGTTGAAGTGATGGATGGGGCGCAGCTGGCGCGGTGGACGCGGTTTGCGGGCAAGGGCGGGATTGGGAAGTGTATGGCGATAAGAGACTGTATTGCGGAGAGTGGGGATGATTTAATGTTTCTCAAGGTATGTCTTGCTGGTGTGTTCTCAGAGTCTCGCAAGTGCTGATATGTGAATACGATATTTCTTTCTTTCTTTCAATGGCAGGACGACCCCATTATCGTTCTGATGCAACTACCATCACCCGACGAAGGGTGGTTTCTGGGCTACTGCGAAGGCGTCGTTGGACGCTTCAACGGCGCGGACGTCCAGTTTGAAAAGGGAGAACGGTTGAAGAAACCGGTGTTTGCGAAACGGGGGAGCTCCCGAATGAGCTCGCTGGAGATCCTGGACACGCCCAAGAGCCCGCTGTTTTCAAAAGCAAGTTTTATTGAGGAGGAGAAGATCCCCGAGGTGGAGGATAAGGCCGAGGAGAGTCCCCGCATCGCGCCTCCCACGACCACGGACGCTGTAGAGGACGCTCGTCCACTATCCGACGGCGAGAGCGTGCCTGATTCTCTACCGGAATCAACGTCCGGGTCGTCAACGGTGCGCGAGTCGACCACAATAAGTGTGGCAGAGACAGCGGTGGACAGAGAGTCGGCGGGGATGAATATTGGGTTTGCGCTGCTGCAGGGGTCGGACGACGAAGATGACAGCAGCTTATACAGCTCGGAAGAAGACACGTTACCCACCGTGCAGACACGCAAACAGATCGTGGAGGAGCCGGTGAAAGAGGACACGGTGCAGACTGCGGCGATAAAACCTGAGACCACGACTTCGACGATAGTAGAAGAAGAGAGGGAGGACGAGGAGAATGAGGAGGATCCGACAAAGTCGCCGAGTCTGTCGGTGTGGGATATCTATGACGACTACCGCTACTCTAGAGCGACAATGCACCAATCACTGTCCACCTCTTCCATCCACTCCACGAACGGACCCACCCTGCCCTCTCCCCTCCTCCACACCCGATTTAGCAACTCTTCCGCGTCCGCGTCACCGACGTCGTCCACATTCCCGCCTGACGCTTCTCCCGCGTCCGCCGCGCCTCTGTTGCTACCGCCGTCTCCGCTGCCACCACCGTCCCCGCTCGCACCGTCTCTCCCGCCAGAAGTCACGTCCCCGCCATCGACGCCGCCGCTGATGGTCAGAAAGCGCATACATCCATCTGCTTCTGACGGACCGCGTGAATCACTCTTTCTCCCGCACCCAAACGCGCCCCGCGCGCCCTCGCCCTCGACCGCACCGGAAGAGCCTCCGACTACGAACAACCTCATCCCAACACTCAGACACGTCCTCACACTCCCACCCGGTGCCACGATTTATGGCCGAACACTCGCTGATCTCTCCAATGCAATGGGCCCAGTTGGGATTACATTCACCGTGGACCCGCCCCCGCTACCACCTCCTCCACCGATATTCGCGCCCCGGACGAGCAGTCCTTTGAGGACACTGAGCAGCGTCCCGGCTTTGCGCGAATCGCCGTCACCAGTGCCGCGACCGTTCAACGGTCCGCCTGCACCACGCCCAAGAAGCAGGAGTTTCTCGGATCTGCATGCTGCAGCAGTGCAGCAGATAACACCATCACCGACGCGTATGCGGACAGCATCGGCGGCGTCTCCAGTTGTGACAACGACACCTCCATCGACAACTCCATCTGTGACAATGACACCCTCATCTCCTCCATCTCGTCTCCGTACAAACTCAGCTGCTCCAAAGCCCACTCTAACACGGCTCTCCTTTGAGTCTCCGCCTTCCTCACCCACGACCACCTCTGCATCGCACTCTCTTTCCTTGCTCACCAAAATTCCCGAATCAAATTCCGAGCTGCTACCCCCTCCATCAAACGAGTCTCCACTCACTGCATCATCACCAGCCTCGCTCTCTGCCTTCCCCATGCCTCCACGGGGAAACTCACCCGCTTCTCTGTCTTCTTTCCCTCTGCCGCCGTCCCTACCCCCGCCATCGATCACGCCTGCCACATCTCCGCCGCGCAAACTCTCCCTTCCCAATCTCCGTGCACGCACCGTCTCCCACCGCGCCGCCACCCTCCAAGCCCACCGTCCTCCCTCATTCCAGTCCAGACCCAGCGTCTCCGAGAGCATCCGGCCCTCCCTCGACACTGGCTCGATCACGTCCCAGTCCAGCGCGCAGCAGATCCAAGTCAAGAGCACCGACTTTGAGCTCGTCGCGCCGTCCCCCATATCCACCTCTCCGTCCACCACGAGCCCGTCGTCGCCGTTCCCCCCAGCGAGGCCGGCCCCGGTGGAGAGGCAAAAGAGCGCGCAGGAGAAGCAGCAGGACCGGGATCGCGAGACCAAGTTTCTGCAGGTGTTGTCGCTGCCGAAGGGGAAGCAGAAGAAGCTGAGGAAGATGGTGATGGAGGGGGGTGGGATTCCGATGAGCGTGCGCTGGCTTGTCTGGATGGAGTTGGTCGGTGGGGAGAAGGATGGCAAGGAGCAGCCGAGTACGAATGGTAAGATTGCGTACCAAAGATAAATTGTATTCTTATCACTCTTAGGTGCAATGGGAGGAGGCATACTACCCTCTGGGCCACGCGGCAAGTCCCAGGCAGCACTAACTGCTCTCCTCGCATCCGAAATATCCAGCGCCTCTTCTCCCGCTGAGAAGCTCGCGCGCGCCTACCGCCGGATGTGTCCTGATGTCGCAGCAAGCGATGAACTCACCTCGATCCTCACCTTTCTTCTCGTCCTCGCACCTGAGCAAGACGCGTTCTGGATATTCTGCTGTGTGATGGACTCGTCCCTGCGTGGGTACTTTACAGCAGACGAACAGGCGCTGGCGATTGATGGGGAGCTGTTTGCGCGTGCACTGGGCAAGGCAGATGGCCAGCTGGCGCATCATCTCCTTACGACGCTGGGGGTGCCTGCTGGGAGGCTCATTCGCGAGGCAGGTGTGCGCAGGGGGTTCGTTGGCGCTATACGAGACTCGGATGGTGATGAGGAGGAGCTGAGGCGGGTGTGGGATGTGTGGATGTGTGAGGGCTTGTCAACGGTGATTAAAACACTGTTGACGCTCGTAACACTCATGCGAACAAAACTGATGAGCTGCAAGACTGAGAGCGAGGCGAAGGACGTACTGAGACGGGGCATGTGTGTTGGACGAGGCGAGATTGAGCGGATCGGACGGGAGCGGGGGTGGAAGGTCCCAGAGGACGAGGTACGCTTCGTCTCTTAGTGTTTTTCATAGCTAATCCTCTGCAGATCCGCCGGGAGCGTGCAAAGATGACCAAAGCTCTACTCGAGAGTCGAGGAAAAGGCCGGGGAAAGGCACTCGTGGGGCGAGGAAGGGGGATATCACTACCTGTAAGATGAGAGCTGGGGTATTTGTATGCATCCGTGGCGTCGTTTCGAGGGATATCGTTACCCCCGTTGCCTTGGCGCCTCTGAGTCTTTTTATTAAAAAGTGCTTGCTTTGTGGTTTAGTTTAGTTTATTTTATCTAGGATTTTGCATCATGTATAGATTGAGTATTGACATGCTTTTGGGACTTTTCGGGGTGCTGGTCTAATGGGTTCATCGTTTGGGCGGGTGATCGTCGAGAGCCACGTGGATATCGAGGACGACGAAAACAGAAATGAAAAAGGTAAATTTAATTGTGAATGCCTAAATGGCTAGCGGTTCCGACGTGTCGAATGTTTGGACATGAATATCTCCCGTAGCGACGGTTACGCATGAGATGAATGTTGATGCACTTTTAGAGACCTTCCGAAGATAGCGCTTGGATTGTTTTTTTTGGTGGAACGGTCGCAGGACTCGGATGTGGAGCCGACATAGTCCCCCCACGTCTGCGCCGTTGGTTTGCAAGGCACGCTCGCTCATGTTCGTATCGCCCCAGGGAAATGCATTATGCACTCAGTGTGGGACTCGGTACGGCCATTCCTTCATCTTCTTTCGCACTACTTACCTTCCCTTTTCATAGCCCTATACCCACTTCAAACCCCAGCCCAGTCACGTCCTTCGTCCTTCAAGATTTATTTCCATACCAGTGTATTCTTGATGATGTTCTGCTTTAGACTCGGAGCCCCTTCTCCATAATTTCGGTTCGATATCAAGTGGTCTAACTCCAGTCTGTCGTTTATCGCTCGTACCTGGCACATTTTTGCTATCTTTGTTGCTGGGAACGGGAATGGAGTGTTACTGTTGTCCACTACTCGTTTGAACCTCAAGCTCCATATTAGTTGGACTCAGATTGTTGGTGTTCTCCATTCGATGCCTCGTTTTGTTAGGATTGCTTTCGTCTTTGCCCATATTTCTTTCTGTCCTGGGCTTTGGCATTGTGTTAGCGAGTCGACTTTTCCTCTGCAGTATGCTCGTTCTTGGAATTATGGCTTGTAGTTTGGTCCGTCGTGCGCCATAATCCATAGGATAAGTAATGACATGCTTTTGGGACTTTTGGGGGTGCTGTTTCGTGCTAGTCTAATGGGTTTACCATTGAGCGGCTAGACACCTATGTTCACTACCATCACTAACGACTACATCACCATTGCCCACCATCACAGCGTCGACGGCATCGTCCTCCACAGGTATAGTACGTACTATCGAATACTTAGTGCCACATCGTACCGACGTCAGCTGAAATTTCGACATATTCAACATTCATTTCAGCCCCAGTCTTATGCGCTTCGGGGGAGTAGCTGTGATATCTTGCACACACTACAGCCCTTCATATCCACCGTTACTGATACTTCTGCTCTACTGAGCTGTTCATTTGATGACCAGAGAGTAGCTCGTTCCCGGAATCACAGACGGTCGCGTCATCGTGAGAGCCAGACGAACTGGTGGCTCCGAGTCCCATCCGATCGCGGCCAAGTTTCAAGGTAGCAATATGGTCATAGTGGGGTTTCTGGAAAGAGGATCCCTCTCGATCCTGCCGTTTCCTGATTGGAACCATGTCCTTATGCCGGTACCGACCTCTACCACCACCAGCGCAGGTCCCAACGTCGGTCCCCACATCTCTTCCCCATCACTGGCTTCTTCATCGACACTTTCAATACTCGTTTTCTCTCCCAAGAATCTGAAACCAGCTCTATCAACATCTCACCCATCGTCCCCTTTTGAAAACCCGAGTTTTGACCGTCTCCCTCGCCCTCATACTCCACTTGGGCAGTCCGAGCTGTCTTTGACTGTTGTGGCGCGATTCCAGCTCCCTGTGTCTGGACTGGATCAGTCCTTTCTCTACTCACACCGGGGTAAACCACCGGCGCAGACCCCTTCCCTTCAGTTTGTGTGGTGACGATGACTGCTCCCGCCGCACTGTTCAATAACAGTGTGTTGCGACGGAGTGGTCATGGTTTCCTGTTACCTGCAGTTTCACTACGACAACGAGGATGGCTCCTGCCGCCGCTCCGGTGTTGTGACGGAGCCGTTCTTGCTCGCGTCTCATTGGTGGTCTCATGGGTTTACCGTTTGGGTGGGCTGGATGGTTGATCATAGGGAGCCACGTGGACAGCGACGACGAAAACAGAAATCAAAAAGGTAAAATTCGCGCAAAATTAAAAAACATTCAAACTTTATACGCAAGTGACTTGTCTGCGAAAACCCTTGATAATTCAGGCTTGTGCACGCCTAACTGTGTAGCGGCTCCGACGTTGAGCACTGTTGAGTGTTTGAACACCGAACACGAAGCATATGCCCCGCAGCGACGATTACGCGATGAGACGAATGTTGATGTACTTGTAGAGATGTTCCGAAGATAGCGCTTTTCTAGATTGAAATCCAATACCCTGCTTTTTAAGAGCTGAAAGATGAATTATACTCCGCGGTGATATAGACCAGATATAATGAGATCCCTATGTAATAGTACACGATACTAGAGGGAAATAAATACGTTTTATTCGCGCAGAAATCGCGTATACGCACCACTCATATCAACGAGTCCAGCTTGGCAAGGACATCCAGCACGGCCGCAACAAGTTCAAACGTAGTATCTTCCCCCTCCCCCGCCGCACCCCCCGCCTCGCGCTTCACCTGGCTCACCAACCCAATCACCGCCTCCCGCCCATCCCCCCTGCTCCCCTCCGCAATCCTGTTCCGCCTCCTCCCAGTCCCCACATTCCCCACCCCGCTCTCCGAGCCAAACGGCCACACGCTAAACTCTGCAAGGATCTCGTCGCAGCGCTGGAACGCGCCCTCGCGTTCCTCATACCCGAGCCGGCCAAAGGCGTTGTCGAGCACGCTGGCGGTGTAGGCGGCGCAGACAAGGCACACAGCACGTGCGGTGCGCTCTTTGACGGCTTCTTCTTTGCCGAGAGCTTCGGGCGGGACGGTGGATGTGGTGGCGGTGAGGAGGGCGACGACGCGGGAGATGATGGATTCCTTTGTGCGCACGTCGGCGACGGGATGGGTGGCCATGTCGAATAGCAGAAAGTTGCGCTTCTCGGTGCGCAAGACACCCTTGTCGACGAGGCCCTTGGCTAGGCGCTCCCGGACCTGCTTAAGCTGGAACCCAATTTTGAGTACGTTCCACGTTTCGCCTATATAACATATAAGATGATGTCTATGTCATTTTCACAATGCCACGCACCAGATAATAAATCAATCCAGCTCCCAACGCTCAGTCTCTCCACCGACTCCTGGGTCTTCATCATCCTCAGCGTCTCGTCGAGGATAGTCTCCCCAGTCAGCTTATCACTTCGCACCTCCACCAACCGCTCCGCAAGCGGGAGGTGGCGTCTATTCGGGTCATTCACCAGCAGTATCCGCCTTCGCAGCGCGAGCTCAAGAAGAATACACCCACGAAGGGCATACGAAATATTATCATTCCAAAACGAGAGGTACCCCTGCTTGTCCTTGATCCCCAGCAGCAGCACCTCCTCCATCAGCGTCAGCTTCGGCTGCTGCTCCGAGTCTGCGCTCGCCAGGTCCCGTGGGTCGTAGGCGATCCGGGTCCCGCCTTCGAATGCGGAGCCTGCGTGTCCGCCGCCGTTTGCGCTGCTGTTGCTGTTTGAGGGGGTGCCGGAGGAGGGCGTGGGGGACGAGAGCGACGTGGACGACGACGAGGCCGCTACTCGTCGTCGAGACAGGCCTGACGCCATGAGATTTTAGAGGAAAGTAGAGAGGTGTCGAAAGGAGGCAAAGGCGCAGCCCTGCGGCAGTTCATCTTGATCACGAGACCATCATTTGATGGCTTCGACTTCTTCCAGGCCATCTCTGCCGTCTATATTGTAATAACTTCACTTTTTTTCCGGTCTATCGTGCGTGGTCATCATTGTCGGTTGACATCCTCGGTCACACTCGCGGCCCTACCATTGGCTTTCCTTTGCGTCGCAGCGTCCCTAGTACAAGTTTGGCCAGGTTTTTTTGGCCTTGAATTCCTGCTGCAATTATCTCACCGAATATCTTCACCATCGAATTTTCACCATCACAGCCGCCAAGTTGTGATCTTGATAATGCCTAAAATTCCTGTCGTCGACAACATCAACTTGGTATTCTGACATACTTTGTTTCTCGGTTTCCCGATATATGCGCTTTGTTAGCTGTCATAAGCTTAAGGCCCACTGTTTGTCATACAGGTCGTGGACTTTGTCGCTTGCAGTTTCCCAACACTTTATTGCTGTGTCATTGCTTGCCATTCCCCTTCCCAATGTTCTATAGCATTCATCTCTGTGTTCTGTCGCTGTGTTGGTCGACTGTCGACCTTGAGAGCATCTTCGACTGAAAGACTAGTTGCACAGCGAACAATCGTCGAATCAATCTGCGGTCGACGTATTGGGCCAAGTCCATACTATCTGCTGATACTCCTTCTAGTTCCTCCGACGTTAACGCTCGTCCACTCTCAATGTACCCCACCAAGTCGTCTCTACCCCGCGAGACGTACGTAACCGTGCGATCGCGATGGTACATAGTTCATGGCCACAGTACATCGCTTGCCATGTCAGGGCGGTGGACCCAGCCGTCCCAGATTGCAATCTTGCACCGGTACACGCACAAGTTACCTTCGCCAAGCCCAAAAACTCGGTATCGTTATTGTCGTACGCTACGCCACTCGGTATATTCTTTCCAACTCCAGCATCATCGGATCTTTTCATGCGCACCGTCTGTAGGGATTCATATTACACTGGCGCTTAACTGAGTCCAGACTCAACGCGTCTGGTTTGCAGCTCCAGATTCTGCAAATCAGACGCGTCATATTCTCACTGAAACCTCAATCGGCTGTTGTTTTACAACGCAGCACGCACTAGCAGCCATCGTCATTTTGTACTGCTCAGGTTCTTCACATGACTTCTGCGAACAAATCATCTTTTGATCAATCAACAGTGTCTCCGCCACTGCGCTCGGATGCACGTCTTCCGTGTCCATATCTTCGTCATTCTCTTCACCATGACCGTCATCCGAAAAATCTTCATAACCTTGCAAGGTTTCTATCATTCCTTTGTCTTTGTCCTTCTCTTCATCCTCATTCTCATAGGCATCGAACATGAGCAGTGGTAAGTCTTTCCCTTTCGCCAAGATTTTCTTGACCCTAACCTCGCCGTGGAAGCGCACACTTTCGTTACGCGTCTCTCCCTTCTCACGTTTGGGAACACCAGATCGAGGTGGGACGAAAGAGTCTTTGTAGAACGGCTCCACCGAGCTATCAGCCGTAGCATCTACACATACAGTCAAGACATACCGGCGTTATCGTCGTCGTCGTCCTCAAGGTCTTCCCCATCAATGTTTTGAACGTCAACGGGGGCGAAGAGGTCCACAACCTCTTCATCCGAACTCTCCCCATTCGCGTTACGATTTCTACGAGATACCGAACATGCTCCCGAGCGTTCGGTTTAGGAATTAAGGATTTTAGGTTGAAAAAAGCGACATCGCGTTCCGGGTGCCCTGATTTAAATTTATGGTGTCTCTGAACACGCTCACATGAGCCGCATCGCTTAGTCTATGAGTACAGCCTCTCATCCGTATCAAGTTCTTGTCCATGGAGCAAAGCATTAGTACTGGCTAACGACACTTGCAGTCTAGGTCATTGTCGCCTTCTGGTTCCTCGCGACGTTGATACTCGTTCACTTTTAATGTCCCCCACAATGTACTCCACCAAGTTGTCTATAATCTGCGGGACGTACGCAACCGTGCGATCGCAACGGTATATGCCTTCATGGCAAGCGATGTGCACTGCCCATATCAGGGCTGTGGACCTGATTGCAATCTTGCACCGGTACACACACAAACCACCACACTACCACCTTCTTCAAGGCCAAAAATTCGGTGTCGTTATTATCGTACTACGCCACTCGGTATATTCCTCCACAACTCC
The DNA here is from genome assembly GCA_030435615.1 of Armillaria luteobubalina. Lineage (NCBI taxonomy): Eukaryota > Fungi > Basidiomycota > Agaricomycetes > Agaricales > Physalacriaceae > Armillaria > Armillaria luteobubalina. The sequence goes on from JAUEPU010000052.1 coordinate 90,411, forward strand.
AGCATCATCGGATCTTTTCACGCGCAGTGTGTAGTTCGCGTCACACTGGCGCTTAACTGAGTCCAGACTCTACAGCGAGATTTCACAGCCTCCCAGGATAGCAGTCGCTGGTACCCTTCCAACTTCAAGTTGGTAGAAGGCACTACACTATCGCTCGCTTAGAACTTGCGAGATGAAAACCACATTGCAGCAGTGGCGGTTCCGACGATTCCGAGCTGACACTAAATATCGCTTGCTGATCTGCGTGATGGACTCTCTTTGCCAGACGAGCAGATATCGGTGCTATTAAGTAGATGGAATGACCCGAAGAAATGGCAAAGAACTCACCATGACGCGCAACCGCAGACTGCCGCAACGAATTGAATACTCTTGTCTGCCTTGCACCCACTGAAACGGCTTCGCGCACCCGTGCCTGGCGGAACACCCCGTTCACTTAGACCATACTCGAATACCCGCCATGTCTAATATCCACAATGTTTAATATCTTGTCTTCCTATGCTGCGAGGTGTTCATTTCCCTGAAAATCACGAAACTAGCGCTCCACTTACAATTTTTTTCTATAGCCTTGGGTATCTGTTAAATAGCAGAGAGCAATGTCCCTGGATGTTCACCTCAACATGGCACCAATTAAAGTCTCCACAGAGCCCAGCATATCTCTCCTCTCTCTTCTACTTTCCACATGGGGCTCGGGTCTGTCCGTCTTCGTATGCGCGATTTTGTTCTTCCGATTCTATGTGTATCCATACCTCCCTCCAATGAGTCCAAAGGGTCTCGTCATACAACTCCGAGGGACGGTCGAGGAGGCCAACGCCATATTCCAGGAGCATGGTCGCTTGCTCCTGGCGAACGCGGCTGATATCATCAACCAATTAACACGGTATATATCGGGAACCCATATCCACCACACACTCATCGGTATGTCCCGCAGCTTGGAAGCAGAGACGTGCGCACTCGAATGCATGCTCCTCGACGACCAAAGGCTATCCCTAACGAACTATGATTCAATTGTCTTCTACCTGCAGCAGGAAAGATACATTTGGATCAACGCACACCGTTATCGACGAGAAGTCAACGCACTGAAGAACAGGATGGAGGTACGATCTTACGGCACCTAGGTGTACCACTTTTTGACGGAAAAGCTCCCGTCTAGATCATGATTATCCAGGATCGGGAAGGAAACCTGCGCGACGCGGTGGCGCGTAGGTGTAGTGGGCTGGCGATGAATCACAACGGACGGGAAGCTCCAAGGCCTCTTCGCCGCTGTTCCGGCGATGACTGCCAGGTGTAAGCCAAGCCATTGCCCACCTGTCCTTCAATTCATTCATAATTGATCAATAGAGAATAATAGAGAATAACAAGACCTACGCACGGTCAAAGATTGATCCTTTGGATGCGGACAGTAATGACTTAGACTGTGTTCCCGAGTCCTTGAACCTCTATCGCCAGTTCCTATTTCAGAGTAGTAAGCGATCGCTAGACCTAAATAATATAAATCGTGTCATAATTTCTGTCTATCATTCAGAGTTCACGTACAACAACTAGAATAGAAAATTTCAGCAATAGGTATCCTATTTTTGCATGCACGGAAGGTCGTCCAGGGTTAGTAGGACGGGAGGGAACGAAGACATAGTATGCTAGGCGCCGCCTGCAACAGCGAGAGTAGTTCTCAAGCCTCAATTACTGAACTTGTACCTCATGGCCACTTATTTTAAGTGCGAGCCTCAACGCCGCCGGCACCAATGTCAATACCGGAAACTGGTGACCTCCGAATCGTGGGGATAGTGAGGGACGCATCGCATACTTTAATAGAGGCAATTCTGAATTCGCTTTTTTCCGGTCCACCAGTGATATCTCTAGCGTTTGAAGGGGTGGAAAGAAAGAAACGGTAATCACCGAGCTTACTCTACGGCAGTCGACCTGTTGACTTGGCGGTGCCAGTTCGTGGGGGGGAAGGATTGATACCAGGGCCGCCACTAGTACCGCCTAGATAGTGAATGCTCTTTGCCAACAAAGGGTATATGGACCACGTAACTGTATCGACTCGAGCCGAAGGTTCTGAATCCTCAGCGCTAGAAAGACGGGGAGTGCCGAACAAGCAGCCTCAGACGCAGGACCGTCTTCTTCAAGTCTAGTCCAGACTCTCTTTCCACATGCAGTTGTATCATACATTCATGGGGTTTGCTACCACACGCTCCCTCAATATTTTCTCAGCCTTCGTGATGACCTTTGGTATAACCGGCCATTCAACAAGGCAACCGATGGGCCAGGAGCTTCGGGATCAATTGTCACGGACGGTCAGGCTAAGGCTCTGTCGAGAAGGAAGAACACAGGATGCTAGGCCTCCAGACAGCTTCAAGAATCTCGTAAAGAAGGCCAGGCGTTCGAAGCAGCTCGAAATCTGGATACAGCATACACTTTCGTAGTAATATGAAAGGATTGCCTGCTCGCACTACACTACATCATCATCACTCCCCGCTGTATTTTCATAGATCAAACGGAATGCAGACCATTGACCAGGATCTACTTAGAATCTTTACATACTCACGTCAGCAGTCGGAGGAGCATCAGACTCGGAGTCTGTTTCAATTCCGGGTATTCCCTCTTTGTGAGCTATAGGGATTCTAGGATGTGTCAGTGAGTAACCATGAGCGTTTGCGACCTCGCAGAGAATATATACTCTGGCTTAAATTGCCGAGATAACATTTTTGTTCAGCTTCGAGGCGAAATCAAGATACCCTTGAAGTGGCACGTGAGAAGGCGCCACGCGTGAGGTAGCCTTACACTCATGCATCCTGCGCATTTATGTCTCCGCATACACACTCCCCAGACATAGGTCTGGCGCTGCAGGGAAGCAGAAAGTAATGCGGATAGACGAATGAGAGTCCAAGGAGTTCAGCAAAGACACAAGTAAAGCATAACGCCGTTACGGCCCGAAAGTCTTATCGTCGTTGCTTTCTCGTTAGCTTTGTTACAGAGGAAATTTGGCTGGGGCGCTTTCAGAAACCAGGTTAGATGATCGGTCAAGAAGGGCAAAGCATTTTGATCCGAGCCGGCTAAAACGCTTTCCCTCTTACATAGACGCTTACTCGGTTTAGGGTGACCCTGACAAACAGAAGTTTGATATCTAGGTAGAGTTTGAATTCCTTCCTTTCATTTCACTAGCAATCTGGAGACAAAAGTCGGAGTCTCTGAGCAGGGCACAGGGCAGATAGTATCGCTGGATCAGTCATACTGGTAGCTACTGGTATCGTTTGTGTTTCGAAGACTTGTACACCGGCTGGTGTGCATGGATGCAGTTATATGGATATGCGAAGGCACGAGAAATAGGCACATACTCAGGGGAGTAACATTATACAGACTAACCCAAGATTCAATGATTCCATCCCGCCTTTAAAACCTTGGATCCTATCACAGCCAGTGATAGCCGTGCCGTATACAAATTACGAAAGAAATCAACAAAACAGAATTATAGGCAATACATGACGCGGTAACCAGAGGGTCGGATGCAAGCTCCAGGCTGTCATTGCCGTCAATTGAAGCGGGACTGAGGAAGTCGAAGGTAACACAAATAGCATCGATAAAAGAGGTGAGACCGCCAAGGTCAGATCCTTGCTGTTGAACGCAGTAGCTAGCTGTTCGAATCCTTCGTACTTGACGCAACACTGAAAATGACGTTGACTCAGGTGAGAGCAGGAGGAGCAAACGGAACTCGGCCCGGAGTCCAAAAAAATCAGTGGCTGTGTCGCTCGACCAACACTATGCCGTGGGCAGTATATGCATTATCAAGTTCGCACAATGCAACGACCTTAAAATTCGAGTGACGTTGGAGTCAGAGACGTCCCACTTCTCTCATCTAGTATCAGGCGAATGCGAGCTTTCCAAGTTCTCTAAATGTAAATTACACGAAGGCACACTCGAAGGCTGAAGAAAAGTCTCCTTCGCATTGTTGCTGAAATTCCGCAAATCAAACTGTGACTGTTGCAATCTATGCAGTGGGAGGCTTGCAGTAGGAAATATACTAAATTTCTTAGCTACTAGAGCTCGGAACGAGCTCCTTATATACTACAAAAGTATCTAGAATATTCTACCAAAAGTACCTATAATTATCAAAGTATCGTGATAATTTACTAAGCCGAATGTTCGGGAATGTTCCGGCATAAGCTTGAAGTTGGAAATCCAACAGTGACCTTACCTCAACCACACTTCGATGAAGACAGTCAGGGCTGAGATACAAATGCTGATATTTGGCTATACTACCACCCAATCTGGAGTCTTTGAAAGAAAGGTACAACTCTCTCCAGCTAAAGAATTATGTTCGAACCAGTGGTGGATATGAATCAGGGTCAGACGAAGCAGATGCAAGCGGTCGGATAGAGGCAGATAGGCTTTCAATTTTACGCATCAATCAATGAACCACGTTTACTGCTTCAATATTGTAACCTAGACGACGAAGATCAGCTTCTCTAGGCTGCTATCAAGTGCATATTAAGATCATTCAATGACCCCCACGAAATTTGACAACGAGTGATGAAGCATGTCTAGTTGTAGGTCGCTAACAAAGGAAAGTAAATAATGGTATCTTGTCTGTTCGGTATATAATTAATATAAAATAAGTACTACCATTGTCCCATGTTGCTTCTGATATTATCCCATTTGCTGTTAGGATAGTTGATGTGGTTTTTGGTCGTGTCAAGAGTGCCCAAAACACCGGCGGCTGTGCCTACGAGAGATTCGGAGCCAACTTTATCAGTTGAAAGCTACGTAACAGATCGCACGTCAACCATGGCAAAATGATGAAGACACCGAAAAGTTGACTGACCTCCCAGAACATAGAGCCAGCGAGGCCACAGTCATTGATATACTTCGCCTTGAGCGCGACGATATTAGGCGTATCATATGAGACGAGCTCTCGGCAAGACCAGTCGTACGAGTAGCTACTGACATCGTCTGTGTTTTCGAAGACTTGGGCTCCGCCAACTACGTGGATGGCGTTAGATAGGTATGTACAGAGCCAAGAAATAGAAGGCACATACCAGGAAGAACGTTATACGAATATATCCCAGATTCAAGGGTTCCGGCGCCGATCTGAAAAAAGACGTCAAAACTTGGTAGTCAGGAAAGCCTCGGGTACATACACCACTGTATGATGCTCCCAGACCGTCGGTATTTTCAAAGATACGTCCATAGAGAGGAATACCCATGTTGATCTTCCAGGCATCCGCACCAGCTGAAATGAAATGCTGCACAGCAGCGTCAGTGCTGACACCCGTGCGGGCACCGCCGTAGAGATTGGCTTGGTTGTCCGTGTAGTCCAACCAATCACCAGAGTAGTCATAGGACATGAGATTCCAATACGTCAAAGCAGCGTTCATCTGGGGAACGACGAGATTGGCATAGTTATTTGAACCAGCGGCTACAGCAGCGGAGAGCTGGTATGAAGTTTTGTCGCCTTTAGAGTTGGCGAGATTGTCAAAAGCGGTACGAAGCTCCGTAAAGAGGTCGGCAAAACCTTGTCCTTCAGCGGAGTTGGCGGGATATTCAAAATCGAGGTCACTGTGGCTTAGGTTAGTGCAGGGAGAGAGACGCAACGGAAAATTAGACTCGCATTCCATCGAAACCATAGTCCTCGATGAGTGTGACGGCAGTGGAGACAAATGTGGCCCGGCTGGATTCGGAAGTAACGAAGGCGAAATGTCCGGCCTGTGAATATGTCCAGCCGCCAATGGAAAGGAGAACTTTAATTTTCCGGTTGGCAAGCTTGATGAGGTACAGCTGCTTGAGACAGCCGTACAAATTCGTGCCTCTTTCGGTCCAGCTGTCTCCGTCGTAATGTTTCTAGAGAAACGCATTAATGAAAATGAAGAATCGGATACAAAATTGCAACGTGCCTCTTCATCGGCCCAGGAATCGGTAAGCCTTATGGCTCCGGACCAGGGGTCTACGTCAGCGAAAGAGTAGAGGATGTCTAAACGTTACGATACATTAGCTGTGCAGAGAGATGAAACGGAATATCCGTACGACTCAGACTGTCCGTGACAATATCTTGAGGTTCTGTTGGTGCTGTTAGAGCAATGCGTATTCCAAAGGTCGGGCACTGACGAAAATTGGCACCGTATATGCCCCAGTTGGTGAAGTACGCAACAGAGGCCTTCCCTTTATGACGCTCTTCAAGGTCGCGGGCTTCTAGAGTTGTGTTCGAGTTGGTAGTGGCAGGGGTGTCCTTGTAATTGTCGGGACGCCGCATCACAGCGGTTGCGTTAACAGCTACCACGGCAAAGCAAGCAATACATAATAAAAGAGTGTGTTTGAAGCCCATTATTGGGGGACGGTCAAGCTGAGTATGGGAGGGAATGGGGGAAGTCTTCAAGAGAAGTGAAGACTACCAACATGGCTGCGGGGAACCTTTTATAGTCCTGCTCCCGAGGTACGAGAAGGTCAATGAAGTAAAGAATGAAGTAAAGGTGGTAACAAGGGGCCGCCAATTTCCTATGATGTAGCATATGGATACAGGGAGTCGGCAAAATGAAGGCAACCCAGAAGGGGAGTGAGAAAATGCCACAAGGGCTCACATGAGTGAATTTCAGCGAAATGCTAAGGAAAAGAGTCATACTAGGTAATATTACGCGCCAAAACGAGAGCACATACGAAAATGTAGATCACATCCATTTACGACGTATCGGTGAATTACCGTGACGTTCTGTTACGACGACGCAAAGTAACTTTCATCTATTATTAGGTCGGCAAACGGAGGCGAGGAATGACCCAGGAAGTAGTAGCAACGAAGACCTGAAGCTGAGATCCTGGAATCGTTTTATGTAAAAGGAGTGTCACACTGAAAGAGCAGCAAGCGTATGCCTACTTGTTGGGAGTAACTACGGAAGGTCGGATGCTCGTGGTTCGAACCAAGAAAGGGTCGATCTGATTGCGCTTCTTTGCAGGCATCCCCATCAGGGACGTTTGTTTGGCCCCTCATTCCAAGCCCAACACGACATCCGAGAGCCGTATGCACCTTGTGGAGGAGTGCCACCTAAAGCACGGTTGCCTAGCACTATCCCACTCTTTTTCCGTGTAATCCAGCCAAATTTTCGCCTACGTTGGCTTTCGAGATGGAGCCCAGCAAGACGACGCCCTCTCGCCCTTTCTAGAACCACATAACGCCGGCGTTGGCCTAGGGCCGCTAATGTAATACTGAGACTCACGGCAGCGAGCACTGGAACATGGCTCAACGACCGGCACTTAACAGGAAGAAAGCGAATTCAGTCGTTTACTTCCACCGCTGCCACGCAAAAGTGCCTTCTTAGCTGCTTTCAGAACCAACGGGATCTACTTGAAAGAGCTTCGCTAGCAGAACAAAATTTCTTCCTTCAGGCGCGTGTGTTTTATTTTACCGACCAGTATAGTAATTTCTGATCTTTTCTGCCGACCAGGATCCTCAGGCTTGACATACAATATACTACCTCCTCACGTCCCTACACTCCCTCTCGCCGGTCCAAGAACTAACCCGATGTACTACTGTTGCGCTTAGGTCCTTCGGCATACGCGTGCTTAGATCGATAGCTGCGGGAAGATAATGCCTGACGTTCGAGCCACTTAGTGTTCGTGCAAGCGAAACACCCTCAATCCTACTAGTTGCTTCGCTTCTCATTCTAATCGGCGTCACCCCTGTTCTCTCAAACCTAATCGATTAATCATACCAAGTGTCGTAGGGTCCCGTTACATAGGAAGATGACATTGTATACCGACTGGCGAAAGACTATGCCTCATTCCTAGTAACGATATCTTCCAGCAGATAAGAAGTAGGGTTGCATTCAGAAGTCACTTCATTGCTGCCAGACGCCTGGCAACCGATAGGCCTCATAAAAGCAGCAATGTCAACTGATGCTCCCATCCTAGTATATTCTTCTTCGCTCTGCTGCTACCAATTCCTTCACCCCAAAAGTAGTCTCTTAAGACACTAACCTCGCCGAAATTGCACGAACCTTAATTAACGCCGATGGAGCTTTGACAGATTTCTTGAACTAACACTTTGATTCTTACCCCTTCATAGATTCCACTAGACATCAATGTCAAGTCCGATGTATCCTTCTTGCATGAAATTTCGCCACCTCAGGAAACCAGCTCCACGATCGTCTTGAAGGCAAGAGTTGAGCTTCTCCAACGATTTTAATCTTCTGTTCGTCACTGTTACTTTGCCGATTCTACTTGCCCTTCAGCGACCCTCGGGCTACCCTCGTTAACCTCCTAGGTCAGACTATCAGTACCTGTTCATTTGATGAGGCTTCAGTCGACTTGAACCCCATCCGACACCTGATTCACCATTTCCTATCACGAAACCTTCTGGCAAAACATTTCCTCTGGCAGTTCTGTCTTATCGAATACGACGGCAGCCACTGCTTCCAGATAGATTCAGCCTAATGCCCCTGCAGCATATTTGGAAGCAACATCATTCCACGGAACCTCTTCCTGGTATTCAACTAACCTCAAAGTTTCAACGACCAGACGCTCGTCAGCTCCACCTCGCGGTACTGCCCTTAGAATATCAGCGTGTTCAGTGAGGCTGCGGGACTCGGGGACTCGGTGGGTGGGGCGACGGAACGCGATCCATGGAGAGTCTCTGCTCTTTTCCAATTGTTGGAGCGGTAAATAATCCATACAAAGTGTAATTATCCCAATTCGTATCATTTCCGGACATGTGAGCTAATTCCTCGTTGAAAGTTTGCCTCCATAATAAGAAACCAATACATGGGCCATATGATCTCCGAGGATTACGTCATGGAATATTTCACAGAAGCTGTCAAGGAATGTATGCGGGAGAAATTTTAGAAACCTCTATTCCTGGGCTGTACACGCCGTGCGGGAAAAAAAAGTGCTCGGGTTCCCACATCCCACGATGACTGCATGTGCTGAGCAGATAGATGGTACCCGGCTCCTGACAAGCGGTAAAACACTGGGAGAAAGAAGACAGATTTCTCACTTGTGAAGACACGTTACTCAACAGTTGCCTAACTACGCAACTAAATTCCTTGATGACACACTCTTCTTTCTCATCCTCCGACCACGTCATATCTTTCATTGCATTCAGTGAATGCGGTTAGGCCCATCCTCTTATGCGACAGTTTCTATCTAAAAATGGCGAAGTAATGATACGTGGAAGGTATTGAAAAAATTTGGAAAAAAAATAATACCAATTCATCGTTGTAATCCGCTGGCAATGTAAGCACGAATATTCGGTAAGATCATCACACACGCCGGCAGGCTCATATGAGTGAGAACATTCACTCGTTACCTTCCCATGGGAGCTACTTACTCATCACCTTCGTATACAAATAGTAGGCGGGGATCGCACTTCTTGACCCACAGATACACCGAGTTTCGCTCGCTTCTTAAAGCAAAGAAACGTGTACTCGCACTCTTCAACCATGATTTTCACTTTCATTCTATTGCTCAGCTTCCTCGCCCAGCTGATAGTCTCGCAAGACACCAGCTTGGTGAAGGTAAAACAAGCATTCGACCTCGCCCACGTGAGTGTCAATCGGTACTCTTATGCTCCATGCTTACCCATACGATCCGCAGATTCCGCAAGATGTCGCCCTTCCATTCAACCCGTCATTCTTGCTTGAAGTCTCCCTGCCTCAAACAACAGGCTCTGCAATAGTCCTCAAGGCAGGAGTTCAACTTCCTCGCAATGGTATGTCCCTGACGTCTAGTTTGATACCATTTCTGCTGTGTCTGACACTTTGCAGCAACCGTTGGCCCTCCTTCGTTCGCCCTCATCGGACGTGATGTCGGAAACGGCCCTTTCGTCATCGCGACAGTCGACCCCGATGCTCCTACTCCCCAGGATCCCAACATTGCTCAAGTTCGGCATTTCCTCGGGGGGAACTTTGTCTCGGAGCGCCTCTTTGCAGGTACCACTGTCCTAACGAATAGGACGGCGGCAGTTTCAGGATGGCTTCAGCCAACGCCTCCCGCAGGTTCAGATGCTCATAGGTGAGTGAAGTGGATTTGCTGAAACTGAATGTTCATTGCTTGAAGGTATATCTTCCTGGTATTCAAGCAGCCCCAGGGTTTCAACGATCAAGTTCTCGTTGACGCTACGACACCTGTCACATCTTTCAACATCAGCTCATTTGGTGCAGCGGTGGGACTTGGAAAACCCATTGCAGGAACGTTCATGTTAGTGGCCCCAGATCCTGCGTAAGAAGAGCGTTTCGATGTAAAAAGAAATCCGTAGTACGCACTAACAGTGTACACGTTTTGACGTCCAAACCTCGTTCTCGTTACAGGCATAAGAATAATCAAATAGCAGATCTAGAGAATAACGCGCTGTAGAAATATAAGGTGCGTAATAGATATCCGAAGAAGAAATAGGAAATCAAAATGGCTTAGGGTTTGACTGGGATCTAGTGATCTGGGGGGGAGGAACCAGCGTTACCGTGCTAGCGTCATAATTGTTCGTGATAGGGTGCGATCGTGTACGTGTCATCGTGGGCGCATTTAAAGGCGTGCTCAAGTCGCGCGGTGGAACCGGGAGGTCGAACACGGACGATTCTAGGGATTTACAAAGCGCTTCAAACAGCTTCCTCGAATCATCGGCGCCAAATCCACCGGAAGTCATAGCATTGACCAAGGATTTGAGTTTGGGTCCGACCTTAGGTAGCTACGATCTTCATTAGAAATGAATTTTGCGTGTTGCCGAAAAACATACATTGAACAGCAGCCGGTCGATCATCACTCCACATTCCTTGACGTCTTTTATATAGGTTGCCTCCGAGTGGCCCGTATCCTGTACGGCGGAGGAGAGGTTGACATAGTAGTACTTGACGGGTAATTTGGAGCGGTCAAAGTGCTCAACCGAAATAGTAGAGCGGGTGCCAGCACCAATGTCGACCATGAACGAGGCGGGATTGAAGCACGACAGCTCGGATATATAATGTTCATGAAGAAAGGTGAGGCCCTGAAGGCCTTTTGAACATTTCATCAATCTTAGCGGTTGACACTCACCTCTAACGACTGCCTCAAAAAATCGAGGTAGTTGGCCACGTTTCGGAATGGAGGTTTGTCGAATTGGAACAATCTTTGCAGGCATAAGAACACTCTATCGTCACGCTCTACCGCACAAAGAATGTGAGGGAAAGGATTCCAGGGATCCGTGCGGTACTCTGGATGATTAAACTCAAGAAGAAGGAAGAGTTCTGGGGAAGTCCGCGACAGCGATCTTATCATAAGAGAGTCATTGGAAGTAGGCGTAGATGGTTCCACCATGACCTGCACAGAAGCGGTGTTAAAGGGGTGCAAGCACCTTATTCGAGTGTTCGACGTACGAGACAGTTGGATTCGTAGAGACCGGGATCCTTCAATAGCAGGTCATCGATAAGGCTCTCGTAGTCACTGCACAGGTAGAAGATGAACATCCTTAGACAGCAAATGGCCCAACGCAAGACGTACATATCATAGACGACAGAAGAGCTGGTCGATGTGGAGGAGTCTGACTCTGAATCACACGACGACCAGCCACTCCTATAATACGAGCTCGCGTCGTCGTCGTCACTTTCTATGCGAACCATGCGCTGCAGTGGGTGACCCAAACCCCATCTCGGATAGGAGTCGATATCCTCAATTGTCCCATCGGAACGAGCACCGTCGCTATCGCTATCGCTGTCGCTATTTTCTGAGTCTGTGTGCTCTAGCGACTCGACTACATCTCTTCCCAGAATTATCTGGACGGAACGCGACATAAGTCGCGATGGGCGGGCAGAAAAGGGTGCCATTTAAATGATGTCCAAATTCGATTTACTTCCGCTATTTGATTGAACTGCCGTTATCATAGGTTCTGGGAATGTCGTCAAGCAACACTTTAGAGTAGAGTGCAGCGAGGCATGGCGGATAGCAACAGTGATAGGCGCTCAGATACGTGGTGGGAGGAAGGCAAAGAACGGGGAACGCCGGAAGGTGCTCGGGAATCAAGGCATCATGACGCTGTCCAAATCCGGCCTTCAGCTCCAAGGTGCTTCAGCGGCGGGGTGTCACCATATATCGCGCTAACGAGCCATTGTGATCTTTAAATACTATGTCAAGTTCCTCAGAAAGTCGCAGGATCAGGGATAAAATTGATGAATGTTACGTTGAACAGTCAAAGCGCAGCCGTTTTACATAACTACCTGTATTATACAACACAGAAGTCAGGGAAGTGGACCTGTGTCGTATTCACGCCATAGATAGTTATATATATATTTGGGCGAGCCGATATCACAGCTCTACACATACATAACATACAAGTATTCAATGATTCCCTCTGGTGGGGATCAGACAGGGACAGAAGTTATCTTGTCTTCAGCCATTCCTCCATCGTCTGGATGAAATTGTCGGGGTTTGTAGATTCTGGCGAACGCTTGAGCTGATCTATCCTCAAGGTAGCAAGAGGATGTCCATCTTCATCGTCATCATTCCTGTAAATGTCTTCGAATTGTTCCGGAAATCCTGCAAGTACGCGCAGAACATTATACTTTCCACCTTCTGGGCACATATTAGGCTCCGGGACTCCTTGAGCCATTCCCTTCAATAGGTCCGTTCGATGACGTTGACCATAGAAGTCCTGGACAGAAAAGATGAGAACAGAACGCCAATATAAGAAACGGAACCTTACAGAGTACTTCTTGAAGAAGTGTTTGGGAGTAACAGCATCCACATACTGTTTTATCTGGAAGGGATTGAGCCTGCTCGGCTGACCGATCCTGATTTTAACCGCTATCCATAAGTATTGCGGCGATCCCGAGCTATCTGGTGAATTATCGTCCAGTTCCACTAGAAAAAGCATACTGGGTCCCATCGCCGTCTCTGGATAAAATATTCCAACGTGATCGTTCGGTCGTATGTGAGCCACAAAACCAAAATAGTTGTCAGTCAGGTCCCGGATTTTATCATCAGCTGCCTGAGCAGTCAAAAGACCCCCATACTCTGGCAAATAACGATGGTTCAACCCAGATACATTCCAAGTACCCTTCAGTGGATATTGTCGGGGCTCAGTAGGATTCTCAGTGAAGTCACACAGTGCCACAAGACGAGCGTTCCTGGAACCTAGTCCGTGGTCCCCACCAGAAAAAGAGAAAATTTCTCCGAGCTTCTGAGGTTCCGCAAGCGCAGAAGCAAGATAGAAGGTCAAGTAGTCCCTGAAAGTGCTGTCTGAGGGGTTGTCCCGGAAATTCTTGCAAACATATGTGGAGAGGCGGCTATCGAAGGGGCTGTGTAGCTGGTTGAAATACGCCACAGCAGCCATGAGAACCAGAGGTTCATGGATACGTGCTCCAAGGCGTATCTGTTCACAGAATCGTGCAATCCCAACTTCGAGAAACCTTGTGGTGCTCTCCTTGAGGAAAGGTGTTGGAGTTCCACCCACAAAGTACTTGTACGCAACATCTCGAAGTTCATTTTTCATGTCATCTTCTGCAACAAAGTCGCAGTGAGAATGGGATTGCAGGTTTCAGAACGTACACGTACCGAGCTGATCAAATTGTTTCCGTAATGGCTGAATCGGGATATCTTCCGTCCAGGCCTCTTGCGCAGAATGTAGATCGAAATCGGTCGGCGTGAATCCAGCCACGTGCTCAACAAATGCGTTGAACACAACCAAAGGATCTTGAAAGCCTTGTCTGAGAAGCAAGCAGAGAAGGCTGGAAGTAAAACGATGCCTGCCACCAGGTAAGTTACAATTCCTGGCCAGAGTTGACGAAACAAAACATACCGGCCACGTAGCCATATCCAAATTCTCTCCAGTAATACCACAATGGATTGGTCGTCCCTGAGATGGTCGGGAACGAATTGAAGGACATGGTCCCGCTGGCGACTCTGATTGTCAAAACAGCCGGTATCCCATGCTTCCATGAACGAAACACCCTTTTGCAGACTGGATGCCACAGCCTCCTGAATCTCCTGTGCTGACAAGGCTGAGCCTGTGATGATGAAATGATAGGAAAGTGTGGAACAACTTTGGGTCAGAGCACGGCACCAGCATTCAACAATGCGCCGAAGGAGAGGTCTGTGCACAGTAGTGGTGGAAGACAGAGAAAGGAAGGCAGATGGAAGCATCTCAACAGCGATTTGAGCCTCGTCAATTACAATTGTCAGATGACTGCCTCTTCCAAGCAGCTCAGAAATGCAGGTAGATATATATCTGCATTGGATCTCTAAAAGCCGTGGAGAGAGACTTCGAAGATGTGAGAGTAGACTGACGAAGATGTCACCAAAGCCCTTGATCAAACATGGCTGAACTTGGAGAGCAGTCCAGTGTGCTTTGTAAACATTGTTTGATATCTGATCTTGTGGCACATGTTGCAGAAACCGATAAAAGACAAGGAGGCAGGCGAGAAGGACTGCCATGAACAACGACTGCGATGGTTCGGTATTGCGCGCGAAAGAAGGGTCGGCTACATTTGTGGGAACATCTGCGGTGAAGTCTGGAGATCTAGAAAGGATATCATAGACCTCCCATAGATCACTCGAACCAAGGTTGTTGGTGGCGTCAAGCATTGGAGAGCACGAAAGATAGAAGCCCCAGGACTGACAGAGAGTTTCTAACATAAGACGAGTCTTCCCCGAGCCACCGCTGTTGACAAAAATCCTGGGATAAAGTATCAATGCAGAGATATAGTTCAGATGATGTGTCTACTCACATGTGATCATGCCTGAGAAACCGCTGAATTCGTGCCTGTAAAGATGCATCCTTCTGAAAAGAGCCCAACTGATACAATAACAATTCAGGGTAATGAGAACTTCGCGTCAACGCTGGAAGTTCAAGACTCTCGAGATGGGGAATAACATCGGGAGGCATTGTGCTCGGTATCTCCCAAGTTTGGAATGTGATCTCTCCATTTACAACCTTCTTTGTTTCGACATCCAATCGATCAATGAAATCTTGGGCATCAGCTTAAAACATTCAAAACGTCAGCCGACTGAATGAGAATCAACGAAAGGGATTGCATACAGCCTTTCAGAGTCATATCCGGTGCTGAAGCTGCATCTGCTTTTGAGAAATGTTCATAGAAGTAACCCACTGGAGACGTCGACACTGTCTATCGCAGACTTGAGCCTGTCAATATTTGCTATTGCTTTCCTGCAAGCAGAAATGGACTGATATGCTGTAACGCGGGTGCCAATCATTCGCCACAACTTTTGTGCAGCTGCCTCGTCAGATTGTGCATCAGTCTGAGTGTGTTGAGCAGAAGAAGACATCGAGTATTGAAAAGGAGAAAATGTTGTCGTTGGACCATGAATCTGTTTGATTTTAAAGCGTAGCAAGTCAGGTCGGGTATCGGTATCTTTCACGGACTCAACAAAAGGATCTAAAAGCTCTTGTCCTCCAAGGGGCTGACGTGGGAAGAGCCAACAGAGAAACAATAACTTAGCGTGTGAGTATAGATCTAACACATGGACGAGATGTATTTGAAAGCAGTGCAGCATGGCTCACAAACTGATGCATCTGATGTTGATTGCACAAGAACAAGTCGCCGCATCGTATGAGGTCTTGGGTGACGGCTGTAAGCGGCGTTGTTTATTATCTTCCGATCTCCCCATCTTTGACTTCCATCTCTCCACCGCTCCATAGGCACTTGCTATATCTTGGGACAACTAGCAATCAGCAGGCTACCGTTCTGTATCTCGCACTGGCAGGATGACTCTTACCATGGACCTTTCCCTCTTCGATGCTTATCCTGACATCTCTGACTTTGAGCAAGCATCACGCTTTTTGAAAACATTACGCTCGTCAATGAAGTTAGAGGACGTACCGCCCTCATTCTTATCTGAAAGCTGCATCCAACGGCTTCTTCGAGAAAACCCTATGTATTATGTCAATCTTGCACGCCGCCACGCTGACGGTCGACTAGCTGAGCTCGAAGACACACGTACGTTTATTTGTTTTTCTTCTATTGTCTTCATGCACTTATGTTTCTGCCAGCCTTGTTGTGCCCTTATTCCTCTGAACTGACTTGGAAGGGAAGCCACTATCTAGCAGCTGTCCAGTCATATCTATGGCGTCTCCATCATGGTTCTGACGCATTGAACAACTTCGCCACATCGTCGTTTTGGGCTCCAAGCACATTGGATTTTGAAGACGGGTACAGCTTCAAATATGCTGATCACATCCAGAGCCTGGAAATACCTCGTCTTGTAAATGCTAGGGAGCCTGTCCTTCTACTTCACGACTTTGGCACTTTTTCCGGCAACGCCTTACTAAGCCAACGTATTGCGCACATTTATCAGGGGAAGACGAACTCGTCAGTCTTTCGGCCTGTCAGAATATCTCTGAATTGTTACACTTACTTTTGACCTCCTGTAGCTTCTTCGTCAACGGGTCGGCGTCAGGCAAGACAAGGCTGCTGTTGGAGGGCCTTCATGAAAATTGGGGGTTTTATTTTACCGCCGCCATCGATTCATCTACACTAGGATCGAGAGATATCTCAAGGACGCTGCTCAGTTTCGATACGGAAAGTGTGTTTCGCACAATGCTTCCGCCGAAGGATGACCCTACTTTTGAGACTTGCTTGGATGTCAATACTCGCTTCACCCACCGACAGTTCAGTGGGATACTCCTCGCTCGTTTGGTAGTCTTCAAAAGATTTTTGGAAGATGCATCGGGGAAGCCTGATGATGAAATGCGACATCGTTGGCTTCTCGCACAGCTGCAGCCCTTTATTCTTCAGTCAGTTGCCAAATGGTCTAAACGTGACCCGTTCGACGAGTTGCAAGACATAATGCAGGAATGGGTTGTTCCAATCGAATTCTTTGATGAAGCGATCCGCGAAACTTTGGACTCTATTTTTTCCCTACTCCCGAGAGCTCCGGGAACACCACTTTTCATCGTAATTGACGAGGGAAACGTTCTGGCGGATGGTGGAGAATTCTCTTTCTCCTACGCCTTCAGGGATGGCCGACCCATTCTCAACGAGTTGCTTACAATCTGGGAGCATCATCTACAGAATTACGACCTCACTTTGATTGTTGCTGGTACCGAAATCCCAAGAAAGCACTTCCAAAGCGATCAGTGGAGCAACTATCAGTGGAGTTCAGATACCGGTGACTTCAGCGTCCCTGAAATACAGAGGCAATACATATCTAAATTTTTGCCACCATCTATGCTGTTGAGTCCTGCTGGCGAGGAGCTACAGCTACGCATGTGGAGATGGTTTCGCGGGAGGTTAGCATCCCTTACTTTGTCGTAAAGAATCATTTGCGATGATATGATCCTTCAGGCAAAGATTTACGGCATCAGTGATTTCTCAGCTGCTATTGGCCGATTTCCAAAGCCCCCATCGTCTTCTTGACTATCTTATCTGGTTGGCTACCGGTTATGAACCGCGTGATGGTGAAGTCTACAGTCATGCAGAAGAATATAGGGAGTTTGGGCGTTGTTATTTACCTATGAAAATGCCAGACCCCCAGTATTGTAAGGCTATCATCTGGCTCTTCCTCTTTGTGATTATTGATTACGTGTATAGATCCTTCTGTTAAGGCCGCGGTTCACGACGCTCTTATCCACTGCCTTGTCACTCTTGATCATCGTTTGACCTTTGGGATTGACCGAATCGACGCCGTTTCCCGAGGTGTCGGACGGTTTATCGATTCCAACATGGAACAAATCGTCATTGACGAGCCTCTCTGCCTCGTAACATGTGCTCGGTGGTTTGCTGACAAGAAGACATCTCTCACAGACATCGATTCTTATCTATCAGTGGACCGAAAATACCAGCGCCCTCTTTCTACCACCTGCTTCGTAGCCCTCTGTTTAGCTCACGCCTTCTCCCAACCTCGAGCTCTGGCGGACATTTTCTCTTTTCCAGGGATCCTACCAGAATGGGCCAAGCAGACTGCGAACCTTGTGGATTTCGCATCACCCGATTTTGGCGAGTTACATTACACACCCGGCACCTCTAGACGTCTGGCTTACATCGCTGAAACTCCGGCCGACACGCTAACTTGGCTGAAAGACAAGCATAGGACTGTTTTTTGTATTCATTCTGCTAACTCTGCGAGCCCAGCTTTGCTATTTAGTCTAAGACTCGCCGACGAGAGTCTTGTTTGGCTTTTCTTGCATGTTAATCTGGATGAAAGCGCTGGAGAGCTCGTGCCCGAAACTGAGCTTCAGGACATGTTGAAAGCCTTACAGCCTGAAGCTCTTTTCAACGAATGTGTAAGCCTTCCTTCATCTAATTTCAGCCGTGTTGTTGACAACGTTCAGACCAACCGTGACGAGGAGTCGACCACCCTCGAGTCTCCAGCTGGAGACCCAGAATCTCCTTCTCCTATTGAGACTCCCTCCACTGCCAAGTCTGAGCCGTCTGATCCTCCGAAAGAATCTGCAGTAGCTGATGATATTCGTAAACTTCTCGAGAGCCTTCCCAACAGGAGCGGCAGTGTGGGCGCATACAGTGTCTTGCGTGTGATTACTTCGCTCGGTGCCAACGCTAAACTCGAACGCCTAGATCTTGACGCCAATAACCCTATCGCAGAGCTTAATACCCACTTTGTGCAGAGTATCACGGGGAAATTCTCTGCGAAGGATATACTCGAGGATGTCGTAGCGAATGCGACATATGTTGGGGGTAATATGGTAGTGAAGCGGAAGAGTACTGATGATGGACCTACTTTGAAGCGTCAGCGGTCAGCATCCTTATTTAACAACAGTGTCCAAGAAATTGATGTATGATTATCAGTACATCTTAAATCACCAGACAGAGTGTAATATTATGCAATATCTGCTGTCTTGACAAATCCTTTGCGTGTCTCGCGTCTCGAAATCACTTTGGTTATCCGGCGCTACTAACACCCACACACGAGATTTGTAAGAGCACAGATTCTCGTGCAGAAAAGCGTCATAGCGCTTAGTTGAATGATCGGGGCAGACATCGCGATGGTTTGCAAAAATTAGGATCATACACTCCCGACTAAGCAGAAGAAGGAGAGCTCTTTCAATGCCATTATAAATAAGTGTGCAGTACGCAGGCAGCTGTACGTTCGGTCAACTGCTGCCGAGATCTGATATGTTATTCACTACGTCCTTCTCGACATGCTGTATGTGTAGTCAAAGAATAGATGTGAAAGGGGCCTGCTGTTCCTTTTACAGCAAACTCCTGCGTTGACGTTTTTCCTTAGTCCAGCGCATGGCTCAAACCGACCGTGACCTTTTGATCTGTATAACCGGAACGGTGGGGAGGGATGGATTTCATACAAGTTTTCAGATTTATTTTTAATTCTATGTTGTGTACATTGATAACGTTCTACCATACAATTAGTGTACATATGGGCCAACGAAAAGACTGAGCTCACAAGTTGCCTCTACTTTTCTTTTTGCGGAGCGTGTGAGATATCACTGGTTTTGGGCAGCCGACTATATCAACTCCGTCAATCCGTTAGGCTGGGGACTTATACCCCGATGTAAAAGATATTTTCATGGAGAGGAGAGGGTGGTTTACATTTGTCTAGAACCATTTTCGCGCCTGTCACGATGATCTCCCATTCGGCTTTGTGCAGTCGCTCCTCGTATGCCTCCAGGGCCTCATTCCCCTCAAACGGCATCTCTGTGACGACAAGCGGCTCTCCTCCGTCGACCTACTTGACTACTCGATGCACCATGGTTCCAGAGCGAGTGATCTCGCCCTTTTGAACCGCTTCGTAAGCCCTCTCGATACCATTGACGCCGTCAAATTCTCCAGGAAGCGCAGGATGGAGGTTGATCACCGGAATTGGCCTCTCCTTTATGTACACCAAGTCCCAGAATCCTTCTCCGAGAACGTGCATCCACCCTGCGAGCACAACGAGGTCAAGCTTTTCTTAAAGGACAATCTTTCCGATTTCAGTGTCGTAGCCGGTCCGTGTCTTCCCTGGGTTAGTTAGTCTTAAGGAATGGTCGGAGGGCTAGATATGCCGTTCTTATGGGTGGGTTGGCTTGTGCTGCTCTGGTGAGACCATATGCCGCTTTTCGGTTCGATAAGACGAGCGATATTTCCACGTTTGGAAGGGCTGGGGTGTTCTGAGCATCGATAAGAGCCTGCAGATTTGTATCTGCGATGAGATATTTAGCTGGAAGTCTGTCCAAAATATCGGTATTTCGAGCACCTGAGCCGGAGGTCAGAACGACTATCGTTGTTTGAGTACCATAATGAAAAGGCTACGGACGATAGCTAGGCATGAGACAGTGGTAGTAGATATCGAAGAGCCAAATTCAATATACCTCTTTCTATTATTAAAATAGGACCTCCGGCAACTTTTCATGATTTTTGTTATGGTTCAATTTATCTTGGATTTACCCGGTCCGCTATTCAGAACGTATTTAGACGTGTATACACCATTGTAAGTACAATAAAATAAAATAGATATTCTTGAAATGCCTCCCGAGTCATATTGATCTCCAGGAGTCGAAGTGATGAGGATTAAAACAACCATCCAGATGTTGACGCGCAAATTAGTGCGTCATGGGTACAGACTTTAGCTGCTCCAATCTTGATGAAAGGGAAGAGGTGGTCAGACTGCAAGGGGTCGGGATGTTAGTGAACCCGTGATGCTAGTGGAGAGCATAGGAACAAACCTTTTTGTTCCCCGGTATCGGTAGTATACAAAACTGGCAAGACCTGTCTGCAGGCCGACCCAGATAGCAAGGGACTGGAACAAAGAACATCAGGACAAACGTAATACTCACGAAACGTTAAAGACAAACCTTTCGGCGGGCCAAATATGTGTAGTACATGATGAGACGGGTTTAACGTTAAAGTTAATTAAAAATAACTGAGGAGTGCAGAGACTGAGTAGAGGCGCTGGGCGAATAAACCAAAGGTGAGTGAGTAGCAGATGGGTGAACAAAAATCGCTTATATACCTAAAATTACCCTTGATGCAAGTGATGGTCGGATAGGTACGGCGAGCATCCAGACGAGGCTCGATAGGCCCAACCACCGCCTAAGCGCAGAAAACATATCCCGGATCAACGCCGTGCATATTAACGAAGAAGCCTCGAATGCTTCGATGTGGGGTCGATTCTCGAAGGTGGTCGCTTATCAGGCCTGGACCGCCGGTACAACTGGAGCTAACGGTCTCCGGGAAAAACAGGAACACATTTTGGCACAGCTCAAAATTGCTGGTTGGTTCCAGACTTGTTACAATTAGCGGAATGACTATAGGTCCTACCGAAGTCGCGTCATGTTGAAATTTTCAGTCGTATGTTTGAGGGATGCAGCATCCGTATACCGCCGCAGAGGATCCTATGTCATAAGGCGCCTCGGGGAACTTACCCTCGGTGACATGGTCTGCGAAAGAAAGAGCATTCAATGTAAGCAGCGTACATATATAAAGGAAACTAACATAGACAGATTTCCCATGATGTATACAGATCGATGAATTCCCCGGTGCTCTTCAATACACTAAACGCCTCAAGCGGTTTTCAAATTTCCGATGACCATCAACCTCGGTCATGTTCAAAGCCCCAGCAACGGCCGTTAGCGGCTCGGAACCGCCTCCTCAAGATTGGCTTTCCTCTTCTGTCATCTGGGTTGAAGACTACGAGCAGGTCTATGCGAGGATATCTGGATCGAACCAAAATCGAGGCAAATCCAAATGTAGAGAGCGGACTTCGGTCTCGTCAGCGTGCGTCCGCTCTTTTTCATGAATGATAGTCATGCTGATGATCTTCCTGGTTGACTGTGGCATTCTGGGTAAGAATGGACGGCTACGGCCATAACTATCGAATCGCAGAGTGCACTGGTAAGAAAATAGACAATGAAGTCTTGCGTCGACCGACAGTAGCTACAACTAGACATCCATCCCAAACACAAAAAGAAGATTAACTCTGGCAAGGACAGAACATGAACCTCAGCAGAGCAAAGGCCGGGTCGTAATGAGAACCAGAGCGGCTGCAGAGCAATTGCCGCGACACCGCGTTAATTGAAGTGGAATCGAACATCATGAAGCCTAGGAACTTCGCCTCACTCCTATTGCGCCTTGGGCCGCTACAAAAGACCTCTGCGGATGCTGCAGCCCAAGTCCAGACAATCGGATCCAGATTCAACGGAGAGGACTGCTCTGTGCAAAGGAGCTGCTGACCGCCCAGCACCGACTGACTTTGCCCCTTCGTCAGGTTGGCGGTGGGGTCAAATGAGTATGCCTGTACGGAGGTAAGCGGGTAAATTGCGGCTCCCCAGTGGCAGTTCCGCCGCCGCCTCCTCCGAGATACTTGACACTCTCCTCCTTGGAAGACAACGGTGAGCCTCTGGAGACTAGCGGCACTGGCGATGACATCTGCGTCGTTCGCCCCACGGCCTTCCACCAGACGCTGGAGCTTATCGCTGTACAGATTTTTTTGGTACGTAACATCGCATCAGTGAGGTCCACAGGTGGAAAGTCAATGCCGGAGAGCGTGATATTGAATGAAGGGGAGAGCTGTGGATGTGCAGAGCCCGTTGTGACGCTTTGTGATGTAGGCCCTAGAGATGATACACGAAGAGTAGCAAAGAGTAGTAAAAGGTGACGAGACATGATGGCAAGAACTCAAGATGAAGAAGCAGAATTCTTCATTCCATAGTGCATCCCACCGGGACGAAGAGATACGTACACATAGCAGGGTAGCCGGGCGAAGCGCACTAAAGCGGGACAACCTGGAGATGTAGTTGCACTCACTTTTTGGGACTAGATGCAGACCTCCGGATTGAAGCTGCCGTAGTTCAACTCTATCCATTCCGATGATACATCAGGAAAGGATCTTACCAATATCAGACAACTTGAAGTAGTGCATAGATTTCTCCCTGATTGGGCACTATCTTTCTCTCCGTCTTTTTTTCTATCAAAAGCATATTTACCGTGGTGATTACTTTACTCGTGATATCCCCATATTTTGTGCTTGCACCGTGCATTGTCGTGCTTTCGTCGCGCTTGGTTACTACAGAAATAAACTACATGATCAAGCGAGCGGTATGAAATTGAATACAAATTTTCTACTTCAGATATGCAACAACAGACTCAGCACCCTTGATGGCAATGGCAACCTGGCAAGGGAATCAGCGACGGAGGCCCAAAATTGAGCTGTGGTACTTACGCTAGTGAGAGTAGAGTTGCATGCGGTCGAGTCTGGGATACACCCGTTGCCGCCAACCCGGAGGTTTTTGAAGCCGTGTACCTTGGACTCAGGATCAGCGACCGACGTCTTGGTGTCGTTGCCAATACGAGTGGTACCCTAAGAAAAGAAGGGTAAGCCGAGAGCAAGAGAGAATAGGAACGAGCTTGGTACAGTGATCTGCAAGGCAAGACCGGCCTCCATAAATTGAGGCCCAGACCCGGGAAGATATCTACCCAGGATGTTAGCGATGCTGGTCATATCTTGCATCATCCTGTCCGGAAGATAATGAGCATTAGCGGCGGGATGTACGGAGAGACTTAGGAGGCTTACCTGTGGTCGCGGTCTCCATCCTCTCGAGAGCGCTTGACACAGAAGGTCGGCTGCGGCATGCCATAGATGTTGGTGTGGTCGTCGCTAAAGGTGACCTGGTTTTTCTCGGCGATGTCGGATTTACTAAAGAAGCGTAAATCTACAACAACGCGGGGGTTGGAGCGAGGGCCGATGTCGCCATACGAGAAGGCATCACGGTGGATTTGGGTGTGCCATGGGTACTTGGAAGAGTATGGAATGGTCACTTGTGGTTCGGGATCGTCGAAGGGAATTGGCAAAGGGTCGTTGGGGTGCTTTTCGCGGTGCTCAGCGATAAGGTCCTTGTAGGCAGGGTCAGTGCTTATAGTTTCAACGATCGATCGTTTGAGAACAATCTATAGGCAGTAAGTAAACGAAGGGCAGAGTAATCAGGCAGACACACCTGGCAGAAGGCAATAGACTGTTCCGTAAGATTCTTTCCCAGCGCATCCGGGCGGATGTCGCTGTTCCAAAGGATTTGAGGTGTGCATACCGATCCACAGGCGATGACAAAAGTCTATTCTGAAAGGTCAATACAGCGTACTTGATAGTGCCGTTACGATAAACCTTAGCACAGATTAGAACATCACGGTCAGTCTTGAGGTTGCGACACACAGCGGCTACGATTTTGGAAGGATCGGACGGGTCGTGCACAAGGCGGGTGACTCTAGTTTCGGGAGAGAGAGTGAAGCGGGAATTCTTGTTTGTGGAAAGATCTTCGCCGAGCACGGTGTTGGACCCAGACCAGGTGACAAATTTCTTGTTCTCGGAGCGGCGTCTAGCGGCTAAAGGGATACTGCGGACCTCACGAGTGCCCTTCAGTACGTCAGCGAGTGCTCTTGACGACACGATGGCGGATAGACTCGTCGAATTGGTCTCCGTTGACGTCAAGGAGGGCCTTTCCGCGTCGTAGAAGAGCATCAAATTCCCTTTGATTAATCGGGTTTTCTTTCCTCTCTTCGGCGTGTGGCTCAGCTGATGAGAATTAAGAAGGGTAGGACAAGAATGAGTAAAGCACATACGACAAGCACAAGTCCAGTGAGTGGCCATCCCGCCGACAGCGCGTGTGACGGCGCAAGCAGAAAGATTAGTAGAAACTTTTTGGTCGGGGTTGAACCCGTTGATGACAAGACTATCAGTATCATCTGGAGCCCAGGAAACGATTGGAAGGGTGGGAATATACGAGGCGGGCATTGGGATGGACGTGGCTTGAAGAGCACCCTTGATGGTGTATACTGTACATGACATGAGAAGATTTTATTTGAACCGAAGGAGCTTTGTACATACCAAACGAGTTGATATCCTTTTGGAACCTAAGAAACCAATTAACATAGTGATCCCAATAACAATGAAAAAGCGATGTACTTTACTGCATTCTTCTGGTGAGCGCCAATAATCACATCTTCCTGAGCACCAATGTCTGCCATCAGTACACTGGCTTTAGGATCTTGGTCAATGATGGTGCGCGCATAGGTTGAGCCGATGGGGCCACTGCCGGCGATGAAGACATCCGTTCTGATGAGTCGAGTATCACCTGAAGGACCAGCATACGTCCCTTTTGCTAGATGGGAGAGCAGACTCTGAACGGCTTCTTCGGATAAGCGAAACGGAGACATTGCGAGTACGGGAGGATGGATAAGAGTGGGTGAGGCCTGGAGAGAGATTTCGGGTTGCTTATATGGCG
This sequence comes from Armillaria luteobubalina, assembly GCA_030435615.1. Classification (NCBI taxonomy): domain Eukaryota; kingdom Fungi; phylum Basidiomycota; class Agaricomycetes; order Agaricales; family Physalacriaceae; genus Armillaria; species Armillaria luteobubalina. The sequence continues at coordinate 115,537 of JAUEPU010000052.1, forward strand.
GTTGACCCAAACTTACTGAAGCTGAGAATGTGAGTCGTACATGTCTGCATGATCAGGTTTCTGACGTAGCACCGTGGATAGCGGATGTCAGCTGCGATACTAATTTGCGTCTTTGTACAAGGAGAATTAACCAGTCAAGACTTTAGCTTCGTTTACATGACAGTCAGTTTCTGCGAACGGGATCATCAATAATCTGTTACTGTTGAGGAGGTTTCAGCACATTACGGTGGATTAGTGGGTCGATAGACAGGTTGAACATGCATGTCTAATCAGAAGTGGATCATCATGGTTACTCCGAAGCGGGGAGGGGTATACCGAACAATACCATATGCGTCGTCGGTATAATGCGTGTAGTTAAAACCGTTGGTGAGAACTGGTGAATTGTCTCAATTCAGATACCGTTGAATATAATGGCGTAACAACACAACATCAACATGTTCACCTTACAAGAGTCATTGATGAAGCCTGAGGTTTGGGTCCTAGGGCAATTTCATATACCCACGATGAAGATGTATCGATGACTCGAATGCTAGGAAATTAATGACAGGAATGGGAAGCTTTCAGACGGCTGACTCACCTTCTAGATTATTTTCGAAGGCAACCAAAGAAAAATGATCTCGCATTTTTGTTATCTCCGAATATAGACTCTACCAACGGTCATTCGACCGTCAACAATCCAAGGTGCAATACATATTCTTCGAAGAGCACTTCCTCGAGCCGTACATAAGATTCAGCCTCGATTTGATCCTACCGAGAATTTGCGCGTCGATACTTGACAAGATATGAAAGCAGATGAATTTATACAAACCCAGTGGTGGAGTGACAGAAAACGAGAAACTGGCCAGTCCGATATGGTTCTACGAGAAACGATCTTGGCGTCACTCGTCAAGCGCCAGGTGGCCTCGAGTGGGTCCTTCATAGGGCTGACTAAGCTCGGACGATCACGTTACGGTTGACCCCGCACGCCTTTGCTCCACCATTACTAGAGAGGAGTCGGAAGTTGGTCCTTTGGGACCCCCCTCGCGAGAGGTGCGCCTCTAAGCGGCTCTCACCTTCCCATGTTACAATATAGCATTTAGGAGTCTCTTGATCCTTAGGTTCGCGTTCTCGAAAGTAGAAAATTGTGCTCAAACACAAGTATAGCAGTAATTCTTCATCTTCCTGGTTCGGAGCCTGGTGTCGAGATTCAAGGACCGATTCATTCATTTCGCGTTCTCACAGCCAACTTTACGTGTATAGTTCCTTTACTCAATACTGATATGGAAACAGGTAGTTGTGCCGATGTCTTTGGTGTATTATTGGACTACATAATCTTTCGAAAGTTCTCGGGGGGGGGGGAGGGGTTTGGATTTTTATGGTAGTGCTGCTAAATTCATTCATAGAGAAGTACGTGTTCAAAGCTTTACCATGGCAACCCATATGTGACCTTAACTATCTTTGATACAGTCTGCTGTTCGGACTGCATGCATAGCAGTCGGTTTCATGTCCTATGAAATGCTTCCTAGCTTCTACATAAACACAACAGATCTAGAGGAGTCTACAGGACGTTCATCAAATCAGCTATCATTTTCGACAAAATATTAAAGATCGGACGTACTTGGCTAAAAGAATTTTGTGGGTTATTTCAAATCCATCTTCAATCTGACTGGAGTTGTCATTCAGCGTGACTCGTAGTGCGATAGCAGATCCTATCCTTTCATGGTCTCTATGGATTCAACGTCAGAACTGCAGTCTATAAGAAAGAGCGGCCCTCAGCAATGCAAGCATCCCTTACTCCGATATGCATTCTTTCTTTCCGCGTATCATCGACGCCGTCGGGGACGGATACTGGATAGAGAAGTTCCCGTTCCACCGCACCAATGACAACCTACATCCCGGCGTTATCGCCTACGGTCTCGGTACCAAGGAACGAAAAGGCGATATTACAATATTCCACAACCAGTATCATCCAGATAACACGTCGGTATCCTTTTGTTGCTAGACTTGTGCGTAGAACTGACTCGGCCATTCATAGATTGCACAAGAAAAGCGTGGGAGGCTGGGAGAAGATGACCCTTGCTTCGCTTTGGTTCCCTGTGTCCATGGCGTTCGTCTGGTATCGTCCTTTCCCTGAATACAGCCACTTATTTCCAATCTAGCTATGCTGATATCAGCGGAAATGGCTACAACGACAGTTTGTGTCCTCGCTTTGTCGTCCTTGATGCTCGTCTGATACCGTCATTTCAGTCATCATCTCAGATCGCTACGGGCCCTCTATGGATGAGCTATGGCTTGACGGCGGTCGCATCCAATGGTTCGAAAACATCGGAGATCCCAACAAGGAGCAGTGGCGGCCTCGGTATGTCGGTCAGAGCCCCGGAATGCACCGTCTTAGAGGTTAGAGCCATACCCATCTACTGCTGACAAAGCCAACTAAGTTCAACTCCACTCAGTGGGACACTTCACTCGAACGGACGTGATCCAAATTGTTGCTCTTCCTGTCATCACCAAGTCCAGTGACCTTGATACTCCAGTTCCCGTCATTATTTACACAAAACCGGGTGACCCCATGTCAGCCTCAGAGTGGGAGAAGGAAGTTCCCTTCAATTCCAACTTCCGCGTAGTTCACGAAGTCGTCGGTATGTTGTATTTTTCACATGCACTTCTAGTATCTCAAGGTTAATTATTCTAGTCGTTCCTTCTAACAATGGTGGTCTTGATCGGATTATGCTGGCTAGTCGTGAGGGAATCAGCTTTTTGTGGTACAATGACAGCGCCAAGGAGTGGAAGTTTGAGACGCTCGGAACGGGCATGCCTCAAAGTCCAGGCAATCAATTCTGGGGTTGTGGCAGTGGTATGTTTTGTGACTTTATACCACCGCAGACGCAGACCTACTTTAGTCAGTGTTGGAAAGGTTCATGATGATCACGCGGGATACATCGCTTCCTCCGAGGTAAATGATTTGTACCATTCGTCGGTTCTCTAAACTTACACGACTAACAGGCGATGCATGGTAATTATGTCACGGTCTATCTGAAGGACCAGGACGCACTCCCAAATCAGTTTACTGGTGTTAGGTGGACTCGTCACATCCTCGATGAATTTACTTCAGGGAGCACTGGCCACGCCTCGGGGGTCATTCATCAAGTCGTGTGCGCTGACATTGATGGCGACGGCGTTGACGAGTTCCTGGTAGCGATGATGGGCTCCAACCCTCCTTCATGGGAAAGAACAGGTGTATGGTGCTATAAACGTGTTCTTTCATCTCTGTTTTTGTTCTACCCATTCATTGAGGTCGCTCCAGCTGTTGACCTCAAGAACGGCAAGTTCGCCAAGTTCAAACTTGGTGATGTCTCTGCTGGGAGAGTTGCCATAGGAAATTATCGATCACCCCATGTCCTTGTCAGTTGTTTCTGGTACTCGTCGTAATTGTTATTGAAGTACAGATAAAATCTAGGATTTTGCAACGGTCTCCTACTCGGTTCCCGGGTATTTCGAATCTCCCATCCCACTCGTACTATTGTATGAAGCTACACCTATCACCGCTGAAAAGCTCAACGATGAAGTTTTATTCCGTGTACCTCGTCCTGATGCGATCCGTATGGTGGATAAGGTAGAATTTTTAGATGTAGCCGGCCAGAAGATGTCTCTTGTCGCCATTCCTCCTTGTTCGCGATATCCGGTGAACCAAGGAGACGGTGTCAAGGTCATTGCTGGTCGAGGCAATTATCCAGAACATCTGTTAGTTCAGATCTGATGCTGGTTTAGTTCTCTGGACAGACAAGGATGGCAAACGACATGAACGCACTCAGGCGCCAGCTCCTTTTGAAGCGAGCACCATCACTGTCGAAGTAGAAGACCATACTATATTCACTTGTTACGAAGGCGTGGTGTTTGTCCTCTTTGAAAAGTCCACCGCTTCAGGCCAGCTGCCTTTTACTGATATGAGTCAGCTTTGCGCACATAACCTATTCTCTCTTCGTTTCCCGAGCTCAGTACGTCATACGGCATTCCCTTGGGTCAAGGTAGAAGATGCGCCTTGGGCCAATGGGAGATTCAAGGTCGGTGCTTTTACCAATTAAACATATATTGCCTTTGCCGCTCAACCTATTGTTTAGGGCGACGAATTCTACAACCTCGTCGGGTTCCATGTCCGCTATGCAGATGACTCTAATGAGTCTATTTGCTATATCCAACTTTGGACTGCCGGGGTGAACGTCTCTGCTGGATTCCACAATCACATCGGGCAAAGTTTCCCGGAGATTCATGCGTGTATAGTGAATGGCACGGGCAAGGGAGGAATGAGTTGGGCAACTGTTGCGGATGGGAGGTTTGATCCTGTGAATCCAGATAAGAACGCATATTCAAGTGTGGTGGTACCGAGCATGTCAGAACATGGACCTTTGTGGAGGACAAGCGCAGACGGGATGCCTCTGTTCAGGGATAACGGGACTGTGGATTACCCATGGCATGGTGAGCTCGATGGTTGTTCGATTCTATCTTTCTGACAGTCTTGACCGTCTTAGCGTGGATTGCAGGAAACGGTGATCCCGACAAACAGACGTTTGATGTCTGGGTAGCTTTCGAATTTCCGCCTTTTATTTCACTAGCAAAGGAGGCCAACGCCCGAGTGCTTGAGTCGGGCAAATATCGCTTGATCAATGCAAAGGCAGAAGCTGCGGCCGCTGTCGAGGGCGGAGATCCGATTGATGGCGCGTCTTTAGTGGTCTTACCACGATCGAACTTGGTCTGTCAGACTGTAGGGAATATTTTGACATTTAAGCTTGTACCCTGACTAAGTCTTTTGATAGTGGGACCCGGAGACGACCCCTGGGACGAACTTATACACATTGAAGAGTGTATCATTTGCGAGCTCGGATTGGCCGGTGGAGAATGGGCAAAAGTTGATTGGGGCGAGGTCGCTCGCGGCTTTGGGAGTTACTAATTCTTGGAATATTGACCTGGTTAATCACCAGAAATTCCAGTGCGTTGGGAGGGAGATGTTGGCGTTGCCTCATATTTACTTTGCTTTGTTACAGGATACGTCTTGTCGATACGAACCTGGTTTGGAGTGTGAACAAAAACGACGAGGTGAGTGTGCCCTTTTTCAGGTTGCGTGGTACTCACATTTTCCAGATCGTTCTCGCTCAGATCGGTGCCAGTCAAGGACAAGAATGGATTTTTGAAAACGTCAATGTCAAGAATTAGTATCTTTCCGACGAGGTTTCTTCGACACAACAGCCGGGATGAGAGTCTGCCTGGCGCCCCAAGTACATAGCTGTGTAACTAAATGTTTAAATGCTTAAGGTGTACCAGTACTAAATAGAGCCTGTGTGATGTGTGATCACCAACTCGTATCTACTGTTTGTTTTTCCTTTGTTGTTACCAGCCTCCGACTGGGAACTGGGCATTTGTCCGCCTTGCACCAACATGAACATAGAAGTTTCTTGACGCAGGTAAGTAGAGCGTCAAAATCAAGATATCACGGAAATGCCATCTGTCGGTTTTTCATTTTGAGGACCGCGTAGGGGGATCTGTTTCCAGGCCCGCTTTAGGTGGCTGCGCGCGGTTGGTCCTATAGATGTTAGATGCATTAAGTAGGGTCAATATATCGTAGATATTTCTATCTGATTGTATGATGTTGGTTAATAAGATGAGAATGGAGACTCGGGAAACGAGGACTTGTTCTGATAGTTCTGGTTCATAGATGTCTGAGATAGTGAACGAGGATGGCAATGCGAAGTGCGGTTCGTAGTCGAGCATCGCACATAAGGTTACGAACGTCAGAGTCGGTACTGTCGACGTTGTCCTTGGTGAGATAGTCGAACTTTTCTTCCTCGATGGGCCCGGTAACGGACTGTACCACTTTTAGATGTTCAGACATGAACGGCCTAGAGGCTGAGCTAAGACATCGTATGACGCGGAACTGCGCGGAACGGGATAACAGCACCCAGTAGATTGTCCGAGAACCCTCTAGGTTCTGTACCCGAGTCTTGGGAGTACTGTAGTTATGATACTCGTCAATTCAAGTTTTAATCCTGTGCATGATTAATGCAATTAGACACTAAATTGAATGTAGTCTGGATCGAAGTGATAGATTCCGAGCAGACAAGAAACCATGGACACCATGAGCACTACTAGTTCCCAGGCGAGGTAGCGGCTCAGATAAGGCCATATAGAGAGTGCGGTATATTTACATCGGTTCGGGAAAATAGCCTGAGAGAAAAAGCGAAACGACGACACCATGTGTGTCCAACAAAGTAATAGGAGACTGTCGAGAGCCTTAACGACGACACCATGTGTCCAACAGAGCCAAGATATCCGTCCTCGAGTCCGAATTCGCTTCCAATGCCAGCGTCGAGTCAAGACGCCTATCCGCAAGAATAGACTTGTCCGATGTCGAACGTCACTATATACATGCTTCGACTTTTTTTTATCATATACATCAGACAAAGATAGTCCTTAGAAAGTGGATACCAAGGAGGACTATACAGGTAAAACAATCAACACTCATAAAGCGAGTTTTCTAAGAGCGATCCCAATGAACTACATTGAAAAAAGGGATCCGGCTTCAAGTTGGTTGCTAGACCTGCATGCACACATAACTTCTTTCAAAAAAGCCCCGAGCATAGAGATAAAAAGGAAGAGCAACAGAAAACTAAACAGCAGTTATCATGTAAGAAATAAGCAAGTAAAAGATGCGGCTCTTCAAAGATAAGTTAAAAAGCACACAGATGTCGTTTTTAAATCAAACGGCGCCTTATCCCCAACATGAAAGAAGAAACAATGTATGGGAAAAGACGCACGCAAGATCAAATTCGACAAGAACCTTGGTATATGCAGTAATCGGTATTGAGATCCGGAGTAAAGGGTGGAGGGGGAGGTCGTAGGAAACTGGTGGATGGGGATGGCGAGGGGGAAAGCTTTAAAAAAACACAAAGTCCGAATACAAATATCACCAGTTCATACTGCTCTCTCTCAAGATCGGCGCCGAGATCGCAGAAGGCATGACGGTCCTTCGCTGGGTCATTGCCGAAGGGCTGGTTGTCCGTGCGTCGTAACTATCCTCAACAGGACGGTCTCCCTGGAAGCCTCGAAGCGAATCCTCCGCATAAAAGAAGCTTCTCCGCCTCTGCCCACCGACAGTGTCCTGGTCAAAGTCTCTTCCCGCTGGCCGAATACCCACCGTATCGGGTGGGTCGGAAAGTCTACGGTGCGCGAGCTCCCGGCGACGCTGCACAGTGCGGTAGACGAGGAAGAGAAGAACTAGAACAGCGATCGCGCCCAGCGCGCTGACAACGCCGATAATAGCGTCTTGGCGGGTTGTATCTGTCGACGTGCTTCCAGAAGCAGGACTGGTAGAGCCAGTAGAACCGGAAGAATTGGGGTCGGAAACGGAGAAGAGTGAAACGGCACTTTGGATTTGGGAGGCGAGCTCTTGAGCGACAGGGTCCGAATTATCGGTGTAGAGTTGGGATGACGAGACGCGGAGAAGAGACGCGAGCGGGTCAACGCTACTTGAAGGGATGTACCCGGTCCACATGGTCTGCAACAAGGCGGCGTCTGAAGAATCCTCGTACCCAGATGGAATGTTGACTTGGAGACACCATGACATTACTTGATCACCTGTAATGCATGAATGTTAGCACCTATTCAGAACATTGCAGAGCAGATGATTGACGTACTCGTTAGTCCAAGCGCATTCACTAAGATGGCAGGCGTGTAAGCCAGGATCTGGCTAGATGTAAGAGAGTTCTGCGTGACATAAACCCATCCCAACGTAGCGGTCGAGAACGCGATGCTGATAAACGTATACCCGGTGAGATCCTCATCTCCTGTCATACCGTTTTTGGGGAAAATCCTCGACGGGAGGTTGGTAGGGAGACTAGCAGCGCTGAATGTCGTCGCAGGAGTACTCTGAATATCCGTGATGCTGGTAGTGACCTGGTCAGGATTAGAGAAGCTCTGGGAGGACGTCGTCGTAGGTTGGTCAATCTGGAGCGAGGATGCCGTCAACACAAAGCTGAGATCTGATGGCACCTGGTATTCGGTGGTCGTCGTTACGCTCACGCTGAATACGGAGGAGGTGATGGTAGCAGTCTCTGGAGTGCTGGTACCGGAAGGGAATGTGATGGTGGCCGTATTGGTGTACGTCGAGCTAATGATAGAATGGCTCGCACTACCAGTCGAGGAGGCAGATACAGAATCGCTTGCACTGGCACTCGACGACGCTGAAATGGAATCGCTGCCGCTCTGAGAGGCAGAAAACAGTACCAGAAGCGGAAACACTGGCACTTTGTGTTACTGAAACACTCTCCGACACCGTCTGAGACGCAGAGACGCTCTCCGTAGCGGAAACACTACCACTCTGCGTCACCGACCCACTCTCCGTAACAGAAACGCTGCCACTCTGGGAAACGGACGCACTCTGCGTAGCCGAAAAGCTTTCACTCTGGGTGACCGATACACTTCCACTCTGGGAGACCGATATACTTCCACTCTGAGAGGCCGACACACTTTCCGTAGCAGAAACAGTTGCAGACTGTGTCACCGAACCACTATCTGTAGCAGATTGAGTCGCTGAAATGCTCTCCGTAGCGGAGGTGGTTCCGCTCTGAGAGACTGGTGTACTATCGCTTGTCGTCTGCGTCGCAGATGCTGGAGCACTGTCAGTGACAGAGGCGGTCGAGCTTTGCGTCACTGTTCCACTACCGCTCTGGGTGACGGGGGCACTCTCAGTAGTAGAGGCGCTCGCACTTGTCACAGCGCTATCGCTGGGTGATGCACTCTGGCTATCAGTAGCAGAGGAAGTTGCACTCGTCACCGGAGCACTGTCAGTTGAGCTCTGAGTGACAGTGACTGGAACGCTACCAGTATCAGTGGCGGTAACGCTCTGCGTCGCGGAACTCGCATCCGACGTCGTCACAGGTAGATTGGACGTCGACTCCGGAGGACTAGAGAATGTAGTACTGCCAGTGTCCGAAGAGGTGGGAGGCGGCGCATCCGAGGTCGATGCTGACACATCTGAGCCTGTCGACGACTGGGTAGGACTCGAAGCAGTACTTGTGATCTGGCCATCCGAGGATGAAGTTGGTGCCTCTGCACTGCTTGACTGTGTGGGAACGCTGCTCGCATCTGAAGAAGTTGATGTGGATGAATCGGCCGAAGAAGTCGGAGGTGCTGCACTACTTGCTGATGTGGGCGGTGATCCATCAGTGCTTGACGAGTCACTAGCGGTGGTTGAAGCAGATACATCCGAAGTGGAAGCGGGTGCCTGGGTTGCAGTCGACGAAGAGCTGACTGTGCTACCACTGTCGGGAGACGTAGATGCTGGTGCATTGCTCGACGAAGTGTCAGAGGAGCTGGTGACTCCGCTGTCAGAGGTGGATGCGGCGGTAGGGGCCGAAGTCGAGCTATCTGTAGGGGCCGAGGCTGATGTATCGGTACTGACAGGGGCGGCAGAACTAGAATCAGAGGTAGCGGTCGATCCTACAGACGAAGCGGTCGAGTCTCCAGATGGGGCAGTACTGGAGGCAGAAGTCCCATCAGTCGAAGAGGAGGACGCCGTGGAATCTGTTACGGGTGCCGCGGTAGATGATTGTGATGAATCAGTCGACGAAGTAGAGCCTGTCAGCGACGTGGTGGGATCTAATGGAAGGAGGTCACTGGTATGAGTGGAAACAGCACTGGAATCAGAAGACGTGGAAATTCACCAGTAGACGTGGCCGTCGCGGAAGCAGTTGCTTGGGTAGACGGAGAGGAAGACGAGGCCGATGAATCGGTCGTGGACGCCGTGGTCACGGTGGCGGGATCAGCGGTCGATGTCGCCGACGTGGAAGGATCAGTCGTTGACGCTGATGATGACTCTGTGGACGATGATGATGTGTCTGCTGGGGGAGTCGAGGATGCAGGTAGAATAGAGAGACTGCTGCTGCTGGAGCTCGTATCGGAAGTGCCGCCAACGGTATCCTGAATGATGCTGGAGACGAAATTGGACGACGACTGACTGGCAGCAGTGTCGGTGCTGGCGCCTGGTATATGTGAGAAAGTGAGCGGAAAACAAGGCCGGTAACGCACCAACGTCGATCTCCACGACCTGCCGCTTATTCAGAAGAGAACGACGTGCATGAGAACGTTGGTAAGAGGCATGAAGAGCGTCGGCATGAGCAGTGAGAAGGACAATGAAGAGAAGAAGAGAATAAATATGCAGAATGGGTCGCATGGAGAGGGTGGTCGCTGTCGCTGGACAGCCAGGGAAATAAGAGTGCCAGTGGTAAGGCGGGTAAGGGAAGGAGCGTGGGGGCTGCACGAGCGGACGAGAAAGTGGCGTAAATGCCAAAAAGTCAAAGACGACGCCAACCAGAAGAAAGAGCGGCGAAAAGAGATCAGAATGTGACATCTGTGACTGCATCTCGGCTTCTAATATCATAGCAACGAAACACAAGCAAATACACAGTTCGGAACCAATCCGGGTCATTTATTTATTCTCACAGTAATCAGATAAAGGCCATATATTGGGATCATACAGAAACAGCTACTTAGATGAATCCAATCTAGCATCCATACTCGGTCAGTTTTCGGTCCTTTTTCACAGCAATCCACTTGCCTTGTTGGCGACATCCAGAGCATCATGGTCAGGTGTCAAACGAACATATGCCTTCTTCTTGCCGTCCGGTCTGTCTGCCCATCAGAACACCCCAATTAAATTGTCTGCAGGGCCACCTACCGGATGAGCGTGTTCACTTTGGCCGCCTGAACATCATACAGCTTCTTCACCGCATCCTTGATCTGGCGCTTGTTCGACTTGATGTCAACAATGAACACCAGCGTGTTGTGCTCCTCGATCTTCTTCATAGCCGATTCCGTGTTCAGAGGTCTGCAACAGATATATCAGACCATGTGCAAGCAAACTCTAACAAGGTGCAGTCCTACGAGACAATAGTGCGGAACTGGTCCATCCTTGGTGTGTGGGGGATGGATTTGCGCGGGTATTTGGGGCTGCGCGCCAATCGGAGGGTCTTGGGGCGGTGGAACGACACGGACAACCGCGTCTTGCGTGAAGAGTGCGAGTGAGCACCCTGGAGCGCTGCCTTTTTCGCCGCCTTGGCCTTGACGTCTTTGGCTGCACAACTCGTTAGACCATGTAGAAATGCTCCAAATCACCACACACCTTTTGAGGCGGCAGCCTTGCCCTTCGTAGTTTTTGTTGTGGCCATTGGGAACGTCTGCAAAGCGAAGTGTTAGCACGTTTCTATCGCAGCAGGGTTTCGTGCAGGAAGCAAGTCGAACGAAATTTTTCGCAACGTCATCCAACCAGACTTTGAAGCATCCATCCAAAATACCGCCCTGATGGGTCTCGTTCTTGGTTCATACGTTCGACCATGCCTCCAGCGCGCAAACAGAGAATACGGAGAGTCTAACCTTGAGGTGTCGACCGGTGGGGTGTTGAGAAAGTCGAAAGCCTTGTCGACCGACTGTGAGAAAGTTTTCAAGGGTGATTGCCTTTTTGGGACACCTCGATCCGGAATCTCAAGTCCACTTGTTTTTTCTTTTCCTTCTTGTTATTCCAAGGCAAAATTACATACGAGAACGTCATATTCGTTATCTTCCTACGGGTTTGTTCGGTAAAAACTCTGTCTTCTAGCTCAGCTATATTCCACCAAACGGAATGCTTTACGGGATGAACCCATTCCGCAGCTCGCGTCTATCTTAATGCGCTGCTTCTGCCCCGAACAAAACCTGCGCTTACGTACCGTATATTTCCTGAATATTGTCTTGTGGTGCAGCGGCGCCCCCTCAATCCAAATGATACCATCTTGGCGAAATTCTCAAGGTCCAAGGAACGATAAATCTTCCAAGTTTCATTGGCATCACAGGTACTTCCATCACATGTTCGCAGTTAATGCGGGTCCGTATGAGAATCATGATCTCTGCTCAGTGAAAGCTTCTGCTAGCTGCATTCCGAGTTTAGCGTGCGGATGATTTTGCGGTCGTTCTCTGGCTGGCTGTTTACTCTCATGAAGCCTGAAGAGGTAGCCTCAGCAATTACGCGAAGCATCACGCATCACTATCGAAATGATCCTTTGCTCGCAGCACAAAACTGTATGGTCCGTAATAACTCCATTGTGCATGTCAAGAATCGGATTTTGTCACACTAGCATCGATAAAGGTGTGGATACGGTAGTACGGCTTTCGCAGTAGTTATATACATATCCCCAGGAAATAGCTGAATTGTATGAACTTGAGCTGAACCGAGTCCAACCAATCAACGGTCAGAAAAATGTCAAGTAAGCGGTGCCGGCGCGAGCCGGAGCAAGCGGGATCATTCCGCTGACGCCCGGAACAGCTCACACCTCTTTTCAACCTCGCTGGTCGTCGTCGGCGTCATCCATCATGCTTTCTCGCTTCGTTCGAAGCGCCATTCGCGCTCCTGTAAGCGCTCCTCTTTTTTCATTTTCAACATGCACCCTTATATTCTGTAGCGACCATATAGACGGGCGTTTGCGACAGTCCACAATGTCGGACCCCAGACAGAAATCACGACTCTTTCGAACGGTCTGACTGTGGCGACCGAATCCCAACCTCATGCGCAGACAGCGACAGTGGGGGTGTGGATTGACGCGGGTTCCAGGGCGGAGACCGACAAGACGAATGGTACTGCTCATTTCCTTGAACATATGGCTTTCAAGGGAACCGGCAGGCGGACACAACACTCGCTCGAAGTAGAGGTCGAGAACATTGGCGCTCATCTTAATGCCTACACCTCTCGCGAGCAGACCGTTTACTACGCCAAAAGCTTTAGCAAGGACGTCCCTGTCGCCATGGACATCATCAGCGACATTCTGCAAAACTCGAAGCTCGAGAACTCGGCCATTGAGAGGGAGCGTGGCGTCATTCTCAGGGAGCAGGAAGAGGTCGACAAGCAGCTTGAGGAGGTCGTTTTCGACCACCTTCACTCTGTTGCCTTCCAAGGTCAGTTAGGCGTCTTTTTCCTAAGTTAAAGCGGTGCTGATTTTTATTTCTACAGGCCAGTCTCTCGGTCGTACCATTCTCGGACCCAAGGGAAACATCCTCTCTATCAACCGCGACGATCTCTCCTCCTATATCAAGACCAACTACACTGCTGACCGTATGGTACTCGTTGGTACAGGAGGCATCGAGCACGAGGCGCTGGTTAAGCTTGCCGAGAAGCACTTTGCCTCTCTCCCTGTGTCTCCCAACCCCATACCCCTCGGCCGTCTCTCGCACCCCAAGCCCACGTTTGTAGGCTCTGAAGTCCGGGTTCGTGACGATACCATCCCTACTGCCAACATCGCCATCGCTGTCGAAGGTGTCGGCTGGAGCTCACCCGACTACTTCCCCATGATGGTCATGCAGTCTATTTTCGGTAACTGGGATCGCAGTCTCGGCGCGTCCAACCTCCTTTCTTCCCGGCTCTCGCACCTCCTTTCCAGCAACAACCTCGCCAATTCGTTCTTGTCCTTCTCGACCTCTTACTCCGATACTGGTTTGTGGGGAATCTACCTTGTTTCCGAGAATCTGATGAACTTGGACGACCTCCTGCATAACACGTTGAAGGAATGGACGAGAATGAGCATTTCTCCTGAGGAGGTTGAGGTTGAACGCGCCAAGAGTCAGCTCAAGGCTGGTTTGTTGTTGAGTTTGGATGGTACCACCGCAGTTGCTGAGGACATTGGCCGACAGCTTGTCACCAGTGGAAGAAGGATGTCGCCTCAGCAGATCGAGAGCGCCGTCGATGCCGTGTCCGTTGCTGATATCAAACGTGTTGCGCAAAAGTATCTCTGGGATAAAGATGTAAGTTGTCTTGTGCCTCCGTCTTGTATGTCAGCTAATAAGTCCTAGTTCGCTTTGGCTGCCACTGGAAGTATTGAGGGACTGTTCGACTACAACCGCATACGTTCTGATATGTCTTCCATGATTTACTAGAGCAACTTAGCATGTTTTTAAATAATACAAAATTCGTTGCGACATATTGGGGTCCTGTGTGGCGTGAGAAATGAACCACGTTGGCCCTTTTTGAGGGCTTGTGGGTGTGTATGTGACATCCTCTGCACTACTCCCGTCACTGCCCGTCACGAACTTGTCACTGAAGGCCGGCCAACGAGCACGTCCCGGTCACACTAGGATCACAGCGCATCCAGGACGGTACCACTACCGTACCAGGAGAAATCACAATTTATTGCCAGTTCACTATGATGGAAGCCGTGCCACCAGCCACTCCCCTGTCTAACAGCGCCAGACGACGGGCTAGAGAAAACGAAACGCCCAGCCAGAGAGTGAAGCGAGAAAAGGCCGCAGAGCGTCAGCGCCGCAAACGCGAGCGCGACAGAGCAATAGGCTTGGGCCTCGTCGTCTTGCACCAACAGCAACCATCGACATCACAGCAAGCTCCAACTGTACAGCAATCCCAGCCATCGCAACAGCCAGCAGCCCCAGAGTTCGTCACCCACGAGATGACCGCCGACGAAATTGCCCGTCGGGATCGCGTGCGTGCTGCAGCGAGAGAACGCCAGCGCAAGCATCGCCAGCTTGTAAAACAACGCAAGATGCGCGAGCTTGGCCTGGACATGGGCAACGAGCTCCTCCAGGGTATGGACGACGTCCAGTATCGTGTCGAGGAGGAGCAGTACCAGCAAGTCCTCGGCGAGCTCTCACAACAGCAGCCTGCGCTGGCGCCGCATGAGCCCCCATTCCCGAACGGCCAGCAGCACGGCGGTCAGACGTTTGCTACCACCCTGCTTCTGTCGTTCTCCTGCGCGCCGCTGCTTAAGCAGCACCTACTGCGCACACTCAACATGTCGAACGAGGAGCTCGCGTCGTTCGAGCCCATCATCGCCGACGCGTGGGATCAGTGGAATCACCAGGTATGTGCGCGCTGCAGGCGCGTATCAAGTATTTGGCGCTAATTGTTTGGCTAGCGTCAATTGCATTACGAGCAGCAGGCAGCAGCGGCGGCTAACGGTGGACCGCCCCCACCGCCCCCGTTCACCGTCGACATTGAGCACAGTACTGCTGTGTACCAGCAACCTCCCCCGCCGCCGCCGCAGGATCCAACCAATGAGTTCCGTGCGCGGTTCCACCGCTCCCTCATCGCACCATCACCATTCCAGACATCATCACAACCACCTAGCACTCCTGCCTCTGGCTCCGTGGCAGATCAAATCGACCCGCATCTCGCCGCCCCGGGTACTAAAGGTAAGTTATTCATTCCGTCTTTGTCAAGATGAACTACTGATGGTCCAACAGAAGAGAGTTGAACATATATTTACACTATTGAATGGATGGACATGGTTGTGTGTTGTTCATACTTGTATATCTTAATTTTCCTGCAACTTATTCTCTTAACATCCATTAGTTGTAGCCTTTTGTTTATGATCAGAAGCTGTGAGGGCTTGATGTGACGTCCAATTCATAGCGGTACGATTCCATGATGCTCTAGTGTCCCTGCCTGCTTGTAGGATATGAGCCTGCTCGGCACATCAGTTCAAGTCTATCGCGGGGACATCACCACGGGCACCGTTCAGCCGGAATATCAAGCCCGCCCTGATCCCGGCCGTATCTTACCACACAATTCTTAGAAGGGGAGTGGGATCTGGACATTTTTGTCTCTGGAAGGGTTTAATATGATGAAGGAAATGTTCACAGATATCCTTACTGCCAGCGCCCATGTCTGAGCCTATGTTCTCCTTTAATGACTCTGCGAGCCATATTTCGTCTTCATGTGTTGTTCTCGTATTTGTATCCCTTTCGCTGCTTCGTGTGTAACTTTGCAAATGACTTTGAATTTCTATGTGTATCAATTTTCGGCGACCTTCTCACATAAAGGCCTGGACTGGGATTGAAGGGTACTTGTGTCGCAACGTCTGTCGAACATGCTTCTGTATGTTTTACTAGTGGAAATCCGTCCTCCAGGGACAGGAAACACAAAAAACTCACGAATGGCGACGAATATACTGAGGAGAGGAATGTAGACGTCTACGTGAGGAAACAGAAGAAAGAATGGGGAGTCTTATGAAGATGGTCGAGTATTTATACGATGTGGAGGCAAAATAGGACAAATACAGAAAGAAAAAAAACATTAGTCCGGAAACAGACGCTAGAAATATATCATCGTAGGTGAGAGCGTCGTCATAGAGAGGGATTACACCCTCCCCGATTTGAAGAAAAGGCTTTCACTTCTTGGACGCGAGCCAATTATCGAGGACTTTGCCGTCTTCAACTTCTTTCCCAAGTGTCCACCAATCCTCGGCAAGCCCTCCTCCCAACCACCGCACCCAATACTAGAATCTACGACTGCGTTTGTGTTCATCAATGATTTTGTTGACGAAGAATTCAATGCCATCTGTGCTGACGATGGGTTGTGGTCGTAAATATTCTCTATGAGGGAAGAGTGTGGTGCGTTCGTAACGAAGGCGTTTAGGACACTGCAATAAACGTAGGAAAGGTATTATGAGCATTGGGGAGGTCAAGGGTAAGAGGATGTCTCAGGGTGGCTGCTTATGACCATGTGAGGGCTGTCGTACTCGTACCGGGGCATGAATTTGGCGATACGATCCTTTTTCCCGACTGTGTACTCACAACGACGGTACCAAGTAGACAGCATGACTTTGTCTCCAGACTAAAATTGTAATTTGGGAGCCCGTTCGCATGGTAAAACTGTGATTCTCGCAAGCATAAAGGTTCTCCTTCGCGCTCTGAGTCTGTGGCTCAATCTGTCAGAGCAGTTCAGTAGGGGAAGAAAAGAAGGAACTAGGGGGGGGGGAGGATAATACGAGAGGAACAAGCCATGGATGATAGACAGAGGATAATTTGAGAGCGACGCCAGTTAGCTTATGCAGAGCAGTCCAAAATTTGGAATTGAAGAGCTTGTCTCTGTACGAGACGATGTTTGCGGGCCTGACGCTGTTCTCGCAACACCATTCACGGAAAATGCCTGAGGGAGTTTGGATGCATTGATGTCCGAGTCGGTGCGCACAGGGATGATGCGAATGTCAGATCCTAATCGGTCAGTGATAGTCAGAGTACAATTGAAAGCAGGCATTTAATCGATAGAATCCATTGCCATACTTTCACTATGTTCATCCAGTACGGGTAACGGTCCAGGGGGTTTGGTAATGGATGATTCATTCCATCATTGTATGCGTGACGGGACACATTAAGTCGGGTAAGAGTCGAGTCCATTTCTTTGTCTGAACGGACTCATGATCGCTGTGATTAGAGCGATACCTAAGCTTGTGAACGTCAGCTACGCTAGCTATAGGTCCAAGTAAGAGGATGCGAGAAAGTATAATTTAAACTCCGGTTACGATGGTTCCTTAGCCTTCCTAATCCATGACGACAATTACGGTTGATACTCTCAATGTGTGGGTAATTATCATGCCCAGAAATCGACATTGGCGATTATGCTCGTAGTTATCGGGTGCCCTCTAGTGCGTATATGGCTAACCTGGTGGATGTCATAGCCACCGGGCGCAAGATTGGAATTCAAGACTGGTTTTGTGGACAGTATGTATTAAAATGCTAATCTTGGACTCTACAGCTGACAGTTTTGTAGCCTAAGCAGTCAGTGTCCAAAGTCGGCGCTGTCTCATCTAGCCGAATGCCTGAGTAAGGTGCACGGTTACCTGGACGCCATCGCCACGAAAGTGAAAGATCTTGTTGGAATTTGGCAATCCGGCATCGTGCCGATCTGTCTTATTAAGGAAGAAGATTGAGGAAAAGTGTAGAAAGTTCTAGTAAACAGTCCTTTAGTATATAAGTAAGTACTGTAGTGTAGATCCTCATGCGTTTGCAGAGCTCAGCCAAGCGCAATACTATTGGCTTGAACACTGTGCGTACATACTGGGAACGAACTTGATCCCCCGTTTTACAACAGATCTTGAGCAGAACGTCAAGGATTTTCTGCGATTTAATCGAGGCAGTCAAGGACGACTGAACTGGGAAGTATTGCATTTCTTTCTAGAAATCCGGAGCATAAACTGCAAGCGGGAGAAAAACGAAGATGATGGTTGTGATTACTTGCTATTGAGTACGCTATACATATCTTGTCTGTTATTTCTCACTCAAATCAATCAAGGATACAACAGGACAATCAAAACTGCTCGAGATACTCTGCCCATTTATTCCAGTTACAATAATTATATCAAGAACCAGGTCAGTGATGCGGCCATCCTTGACGGTTGCTATGATCCTGCGAATTCCACTTCCACAGTGGCCCCAATTCAACTCTATCACCCCGTTTTTGCATACTTCCTTCACGCCATGGGTAACACGAGTGACCTTCCGGAAGACCTTGTCGTGGACATCGGTAAACTGATGAGATACGCGTCTGGGATTGCAGTTACAGAGTCTGAGAGGAGTCGTTCTCTTCCGAGCCGTATGCTGTCTGACATACTAGGGTTTTCTCTGAATAAGACATCGGCTGGCCACACGATATTTCACAACCGAAGGTCTCCTCCTGTTCAAACTGTCCTACTGGCGACTATCGAAGAGAAGCCGAAGCTGGGATCTGGGGGGGATGTGACGATACAAGGCGGGTGTTCATACGTGGATTTCTGGCGGTCTGAAGACGTGAGTATTCACTCTGGTACCTCCGTTCCTTGGTTTCCTTATGTGACATTGCGGGTAGCACCAGGAACTCAGGCAATGTGGTTGTTGTCCTTCCTTCATCCTTTGTCTCGCAGGTCGTTGGCTAATTGTGATGGGTGCCGTACTCACTGCCCAGCCAATGGTTCAGCGCCTCACAGACTTCACATGGCTCGGAACCAGTCCCGCTATCAACGATGCACAGTGTATCCGCATTGCTGGCGTCCTACGAGCCCCCAAGTCAAGCATAGGCATCCTTGATGACTATTACAGAGATCTCGTGCACTTGCCCGTCGATTCTCCTCTCTACTTCTTCCCCTTTCCAACCTCATTCCAAAATGATAACCAGCCACGGGTACATTTCAAGTACCTTCAGTCACTTAAGCCCCTCGACCCCGCCTGCGTCGCCTTCCTCGCCGAGATCATCCCGGACAAAAGCAAGGTCGTCGTCAAGTTTGTCCAGACTTATAGCGGCGAAGCCCGCAGACTGCTTGCGCAACACTGCTTAGCACCTCATCTCTTGTACTGTGAACAGCTCGGTGAAGATGGTGCTGGTTATGGCGCCTTGAAAATGGTCGTGATGAATTACGTTGAAGGGGAGGTTGCCACTAATATGTTTGACGGTGCACTTTCGCCACACGTCGTTAATGACCTCGAGCGTGCCCTTAACATCCTCCATGGAGAGGACCTTGTTTACGGCAATCTTCGAAAACCTAACATCATCATTGTGTCTGGACCTAATGGAGACGACGCTGTGCAACTTATCGACTTTGACTAGGCTGGGAAGGAGAATGAAGTCAGGTATCCGATCCATCTCAATCTGTACAAGGAAGCCCAGTGGGCCGACAGTGTTGGATCCTATCGGAAGCTTGAGAAAAAGCATGATTTGGGCATGCTGGCCCTCCTGAAAGGACGTGTGCCATCATCATCGCGGACCGGTCATCTTTCTCGTTCATGTATCTCTTGACCAGATTATAAGGGCTTGATGGCTATCACACTGCCTAGAATACGATATTATCCGTCTCTGAGAAGTTGGGTCTGTAGGAAGTAAATCTACGCCGGGCTCAGAGACGTTGAAGAGTGCTACGATTGGCCGACGGCAATGGTTGCATTGTAAGCAACTCAACTATAGACCAGTAATATCAAGCAGGAATCTCATGATGAAGCAGATAATTATTTGAGCCAGTATATATCGTAAATGCAAGGGAAGAACTCTGACCGGCGAATAGAGATGTGACGGTGTCAAACACTAATCACACCAACACCCAGGTCGGCCAATCGTATCACTTATTACTTAACGCCCAACACACAAACCTTCAGTAAGTTGGGGGGGGGGGGGGGCGGAAATAGCTAAAAAAGCAACTACAAGGACTGCAGCTGCCATGATGATCGTTGACTCTGCAAATTGTTGACGAGAGTTGTGTTATTGAGCTGTTAGCCATCAGCGGGATATTTGGTACATCAATAATAGACTGTAGCTTTGAAATATACCACACCGACTACAACAGATCAGTGGGAGGACGACAATGCCCAAGGACATGTCTTTGTCTCCCTTCGTCTTGAGAAGGTCGGCCTTAAACGACGTGTTCACGTGTTAGCTCGGGTACTAAGGCCAAATCTACATGACCACAACTACATGCGTAGTCCGCACGTACTGCATAATTGTCGACTGGTTGAGCATCCAGATACTCCGTAGCATAACTTTCTTATGCTTTTACGATAACTATGTGCCAAACCCTTCCATGACATTGATTGCTGGACAGTTAGGTACGTAGGTTTGAGGGCATCGTGCGTATATTGGATGATAGCCCGTCCGGTAACTTTGGTCGTGAATATCCTCTATTGAGTAAAGTACAGGCAGAGAAATGCAGAGTACACTGAGCCAAAGTCAGCAACGAAAAAAAGGTCGGAAGAAAGTACACACATCATGAATGTAACGCCTAGATATCGTCGATGTCGACTTCGCCCTCGTCTCCAAACTCGAATGTACATTCTCCATCTTCCTCGCCAAACGTATCTGTCTCGTTAATTTTCGCATTCTCCGGCAACTCACCATAAGCTTTGACTGCAAGCAGAAGATATCAACGACGAGTCTATGTTGAATGAAGGGAATGAGACGTACGATTTCTTGCCTCGTCAGCGGTATACTTGACGATCACGTCAGCTTTGTCGTCTTGGAAGTCCCGGAGCGAAAGAAGGACGATGTCTCCTTGGTTGATCCACACCTGCATGTAATCAACAAACCGCCCAAGACACTACAAAAAGAAAGTACGCACTTTTTTCCTCATCTTTCCTCTGATATGGGCTAGCCGCTTCTCCCCATCAAAACACTGCGCCTCCAGCCGTCCGTTTCCCAGCATCTTCGTCACTTGGGCGTATTCTTGTCCATCCTCCCGGAAAACAAGCTCACGTTTGTCATCGTCATTTTCGTTCTTTCCTCTGCGGCGATTTTTGCCTCCCTGAGATGCGTTGAAGTAAATAACAAGCGCTGAACGAGACTCGCAATGCACACCTTTCCCTTATTCTGAACCCCGGATCTTGAGTGGATTGAAAACCGATGCAAAGATGGAGAAGCATACCTTGGGCATGTTGCAGTCGTTAGTGTCTTAAGCTGGCTGATGCGCTCGTAATGGGGCACTGGCGGCAGGTGTTGGTGATGGTAGTTACCAGGAAAGAATAGTCACCTATCTTAGCTAAGCCGTGGGCATTTTGACTCGATTTGGAGTCACTCGATCAACCATGCACGCTTCCGAACTCGACCATTAATGGAAAACGTGTATAGTATTATATCTAGGATCATGAGGACAAGTATGCTACATAGAGTGTAATTGATATTGACGATAATGTGTAGGGAAAGAAGATCGGAGAATGGACAAGCGGATCATACTATATTCTGCTCACCGCCAAATTTCCTGTACGCGGGATCGTTCTTGGGGGTATCTGGATGTAGTTGAAGTTTGCCTTCCCATAAGGCGGCGGATGACACAGAGGGATCGTTATGTGCAGGATCTGACAGATTACCGGGCTTGATGTAACTGTGTCCAGCAGCTACAGCTCCTGCCATCATCGTTGGGGCCATTGTAAGGAGTGATGATCTGAGAAATCAAACGCAGTCAGCGACATATTTGGTACCGACATTGACGAGGTACTAACAGTCTCATGGGTCCTTGGTCATCAGACAAAGTCGCTCGGCGGCTCTTGACCACAAACGATGACGAACGTACACGACCACCTCTCAGATTTGCAAACGTTCCTAGGTTGTCCCTAACAACAGTGATTGCGCCGGTCCAACCTTCAGTGTCAGAATTCTTGGTCGGAAGAACTTCGCTTCGCCCAAGGAGTCCTAATTTCTTGAAGACCTTCTCAAAAGGTTTGGTGGGCATCAGCCGGACGGCTATACCCAGTGGTATCGAAACGACGCCCAAAGCCAGAGAGATACCCCATTCCCGGCCGCCAATACGCGTGACCTGGAACGCAGCACCTCCAACAAACACAATAAGTACCTGTACACCAACCTCTGTTCAAAAGGACGTTAGAACTACTCGACCAAACGACCCAAGCTGGCGTACCAATAAGTGTGATGCTCATGAAATAGTAATTCTTTGTGATCCCCTCGAATATGTTGAGGTTCCTGTCTAATCGTCGACAATTGACCGAGTTGAAGATTTGCGCGAACACGAATGCGTTGAATACCAAAGTCTGCACGACTGTGTCGTTGTGAGAGCTTGATTCTAGTCCAAGAATTCGGAGACCAAGGAAGTGGAAGACTAGCGAGATGATGATTTGATAAATCGACTGGAACAAAATCATTTTGTACATGTCCGCAGAAAACAGCGGCGCTGTCTTCTTGTCTGGCTTACGATCAAGCAGCTTTTCTGTCGCAGGATCTGTAGCAAGAGCTAGTGCAGCGAATGTGTCCATAATGATGTTGATCCAAAGCAGCTGAACAGCTGTAAGGACAGGCTCTTCCTCAGTAGATGCAACGGCCGTCACAAACGTGATGACGACAGCCGTAATGTTGGTAGATATTTGGAACTGCAAGAATTTGCGGACAGCATCATTAACACATCGTCCCCAGATGATAGCCTTCACAATCGACGAAAAATTATCGTCCATGAGAATAATGTCTGACGCCTCTTTCGCAACTTCCGTCCCCGCGATGCCCATGGAAAACCCGACATGTGCAGTCTTTAGTGCAGGACCATCATTGGTACCATCACCGGTGACGCCGACAATTTCACCCAACGACTTCAGGGTTTCAACGAGGAGTTTTTTGTCCTCCGGCGAAGACCGCGCCAATACTTGGAGTCGAGGAACGATTTCGAGCATATCGTTGCGTTCGAGTTTCCGGAAAATTGGCCCTTCCATGATGATACCACCGCTTGTATAGATCCCACATTGTGTCGCAATTGAGCGAGCAGTAAGAACATTGTCTCCCGTGCACATTTTGACAGTAACGCCAGCTTTGTGGCATTTGGCAACAGCATCGCGGACACTGTCACGTAGTGGATCTTCAATACCAGTGATACCGATCAGGGTCAGATCATGCGCGAGGGAGGTATATTCGACCTATATTACGACGTTAACCACGCACGTCACCTTACAAGATAGGCCAACTTACTTCATTCTGCTCATCGTGAACGGCGTCAGGAGGCGGCCAGACGTCGAAATCCCTATAGCACAAAGCAATCGTTCGCAGTGTCTGGTTGGCGTAGAAAATGATGGTGCGAGCGATGTTATCGGCAGAGTGGTCGTCAATCTGTGCAACCTCAACGTCGTCCCACCGGGGACTGGAATTCCCAGGCTTCTGCACGACGACGTTGTGGGTACACTTCCTCGACAATATCTCACTTGCGCCTTTAACATAAAAGCGCCACTTCTTCTCTCCTAGTTTGACGACTACTCCCATCGCCTTGCGCTCGCTAGAAAAGGGAATCATCTGGACGATGTCCGAGTTGTCTCGCGTCTTCTTGAAATCTGCCCACCCCAACTCCTGTGCAAACTTGAGGAGAGCTGTCTCCGTCTTGCTGCCAACAAAAATTGTCTCCCCAGATTCTGCGTCGACATCCTGAAACGCTGTGGAGTTTACCGCGATAGCTTCGTTAAAAAGAGAACGTAATGCGGGAGTCATAACATCATTGAGCTGCGACTGATCAATGGAAAAATCATTAGGGTGTTTGCGGTAACCGGGCTCTTCTTCGCCAACGTTCGTACGTGTTTGATTCTCCTCTAGCTGGCGAACAAACTTTGCGTGCACGCCGACGGACCCGGCAACAACAGTCATCACGTTTTGTGTAAGAGTACCGGTCTTGTCCGTGCAAACGACTGATGCGTTTGCCATAGTCTCGCAGGACCCCAGTACCCGTACCAATAGGTTTTCGTAAGTCATTCGTTTTGTCGCAAAAGCCAGTGCTAGAGTAACCGCTAGCGGCAGACCTGTAATATAAACGAATCATTAGGCGGTGAAGTATTCGGTAGTGATATTCAAAGCAGACCTTCTGGGACAGCAACGACAATCAAGGTTACTGAGATGATCAGTATATTCACGAAAGCAATCCCCTTTTCGTTTGCCGAACTACTCGAGAGATCAGTTCAGACATAAATGTAAAGTAGCGAACTGTACAAACCGGACAGGATTGTTGGTACCTAGCTGCACGAAAAACCGAATCATCAAAGCAGTAAATAATATCAGCCCTGCTAAACTGCCTAGTTTGGCAATGAGCTCAGCTAGATAGTTTAGCTTGAGCTGAAGAGGCGTATTCTCCCCACCGCCTCGTAACGCTAAACATATCGGTAATGAGGCTAGACCGAATACTGATGTCATGAACATACGTACCCATCATAATTCTTCCATTGAAACTTTTAGTTCCAACAGCAACAACAACATACTTCCCGACACCTTCCAAAACCTTGGAACCGCTAACGATGAAACAATCTGTATGGGCCAGATCTGCTGTGTTACCAGCCTCTTCTCGTCGTTTCAGGAGCATAGACATGCATTCCTCGAAGGTCACCTTCTTGATCGCGTCTGATTCCCCGGTTGCGCCAGACTCATCGCACCTGACATTGTGTCCTCCCAGGAACACGCCATCGCATGGAACAATCTCGCCTGGCTCTAGTAATGCGATATCACCGACTACAACCTCCTATAAGCAACGTTAGTCAACACAGCAAATTCATCTGCTGACTACAAACTTTGATATCGACGACTTTCTCAACGCCGTCACGAATGACCTTAACACCACGTTCTTCCTTTCGTTCATTCAAAGTTTTGAATTGGCGTTCCTTCTGCCAGTCGTTCAAAGAGCCGACAACCACCTGTTATCCCACGATGTCAGAAAGGCTGTGCGAGAACGATAATATGACATTTTGCTTACGACAATCATGATTGCGACCATAATAGCAACCCCTTCCACCCAATCCACCGGGGGACCGTCGCTGTCATCACGAGCGACACCGAAATCTTGAAAAAACCCGAGAGCAAGAGAGACAACAGCAGCGATAGATAGTAAAATCTTCATTAAGGGTCAGATGATGACCATGCCAGAAGAGAGGAACATACAAGAACTTTGTCCTTGAGGGCTGTCCACATGAGCTGTAATAAGGACTTGCTACGGCGTTCGGGTAAGACATTGGGTCCGTAAACACGCCGACGCTCATCCAGCGACACCGCGAAGGCGGCTTCGTTGTAATTATCAGATGCATGCGTGGAATGAACATCCCCCCCAGGCTCTGTGAGAGTGATGGCAGGCACCTCCTTCTCAGGATCATGTCGCTGTGAAGCACCCTCTCCAGCACCTGGTCGACCATCGCCATGCCCTGGGCCTGAGCCGAGCCCAAGGACGTTATCAGAGCCTAGGCCACGCAGTAGACCAGATGTTCCTCCCATACCCTCCAGAGTATTCAAGTTTTTGGGGTCGAGCATGTGGGCGAGTTCGTAGGGCTTGAAACGGAACGGCGTGGGGTCAGAATTGGCGTCCTGTTCGAGTTCTGCTCGATGGCCTGTTACCTCTTCCTCCTTCTCATCGTCTTTTTTTGATTTCTTCTTTTTCTTGCCTTTCTCCTTTGATTGATCTGCTTCCTCCTCCTTCTGCGCCTCAATCTCCTTCTCGGGCGGCGCGCTTTCAGACCTTTCACGAGAGGGCGAACGCGACGCGTCGTACTGCGTGTAACTATGTGAATCGGAACCAGAACCAGACTTTTCACTACGATGCTCTTCCACGAATGTTCCATCATTCGAACTAGTCAGAGTTCCTACACTGGCCTTCCGATTATGTATAGGCGAGTCAGGTGAAAGAAGATTGGCATTGAAACGAACTTCCGGCTGGTTTTCCCGTAAAGCGAGAGTCGTTGGGTAAGGACCGGAAGAGCTGGAAAGAGTGGGTGATGGTGGTACAGACGAAGCATCGGACATATCTGAGGGCGTCCCTGGTGAGTGAATCTCGACAGAATTACGCGTTTGCCTAGGTATATGCAGTGGAGATAGTAGGCCACCATGGCTACCGTCGTTGGGTGTAAGGGGTGTGGCCTCGTTGCTACTAGCACCATCGCCGGCAGAAGTAGCATCCTCTATGATGATTGCAGGACTCATTGGTTGATTATGGGGCTCCATTGTGTGTTGTTCGACTGTAAGAGTAGAAAATAACAGTACTCATGCGTTGTGAGAGGATGCGAAGGGACGGGGAAGAGGTCGTGGTGTGCTGTGGAGGTCGTCTACAAAACCTTTATTCTGGAAATCTTGGCGCACTGCCTCACGCCGGTTCCCTGGGATTTCCCCGGCAGTCCCCTTTTGGGAGTTTACTTTTCGACCAACGGTGTTAACTCATGTTAAGCGCCCTAGTCGCTGAGTCGGCGTCTATCACATTTCGCGCCTCGTACTAGTAGCGCTGATGATACATCTAGGCGGGAACTATCTAATGGCGCGCTCTCTTCAAAAAATTTGTCGGTGGCCAAGCTTTGCGGAGCGGCCTCCGGATCATCAGATGTTTTTTTCCAGTGATCACTGCGGTTTTTTTTTACACTGGGAAGCATCCCTACATTTAGAGCCAACCCCTCTTCGTAACGGCTGCTGTATCTGGGGCTACGCACTCATCTAACTGACGCTGCCTTTGCTGTTTATTCAGCGGCCATAGTGACGCCATGTCGGAGCTGTCGGAGCCTTGCAGCTCCCATTTCATCAGTGCATTGTCGCTGCCGCGTTGCTTGAACCTGAACATCAGGACGTAGGCAAAGCAAATTTGGACACTTACACCACCACCACGGCTTGTGTCCTCTTCTCCGGTTTCACAGAGCGAATTGCGCTATATACGTCGGACCTTTTGCATTATTCTTAGACGAGCTCAACCCCAGAACCCCCCAAATCCATCAGGACTGCACTGCCCGCGAAACACGATGTATGCTCTGTCTTTGAATTCCTCGTCCGTGTGACCATCGCAGTAAGCAGACACCTTGTCAATCGACCGATTGCGCCCAAGTGTATCGCATCCGCATCCTTGTCCCGATCCCGCCAAGCGACCCAAGTAAATCTGTCAGTTCTAAATTTCTTGTCCCACAGGCACGCCAGTGCTCCTCGAATTCTCTGACCTTCCAAGCACACATAGCCTCATTTTTATCTCATACTTATCTTGGCAATATATACTGCTTTGGTCCCACCTCGCCAACTTTCAACCGTCAAGGCTGTGTGGGACACGCGGATTCAAGAATTCTTGCTAAACTGGCCTGATTCTAGTATGGCCTAGCCGCCACTAACCGCCACATCGTCTGGGTTTCTTCGCTATGACAGCCACGCGAAGTATATAGGAGCATTGTCATTAGCAGCCTGCGAACTCTATAAGTAAATCAAGGTATATTACCCTCAAACTCAAACCCGATCGGAGTGTTCAGTTGGCGTAGGCCGGGAAAGTCACCACAGCAGCAGCGGACATCACTTAAATTCGCGAACATCCCCTTTGCATCAGACTGCGGGCGAAAAAAAAGGCACGTTCTGACTGGAGCGAAGCTCGGTGCGTCGAGCCTGACACGCATATAAACAACGCGGCTACGGCGTTGATATTTATTACTTGCCGCGCCGCTTTTCTATACGTAACTTTGGTGCTCACACGCAAAGTTCTACCTCAAAAGGTATAGCTTGCAGGACATCAATCAGCGGGCTTTAAAGCTACCCTACAATGTCTGAGTTCCTCGGTTTTCTTACGTGACGAACACGTTCACTATAAGAAACAATAACAACAATCTCCAGGCGTATTCCACGCGTTCCATTCCATGTTATCAAAATAAGTGCAAATCAAAAGAAATCACTGTTCAATGCCGGCAGAACAAAGAGGCGGAAAGCGAGTCCGACGCTGGCAACATGCCATTGTACCCCTTTCAAATGGCTAGTTATCTGTGAACACTCGTGTGACTCATATCAGTTACATATCAGGGTTCAAGTTCTTGAATCCTAGTATGACGTCACTCTGCAGTGATCCGAGAGCCCATGATCGGCGGCCGCAACTTGTCGACTGAGTTACAGCACTCAGGGAGCTGTAAATTTGAGATTTTCGTCAAGCTGATCATCGAAGAATCTTTATAAACACACCTGTACCTTGAGCGACAACCGAGCATTACTGCAAGTAATTGCACACGTGCCTGAAAGCAAGTATTCTAGTACTTTCATCAAATTTCTTGGTAAGTCGAACTACTAATACGACTAGAACTTCATTACCAAGTATCTCATGCACAGTCATGCTCCGTAGTATTTGTATCCCGTGTGAAGTTTATTCCCGGTACCGGCGCCTCAAACTCAGACTTAACTGCGATGCTTAACAGCATTTATTAATAACTTCACAGCACTTGGAATTCTCCCCTTCTTTAAAGATCTAGTAGTACTTCGAATTGATAGAGCCCAGCTTGTCAGGTGATCTTCCAGGGAAAGGGGTATACGCTTCTCCATTGTTCAACCCTTTTGTCCGATTGAGAGATACAAGCCATCGTATATCGAGAGGGACCATGGTACCATGAAACCTGAGATGAGACATCCGTTCCTTACTAGAAGGTCCCATACCAGCGCCAATCTTGTAAAATTTCAATCCCGCTCAGGTAAAGGAACATGACGCCGTTACGAGTACACAGATAATTATCATTCCACACTTGTCTCTACATACGTATCAAGTTCGATAAGAATAATGGCGTGTTTGTATCTCATATCTGAATTACCTCTAGACCCCTAAGCTCCGTTCCCGTTCGGCGTAATTAATCCATCTTTAATGACCCCATCCTCAATTTTCTGAACTGTCTCCGCGTCGTCTTCAAACTTGATCCTGCCCATCTCCTTGATAAAGCTACTTCCCCAAAACGATGCACTATACTTGTTTACATATTTGAAGAGCTTGCGGTGGTTTCCCGCCCGAACGCCGGCATCCATTGTAACAGCCTCATGAATCGCATCGGCGACCTGTTGCGAGTCCCACGGGTTGATAACGATTGACCCGTTCAGACTTTGCGCAGCGCCAGCAAACTCCGAAAGGATCATGACTCCTTGTCTAGCCTGTTGACAAGCAACGTACTCATATGACACCTGCGAAATGCTATGAGGAACTGCCTCTGAATTGAAAAGGACGGGGGATATACGGACCAGATTCATCCCGTCCCTTGTGCTCGATACTAAGCACACGTCACTGACAGCATACAGAGCGCATAGCTCGTCGAACGGTAAACTCTTGTGCATGAAATGGATCGGCATGAATTCGACGGTCCCAAAGCGGCCATTAATCCTTCCAACGAGCTCGTTTACCGTCGACCGTAGATTCTGATACTCCTCCACATCTTGCCTCGACGGAACTGCTAGCTGAACGAGAACCACTTTGCCGATCCATTCTGGATGTTGTGTCAAAAACAACTCCAATCCGTGGAGTTTTTGCGGTACGCCTTTGATGTAGTCGAGCCGATCGACGCCCACAATAACTTTGACACCGCCAAACCGCTGTTCCAACTGACCGATTCGGGATTTGACGGATTCTTTCTTGAGATTCTAGAGTAGGCATTAGACAGTAAGCTGTGTGCTCAGGTAAGTTACTCACATCTATAAAGGACGCGGGCTCGATACCGATGGGAAAGGTGCCGACATGGGCTAGTCGGCCTTCGAACTCGACCCCGTTGGGCATAGTGGGAAGGCCAAGAATGCGGGTGCATGAGGAAAGAAAGTGCCGAGCGTAGTCGTAGGTATGGAAACCGATGAGGTCGCAGTAAAGAATTCCGAGAAGGATTTCGCGTCGGACCGGGAGAATTCTAAAAGACATAAGCGAGCGAAACGAATGAGGCTGAAACCCACCTGTATATCTCGCTGCTTGGGAATGGCGTATGCAAAAAGAAACCGATTTTGATTCCTGGAACAGCTTCTGACTTTGTTGCCGCGACATCCGGGACATCCTCGCCTTCAATGCCTTCAGTAATCTTGGAAAGCTCCTTCTGGGTGTAATGACTTTCGCCGTTGATTAGGCCACGTAGGAGCATGGGTAGCAGCATGAGATGGTAATCCTGCACCCACACCATCGACCCCGGAGTGAGCTGCATCCTTACGGCCTCCGCGAACTGCAGATTCGCCTGCCGGTACGCCAACCAGTTCTCCTCTTCAAAATTCATCTCGCCGGGGTGGTAATGGAATAAGGGCCATAGAATGGAATTGGAAAAGCCATTGTAGTGACGGTCCGCAACGTCATCATCGAGATATACGGCCTGGCAAGAGTACTCTTCCATCAGGCGCTTGTCGACGTGGGCACGGTCGCGAAAGGGAATGAAGAATCCTGGCCAGCCAATCCAGGTGAAGTTGAGCGACTTTTTGAAGCCAGAAAGTGCAGAAACGAGACCACCGGAGGACATTTTGAAGTGGTACTCGCCTGCAGCATCCTTGGTGATGGTGATAGGGAGACGGTTGGAGACGACGATGAGGTGGCCGCCTTCCATGGCTGGGTCGATTGGAGAGCTGGACATGGGAGACCGGAATGTTATATACTATGGACGCGATAGGCTGGACACGTCCAAGATTCCCAGCAAAACGCCAGATCAGGAAATTATCGGATTTAGTCCTAGACGAAGAACGTGTTTTCGACACCGGCTTCTGCGCAAAAATACTGGTGATGCTGTATTATTCCGTTGCGAAATTCAATAAGAGATGGTGGGGAGAGGAAGAAATTAGGCAACCCTAGCTGCGTTATAAAATACTGCAGAGGTCGAAGTGGAGAGCAAACGAGACCGTCATGTATGACGATGACACAAATGTCGGGACCTTCCGGCCCGGCAACGCCGATCATTTTCCGGGACAAATTCAAAGCAATACAGTAGTACTGTCATTCGGTAAAAACTACGATACATGAGCATGAACATATCTAATCGAAAAGACCGAAGCCCTGCAGCCAACGTTCGTCAGGTACAATCGCCGTAACACGAGGAGTAATTCTTACCATGTCGTCGTCAGATTCTTCTTCCTTCTCCGGCTCCTTCTCCTCAACGGCAGCGGCGGCAGGAGCAGCCTCGGCAGCAGCAGGTGCAGCGGCGACTGCAAATGCATCTGGGTTGGCAAGGTACTCCTTGACCTAGAACGAACTTAGCACATGGAAAATATATGTATGGATCTGAAAACGAACCTTCTCGGATCCATCGAACGTGTACTCCGTAGCCAATGAAACGGCCAGGACATTCTTGTACGCGTTGACCAAAGAGTGAGCAACAGATACGATGGTGGGGTAGTTGAGAGCAAGGGAAATAGCCGCGATGGTCTTGATACCGCTCAGGAATCTGTCCACGAGCTCCTGCTCATCTACATCGAGAACTTCCGGCGAGAACGAGTTTCCAGAGTCAAAGATCTGGACAACCGTCATCCCGTAGGTGAAGGGGGAAATATTAAGCATGTTCAACAGGGTCGCCTCCGAAGTTCCCACACGAGTGCCGGCTTGCACGACCTTGACGTCGGAGACGATTTCAATCGTACCACGGGCAATCTTGGTAGGGATACCAAGAGCCTGGAAGAAAGACGTCTTTCCGGGCTCCATGCCGGTGTTACCAGCAGGGACAGTGACATCCTTGGGGGCAAAGGCACCAGCACGAGCAGGGGCAGCGACCTTGTTGGCGACGATGAGGTCACGAACGTCCTTGAGATCTTCAGCGGTGAACACGAAACCAATGTTACCCTTGACGTGGGGAAGGAGGCGCTCGAACTGGGGGTACTCGGAGAGAATGGAACGGAGGGCACGTCGGACCATAGTGTTCTTGCCCATCAAAACGACACCCTTGCCGCGAAGGGAGACACGAATTTGATGCATCTGGTTGGAGCCGACATTGTCGACATTGACCAGGAAAATCGACGCTGTGTGACCGTTAGTGTGTTGTATGGTTTATTACCAGGAATGACGCACGGTACTTGGCCAAAAGTTCCTTGAGTTTTTGGAAGTATAATTCCTTGTCAGCGCGAGAAGCTCCCATTTTGTGTTTTCTGCAAACTGGTGAGAAGGCGCCGTATATGTATCAGCGGGACATACAATGTGCTAAAATTTTACAAGGATAGTGCCTCCCTATTGGTCTCTGTTTGTCATCAGCAATGAACCTAGCAAAAACCATCGATATGCTCACCGCTGAGTGCCAATGGATTTTTCAAGACGACTAGGATGAAGAAAGTGAGCGCCACCGATTCCCTTTCTGTGTACCCATACCGTGGGAATAATGGAATAAGGTTTGAGGAATCCCGGCATTTTCCGTTATCCTTCGACTCGACGACGAGGATCAACTACTAGCCGTTGCCAGCCGTTGTGCTCGACGGCAGGGGTTTCCAGTCACAGGGCACATTCAGTTCCAGACAAGAGTTTTCGCCATTGCTGTATCTCGCGTTAGCATCTTCTCACATGCAATGGAATGTTGAGATGGGTCCAGTCGATAGCCCGAAATTTGGATGGCTGCGGCATACTTCGGTATATTCTACTTTCCTACTGGCTGTCACGGTCTTTTTTAACCTTGTTGTAGTCGTTTTTTTGTGTACCGGGCGCGTCACGGTAATGTGACCATAGGTAGCTCGCGTCCCGCCCTTGTGGAACGGAATTATTCTCTCTCGACCCTCAGCAAGCATCTGTCGTCAGATGATTCGTCGGGACTTCTTATGCCCAGAGGCACTCTGCTTTCGTTGTACCGCCAAGTCAAAGAAGCGCGGCAGGTTTCGTGTCTGAGCCACAACCAGCTCAGTAGACTCATACGGTTGTATGGCAAGCTCTCTGCGGCCTCGGATAGACGTTTCAAACAACGTCCATCTTCAGTTATGCATTGGGCATTCGTATGCGAGGTCGCATCGGATATGGAAGCGCTGGGATACGAACTTGGTGAAGAGGAACGGTGTTGGTTACTGCAGGGGTTACTGCAGGGGTTAGTCGCGTCTGCCTCGACAGGTACTTACTGTCTTTCATCGTGTCCCTATTCTTTGTCTAATCACAGACACGTAGATCCGACGTTTCTCCGAATTGCGAGACACCACTACGAGCACCTCCGAAATTCACCCATCGACGTGAACGTACATCTCGCGTATTACAGGACTCTAATGGCACTTGGAACTCAACAATCCGCAGCGGAAGTACTTCACCATGTATCCATCATATTCGAAACTTCCTCCAATCCAGCACCCAAGATCATAGAGTTTATCTGGCCGATAGTTCTCAATCAAGATGTCCCTAACGTAGCCGGGGAGCATGTTCTCAGCATGCTTTGGATGCGATTGACCCAATTCAAGGAAATCAATTTGCGTTCAAAGCGTGCACCAACGCCGGGTGCCACCCGTGTCCATGATGCTCATCCTAAAAGGCGTAGTCCGGTGGTGATCGGCGTTCGACACCTCGCTGCTGGGTTTGGCATGGCATTTCTCCCACATTTCTACGTGTCACTTCCACCTTCTGTTCAGCAGTGGGTTAGAGGGCAGGCATATAGTGTTTTTAACCCCCAGAATGATGCTTCATGGAGATGGCGGCAGTTGAAACTCTTCCTACTTCACTCATCGAAGTCGGCTGGAACACTCGGCCAGTCCTCAATTTCACTCACAGCTCTACCCGACCATCCGGCCTTGGGCTGGAGCACAGTTCTTGTGCTAGCTTCCTTAGAAGCTCTTGTGAAAGACGGAAATCCGCTCTCCCCTACAGCCATACAGACCGTGCTGCGTAATTTGTGGAAGGTCTGGCAGTCGTCCGCTCAGGGTGATCCTCGACCGCGTTTCGTCGAACGGGCCGTCATAGCGTCTTTTCTTCGACTAGGCGTTCATACATCTGACCGAAGCCTCTTAGATACATGCCGCCGTTACATATTGTCTGAGGATCTATGGACAACACGGAAGGACCATACTAGAGATGAAAAGCTTCAGATTATCTCTCTGGCGGCGGACTTTGTGGTGTGCTACTTCCGGTGCATCAGCCCCAGGTGGGATGATGCTCTCCGTGTCGTCAGTATGGCCCGTGATGGTCCGAATCCGAGTGATGTGCTGAAAGTGGTTTTTCGGATGATCATGACCGCCGATACACAAAGCGCTTTTGCACTGTATCTCCATTCTCAAGAAGCAGATATAGTTTTGGCTCCGAGCATTGTATGTGCACTTGGGTTCCTCATGGTTCCCATTCAACCAGAACGTTCCATAATCTTTCTTCGCGACCCTAGAATTATCCCTCAGCGACGCACACACCTGCTACAAGCCATCAGCCGGGCCCTTTTTCGACACGGCGTGCGCTATCTATCTGAATCCTCCAGTGGTACCTTAGGCTATTACCTCCTCCATTCGCCCGATTCGGAATATTCATCCCTTCTTGTCCCATGGAATCGGGGACATATACAGCATACCCTTACTGTGTTGGGTCAATCCGGATACAGCGCGTTGGCATTTGGCGCGGTTCAACGTATTCATTGTTCAAATCCAAAGTTCTTCTCCATCAGGTTCCTTACGGGATTTGCCCAATTGTTGGTCCGGCAAAGGAAGTTCAAACTCTCAGTACGTCTCTACACAACACTGTTTGAGAGGGGTATGGATGCTGGGCAACTTGAAACCTTCCGGCAGCGGCTAGTATGCGATATTTTCCGTAATGGCGGGACCCTCGTTGCACGGAAGATTGCGAGATCAACATCGACGGATACTCGTGAAAGGATGTCGTCACTCTCTGGATTCAGGTTGAGAGACCCCCCTCGCTCTATGACAAGAAACGTCTTTTCGACTCTACGCGAAAATCCCAGCGATGTTGCAAGCATCAAACTGGGTATCCATATCCTCACGAAGGCCCGACGGCCTGTTGCCGCACGAAACTTGTACGCTCGCTCACTTCAATACCTGGACGTCCCAGGCCGAACTCATGTGGGAAACATGATCCTGCACCGCACATTCCAGAGTTTCCGCATACGTAACGCGCAGCTTGTACGGAAGGTGATCGCTAACCGGGATTATTTTGTGAAGCGCTTCGGCTTTCTTGAGGACCGAGTGACTCTCAACATCATCTTGAAAGCGGTTTTGCGTTGGAAGACAGCGGTTGATGCTTTTGCGGTAAGGATGTTGTTTGATGAGATGGTGAGGCTAGGCTATCCGGTTGACGCGCGTTGGCTTCCACGAGAGGATGTACCATTTTCGACGCCGCCGGAGTCGAGGGTTGGGTTCACGATTCCGGAGTTGAATGAAGATATCTCATTCGAGAGGCACGTGAGGCCAATGTACAGGATGTTCATTACGGCGTTCTTTCAGAGGGGCGATGTAGAGGCTGCGAGGCTGGTGGTTGCCATTTTAAAGACGGAAGTTGCAAAGCGCCGTGTGCCTGCGCCCAAAGGTTGTCACATTTAGCACATAGGAACTCGGGTAGAAGAACGAGTACTTGTACACCGCTTTTAAACAACATTTCGACTGCTTGTCATGA
Organism: Armillaria luteobubalina; assembly: GCA_030435615.1. NCBI lineage: Eukaryota > Fungi > Basidiomycota > Agaricomycetes > Agaricales > Physalacriaceae > Armillaria > Armillaria luteobubalina. Next base: position 151,011 of record JAUEPU010000052.1, read on the forward strand.
AGCCTATGCTGGCTTTAATAATACGTTCGATGATAGCCAGGTCGTCGTCGTTACGAGGACCGTATATCATTAAGTACTCCTTCGGCAAGGGGACGTACTTGTTGACTCCGCTCAGTGGATGTCGCTCTCCCCAGCCTTTCTCAATAACTGAAAGAATATAGCAATGTCAATATTATAATGGACAGCCGAGGTTAGTACTCACCGGTCTTGCAATCTTGTGGCGATAGAACGAAGTGCATAGAGTGATCCGGAGGATGAATATGGCCGATCTCGCGTAACGACTGCTCAGCGGCTGTATGGGGAGCCGGGATGGAAGAATGGATGTGCATTCCCTGGACATGGCGCTCGTGAGGAGACGTTAAGAGCTCCACTAGCGACGAATTGTCGGCACTGAGCTTGGCAAATAGCTTGTCCAGTTTCTGCCTGGAGTAGTAGAACATTTCTCATCAGGTAAGGCGAAAACTGACCTCTCTCATAACGACATCGGGCATCTGCACGAGCTGCCTGTGTGGGATAGGATGCCACCCAGTAACTGGCCTTTCGCCTCGTCGCTCCGCGATATCACCAAGCCAAGCCTCCTTATTCGGATCTTGCTGGTACTGTTTCGTCGATACGGTCTCGCGACCAAATGGCCAGACAGCGAGAGCCATAAGCCACCCGATGGGGTTGTATGGGAAGCCGCCCTCTCCCAGGCTCATATACTTGGCGTAGTTGTCTATCATCCATGGAGTCGACAAGGCGACAGCAGTGGTAAAAGCAATCGCTCGAGGATATCGCTGCAGGATACCCTGAGCATTAAGGAGCACAGGACTGATATTCTGTGAGTTCAAGTACAAGTTCATCATGACTATGGGGAATCAGTTCGTTTATCTTTGTCACTATCAGTTGAAACGAATTCGTCTCAGTCTGGAAGGGGCGCGACCCGCGACACAGCATATCCAGTCTCCCCCGATTCTTTTCCTTTTTCAAATATCGGCGTTATCGGACACAAGTCGAAAGGCACTATTCCCGGTTCTTTCCGAAGGATGAGGAAACGATAGAGGGTTTATATCAGAACGTAACTAGTCGTGAGTAGCGCCAAACTGTCTAGACAATTATAGGCATGAATCGCTCACAGTACCCCACACGGCCCCGGCCAACCACAGAAAAGAATTAAGTGACCCATTAGTGGGCATAAAAACTACCTTGAAGTTTGTTACTCTACTGCACATCACACATTAACCCCCCAGGCGAAATGAAATGAAGGAACAGACAAGGGGGTCCGAGTTTTTTTTTAAAGCCCTTGTCCGACCGACCAACCGACCACTGTGGGAATAACATGCCCAGTATGGGCATAACATATGGTATTGGTAAGCGCACTGCCACCCGGTAAGAAAAGTAACCGATTGTAGCCGGTCTCTCCTGCCTGAATGGGAGAAACAGTCTGCCACTTTTGGTTTTTCATATCTTTTCTATGCTCTTTTCGAAGTTAGCAGCTTATATAAATGATAATGTACTAGTGAAGTTTATAATATAGATATGTGTTAGGAATACAATGATTCAGTAAGTCACACATAGTGGTATGAACAACTAGCATTGGTATGCTACCTGTTAGGAATACAATGACTATAACAAGGTAGCATAAGTTAACGATAGCATGAATAAGTAAATGATATATGCACTTCAGTAAGTCACACATAGTGGTATGAACAACTGAAGTGCGGAATGGAATGGTGAGGAATTTTATACTATGGAAAGGGGGTTATGAATCTATATATGGTAAGTAAGTTCATAAAGTGAAATGAGTGCTCATTATGAAGGGTTAGGATTCATACTCGACACTCCCCCTGAATTGTATGCCCATAGGATCCCTATACCCTCATCATGCCCATCCTTTGTAGTGTCTGTGGCTTGAGGTTTTGGTACATTTTTTGTGAATAGGTCTGCCAGGTTATCCTTCGATGGTATGTAGTGAACGTCTAGTTCCCCTAGTTGGACACTATCCCTGATCCAATGGTAATCCATGGCAGAGTGTTTTGATTTTCCATGTCCCTTGGTATTTTGAGTGAGGTTTATCGCTGAATTGTTGTCACAGTTGAGTGGGTATGGCCTGTCCTTGGACAATTCAATCTCATCTAAGAATGATCCCATCCACAATGATTGTCAACCACCATGTACTGTTGCAATGTATTCAGCCTCTGACATTGATAATGCTACCCATTTCTGCAAACAAGAACTCCAGGACACAGGACCACCCACCATCGTAAAGATGTAGCCTATTGTTGACTTGCTCAATGTCCTGTCATCACCATGGGATGAGTCCACATACCCAATTGGAGTCAGCCTGTCATCTTCAACACTTCCTCAATTGTAGGTGATCCTATACTCAATTGTTCCCTTCAGGTAAGCAAGTATGTGCATGGCACAACTCCAGTGAATAGGACGAGTGTCAGATGCATAGCATTGAAGATAGTTTGTAGTGAATGAGACATCAGGCTGCATGCTATTGGTGATGTGATTGAGTGACCTGAGCACCCTGTGGTAATGTTTGTCTCCCATGAACTCCTTATCCGCATCGGGGATCAGCTGGGGTTGCATTTCTAGATTCATCAGGCTCCCTACTGGCAATGGGGTGGCCTTTGGTTTGCATTCTGACATGCCATACATCTCGAGGGTCTTCAGTATGAGATTCTTCTGATGAATTGAGATGGTGCCAGTGTCCTCATTAAATTCCATGGTCATCCCGAGCATGCTGTTGTGCTTCCCTAAGTCTTTGATCTTGTAAACCTCCCTGATTTTCTTTTGACTCGCTCTCCTTCCTCTTCTGAAGTTGATGCACCAGATACATCGTCCATATACATGCATGTGTATGTTCACTCTGAGCCATTCTTCAATAGGTGTATGCATGGATCTGCACGAGACTGTTTGTGTCCTTGGGCAACTAGTGTATTGTTAAGCTTGTGGAACCACATGTTCTCTGCATCCATCATCCTGTATATTGCTCTCATCATCTGTAGGTTGTATTCACCTTTTGGATAGTCTCTTGTAACCATGTCCTCGTATCCTTGGGGCAATGACATGTAATTTTCTCCCTGTGGCTCTGTGTTTAAGTATGTGCTGACAAAGTCCATGAGCCAGAATTTCAGTGCATGTGCAGTGACAATTGCGAAGAACATTCATAGCAACTCATAGCACATGACAGCAGCAAACAAGTCATAATAGTGGAGACCTTTGATCTGTGTGAATCCCTTTACCACCAATCTGGCTTGTCGTTTGATGAGTTCTGCTGTGTCTCCATCTATTTTCTTGTCAAATGTCCATCTTGTGTCGATTACGTGCATCCATGGTTCCTTCAGCATGACCCTCCATACATCTCTCTCTTCCATATGACAAATCTCAGCATCCATGGCTGGTTTCCATATCCTATCTTTGGTCATAGCCTTGTAGTAATCGTTTGGTACCCACATGTCATGTCTGTTGATGATATTGCTTATCTCTGATGCCTTCAATGCAATGATATCTTCTACATTGTCGTTGTCTGGGAGTAATGGTACAGAGTTGTTGTTGGCCCAGTCATTTCCTTTTGATTTGGCTTCAGCTTTGTGTTGGGCATATTCGTTGAACTCAAGGATGGCTCTAGTTGGCTTTGGTATGCGTGATGGACAACTTGTTGGTGTATTTATCAATACTCACTGTGTCTGGGCATGTGCTGGTGGTTTAGGTATATGAGTGGGATGTTGGGCTGGGTGTACTTGGTCTTTGGCTTGTGGTTGCTTGCATGTTTGATCATGATCAGTAATGTTGATCAGTGGCTGTGTTTGATTTTCGATCATTTTGTTGAGTAGTTTGATAATGTCTTCATATGTGATCTCCCCCTCATGAGAAGAAATGGTACAAGTCGGAGCCTGCTCTTTGAATATAACATCTCTTGCTATTATTATCTTCTTGTTGCCAGGTACGTCGTCCAGTAGAATCCAGTATGTCCCATGCCCTGCCGAGCCTACTAGCCTGCCTTTCTGACCACATGGTGATAGTTTGCTCTGTCCCTTTGCCACCAGAATTTTTGCATAGCATGTGGACCCCCAGACTCATAGGTGCACCACTGATTGCCATTTCCCAGACCATCCTTCCTCAGGAACTTTGCCAGGGTGATGTGACATGGGAAGCAAGTTACCAGCTTTGATCGCATAGTTGCATGCCTTGGCCCACCATCCATCAGACATTCTTGCCTCCAGCAATAGAATTTGGACCATTCCAAATATGATCCCGATCATTCTCTCAGCCATTCCATTGGCTGCAGACAAGTAAGGTGCCATGAACTCAATGATTACACCCCTCTCTATGCTCCATTCCTTCCACAGCTTGCTTTGGAACTCATTGTCACATCTTATCTTCTTGAGTTTCTTCTCTGTTTGTTGTTCTGCCATGGCTGTGAATTGGTTGAGTGCCTCCAGTGTGGTTTCTGCCCTTTGATCCAATAGATAATATGGAGTATGACATGATGTTGCATTGTTGGCAAATACTAGCGTGTATCTGGCACCACTGATAGATTGGACATGAGCTGGTCCCCATACGTCCAGCATTACCCATGCTAATACCATCATCTCAGGCTCCATGTCAGCATCAAATGGGCACCTCTTCTGGTTCCCAATTATGCATGGTTCACACTTCCCCAGCTTGTTCACCTTCCTTTATGTTCAGACCATCCACCAGCAATTTCTTTTGCAACTCTGTGATTCAGCCAGTTCCCATGTGAGCAAATCTCATATGCCATGTCTCTATAGGCACAGCAACCTCTAGTGATCTTGCAGTGAGTGCTGTGTATTCCTTGCTGCATAGTAGTATGCCGTTGATTGTGTATAGGTCATTTAGCATTGTCACATTGAACTGGGGTACTCTGTTCTTGTCCTTGAACATCACTTGGCCTCTGCCAAAGGTCACCGACCATCCTTCTTTGTCTAGTCTGCTTATTGAGATCAGATTTGCAGATACATCAGGACAGTGTAGGGCTTTGCTGAGGGTGTATACATTGTGCGATCCATTGACTGTTGATTTCAGTGCTACAGTTCTGACTCCTTGGATATTTAGTGATGCTCCAGCCTTTGAAGAACTCCCTGATGTCTTGCCTAGAGGCATGTAATGGAAGAAACATTCTCTGTTTTGGATAAAGTGGGTTGATGCCCCTGAGTCTCTGTACAAGCATGAGTTGTCTACTGTTCCTTTACCAGCATTATTGACCACCAACACTGTGTCTTCCTTCAGGACTCTTTTGATTGCTTTCAACATTTCATTGTTGACAACTGTGTTCAGTGCCATTACGTTCACATGCATGGATCCAGCTTCAGAGATGGATGGGCTCATGGTTGCCAGGTTTGTGGAGCTTGGGATTGGTGTGTCCCATTTCCCCTTCCACCAGGGTGGATATTGACCCTGTCTGCTGCCTCCTAATTTCCAGCACTCTTCAATGTTATGCCCTATTCCTTTGCACGCATTGTTCAGGGTGTGTGACTTGTCAGATTGCTGGGTATTACTTCTCTTTGATGATAGTGTCTGGACTTGGAGTGTTAATGCTTGGATCAAGGCTTGCAGAGCTTGGACTGTGGACTCCTGAGTCTGTGAGGGGCTATTGATGGAGTTCCTTCTGACGACATGTTTGCCATGGCAATCAGGCATCCAATAATGACCATGAGGTTATTTTTGGTGTACAGGGTGCTGATTACTGAGTCCCAGGATTCAGGGAAGGAATCGAGTAGGGTAGTTTTGAAGCTTGCATTGTCTATGCCTGCTCCTACATTGTTTGCTTCCTTATAAAACTTCTGCATCCTTTCAATATATCCACCGTCCCTGCTGACCTTTTCTCCCTCCTGATATTTCATCACCTTCAGAATCTTCTCTCTGCAGCTTCATATGAGGTCTGAGTATGCACCATATTGGGTTTTGAGTATGGTCCAGGTTTTGTGAGATGGTTTGTTGGGGTTCATTCCAACTCCAAACACATCTTTGATGTTACAGATGATAAAGGCTAGTGCTTGTAATGAGCATGCCATGGACTCCATGGACTTCAATCTTCAACTCATCCAACTGGCCCCAACTCATTATCGGATTCCATCAGATTCCATTTCCCAGTTTCTATCCCATATTTCATATCTCTATTTCACATACTAATTTCACATATTCATTTATCACACCTAGAATCCATCAACAGTACCGAGTAGGTGATATATCGGAGTCCACGGAATACTCAACTCCTCTAGATACAGATTATTCCAGACTTATATTATTCCAGCCATGTCCATACTTATTCTAGCCTCTGTCCCTTGGACTCCACTCTAGTATATAAACTGTACAACTAGTAGTACATACCTCAGTTCAAATATCAACTTGGTTTAGCCCAATACTCTTGCACTCACTTCCACTTGGCCTTCAAGCCTAATCTCAATCCCTTCTACAAGTCCATGGATTCCGACTCTGTGCGACTCCATCCTAATCTCTCTACTTGTCTTACTCCATGGACTCTGTCCGTACTCATCTTAGGGCTTCGACCCAGGGGTGATGTTGCTAATAGCTTTGCCAAGCCCATGTGCATTCCACTTCACTTCTTCCTATTGGCATGATCCTAACAGTGCTACACTTTTGCATTGTGCATATTCAAGTACCATAGGGGTGAGACTGTTGACTGGAGTGGGTGGTAAAGGTAATAATGTCTGCATTGGGATTGTGATAGTGTTTTTCCAGTAATTGATGAGCCTGCAGGTGTTTCCTTCAGTCATCATAACCATTTGGAATGTTGCCCAATTTTTGCCATTGAATTTTTCATCATCATTGAGTTTAATGGGGGTTGTTTGGTGTATGGTATTTGCCATGATGATTATTGTTCACACTGTCTGTGTGGGTTATTGAGTTGATTTGGTATGTATGTGTGTTGCTAGTGCAGAGAAAAGTGCATGGGAGCCCAGAACCTGTTAGGAATACAATGACTATAACAAGGTAGCATAAGTTAATGATAGCATGAATAAGTAAATGATATACGCACTTCAGTAAGTCACATGTAGTGGTATGAACAACTGAAGTGCAGAATGGAACAGTGAGGAATTTTATACTATGGAAAGGGGGTTATGAATCTATATATGGTAAGTAAGTTCATAAAATGAAATGAGTGCTTGTTATGAAGGGTTAGGATTCATACTTAACAATATGAAGTGAAGATTTGTGACAGGGCTAAAAAGTGGAAATATATTGAATTTATGTGCATAATCCTTAAAAAAAATACCATATAGAAGTGCAAAAAAAATCCACTGAGTTTTTTTTTTAAGCAACCTCGAGGGTGACTGACCAACAGACCCAATATTCTGGAACAATGGTCCAGGGCCCCCTTGGGAACAGAAGGATTAGCACAAGAGGGAAGGAGAGTCCTGCAGACTGATACCTCCACCATGTGTTAGTAGATGGTTTACTTGTTGTGGTTAATCAAATGCAGAATACAAAAAAAAAACTGTCTGGACAGGGCTTTACCTGGGGTTTGCTTAAATTTTTAGTGATAGCCGATCAATTGACACTCAATGGCTTCTTTGCTGTTTGGTTGCCACTGTGGTTGAGACCTCTTCTTGTTCTGATAACTCCCTATTGGTTCACATGGCCCCTGACTGAGTCGGAAAACCATCAATGGTGGTGGTGGTGCTGGCACAAGGTCCCAATAAGGAATGGCCAGGTCCACAGCCCTGACATCATGAACCATGTGCTGTGGCCACAAAGGCTCATGCTGTTGTAATCACACTATTGAGTGTGTCTTGCAGGTTAGAGAAACTCTGTGTGGTACATAGAGAAGAATAGAAAGTAGGGGATATGGGGCATGCATAAGGAGTATATAAAGGCAGCAAGGATTCAATTGTCAGGAATGGAGAAGAGGGACCTCTTTATATACTGTTAGACCCAAACCTCATGTGATCCAAACAAGAGTAAACTCAGGCTGCCTTGCATTCGGACAACCACTCAAGAGTCTCATGAAGTCTGGATGTTGGTGATGGAAGCAGACTAATGTCTTAGTGACCGAAGTGGGAGTCTTTGAGAGAAGTTCAGTATAGATAAACTTTAGCTTGAAGCTGGGGTTATACAGTGAGAGCTACCTACTTATATACAAAAACTGTGATGCTAATAATAGATTGATAGTATGAAGGCAATACAGTAGTTGTGTGGTATACATGAGCTGTAGGTACCAGGCCTAAGCCATCCATTTGTGGTTTGGATGGTCATGTGGGGTCGGGGACAGCTCAGGCTTTGGATATTGGTGAAAGAAAATGAATATCCATGGAAAATTGTAACATTACCCTCTCATTAAGGCAGTCATCCTGACTGCCATTATGGTTCAAGTGGTTCTTCTAGCTCTTCTTCTAGTCTGTTCCAATAGTCTTGGATGTACTCTGCCCATAGACTGCTGTCTGGGTTTCATACATTGATTCTTTTTCCATCTTGTCTTTCAACAAGATAGGTGTATTCCCAAACTCTGTCCTCTTGCTCTTTATATTTGTGTCCTACTATTTCCTTGATTTCCTTGGGGTTGGATATAATTTCAGCAATAAGGGCTCTTCCTTCTTGGCTAAGGCTTTGTTGGTATTCTGTGATTGCTTGTGCATTTTCCATATCTCCTTCAGCAACCCAAGTGTTGTGTTCCCTTGTCCACCAGGTCCATTTCACTAGGTAGTCGGTTACTAGTTGAGAAGGTTGGCCCCTCTTTCCTCTTACCCTTTGGGTTCGAGTATTGAGGACTTCTTCAACTTCATATTCCTCTTCATCTTTGATGAGTTCTGGTGGTGGCAGCAGTGGGAGTTCTTGGTTTGGGAATGCGGGTGGTGTGTAGGGAGTGAGTAGTTTCTCATTGAAACAGGGATGTATTCTCCAATGAGGTGGAAGCTTGAGTTTGTAGGTGGAGGTGCCTGCCTTTTCTAGGATTCTGAATGGACCCACTTGTTTGTTATTGAGTTTCTTCTTAGGTCGGGGAAGGTGTAGGTTGGTAGTGTTGAGCCATACCAAGTTGTCTTTTTTGTACAGAACTGCCTTGCCCTTTTTCTTGTCATATTGGGCTTTCATTTTGGTGGCAGCTTCTTCTAATGATTTTTGACACAGTTTGTGGATTGTTTGCATCTGGAAGGCAAAGTTTCCAGTGGTGGGGTTGGTGAAGGGTCCAGTCCTTTCTGTTTCAGGAATGACTTGGGGGTTTAGTCCATATATGGTGAAGAAGGGAGACTGCCTGGTGGCAGAGTGTTTTCAATTGTTATGGGCGAATGCTGCTAGGCTGACCCATTTATCCCAGTTGTTCTGCTGGTATTGGGTGAAGATCTTTAGGTATTTTTTGATTTTTTGATTGACTTGCTCTGTTTGTCTGTCCATTTGTGGGTGGAAAGCAGTGGACATGTTGATGGGCCTTGCAGCTCTGTGCACTCATAAATTCATGGATCTGTAAAGATCTAAGGATACTCCACTCCATCAAACTTCATATCAAGGTGCAGCCATGATCCACAGGCACCTTGATCATCAATCCTATTTAAAACACACTTCAGAAATAGCCTATGGCTATGCCAGATCAATTGGAATGGCTGCGCAACCATTACACAAGTTAAATGACAAAGTTAGCGAACTTATTCATTGCTACAGTCAGCAGCAATCAAGATATTACCAAGGCTGTTTGCTCCGCAAAGCAAGGAGGCTTAAAACACCCAGAATTACTCATAAAGCTTGCGCAGCATCCGCTTTGCTCAGTAATGCACAGTTACTTCCACATGCTATGTGCAGCAATGCACAGTTAGAGGTTCACAGCTGCTGACTGATTGCTGACTGTCTTCCACACAACAGCAGTAAGGAATGGCTAATAATACTTCATTGGATGATTAATAGTTCACTTGTGTTGCAAATCAACCAGGCAAGGACCAATGTAGCTTACATACAAGTATTTCTTCAGTATAGAAAGTTGAAATAGATACATAGAGGAGAACAACAGAGACTAGAGAGGAGACAACAGGACACAAGCTTCAGAGAAAGTTCTTGAACTTGTTCCTTGCCTTCTATACCTCCTACATCCAATATACCTTCTCAAAGTTGTAATTCTCTGCTGCCCATCGGAGAAATAACACTTAGTGAACTAATATTCACTAAAAGTCACTTATAACTATGTGAAGCCTTCCTCTGCTCCAAAAACCTTGTCAGGAAACCTTTACTGGTTACCCTTGCATGGCATTCTCTTCAATTTAAGTTTTAGAACATACCTGTGCGCTTCAAAGAGCAATCCGCAGCTAGGATTGAAGTCTTTAGCCACTAACACCTACTACTACTGTTTCCTAGTCTAGGAAACGACACCACTTAACTCTTATTGAGTTAGACACCTTGGGACCTTAGCTACCTTTCCTATAGCAGGAGAAGTTCGCGAAGCTTGTCCAGTTAAGTTCGACTCAAGATTGTTACTGACTTGCTTGATATTAGAATCTTCTTGAGCTTTATAAGTTCGAGAACTTCATCTTGCTTGCACATACATCATCTTGGACAAAGCCTTGCTTGCATCTAGAGCAACAGCTTCATAGATTTGTATAGAGAGTCTTCCCACTGACTTCCTAACCAGGATTTTGACACACACCAGGTGCATGCAGCATATAGCCTGCCCCACTCAGTATACACCCAGATTTGTGATTCCCTTCCCTTCTTGAAGTGCTTTGTGCATAGACCTTGCTTCATGAAGCCATAATTCAAAAGCATAACACCCAGTAGACTTGAATAAGCTATGATCTTAGGACCTATAGTCACTGCACAGAGGTGCCCGACTAGACTTGCTAAGAACCTGCCTTCAGATTCTGTGATAGATTATACTAGCCATTCAGGTGTTGTGTTTTCTGCCTGCAGGAGTCTCTAGGTTCATCAGTGTTTGGGGTGATCTGGAGGAGTCAATAAAGGTCTGTCATGAACTTTGAGACAAATTGGGGGCCCCTGTCTAAGATGACGGTTCTGGGCATACTGTGTATTGCAAAGACCTTGTCTCAGAATATTTTTGCAGTTCCTTCTGATGTAAGTTCTCTGTTGCAGGCTACTGGGATGATTTCCTTGGAGAATCTGTTGACAATTATGAGTATTGCATTGTACCCATTTGAGACTGGTAAGCCAGTGATGAGGTCAATGGAAATGTGAGTCCAGGGTTCTGAGGGGATGGCATTTGAGTGAAGGGGTGCCTTTCTTGCTTGGGTGTTTGACTTAGTTCGTTGGCATGTTTTGCATCCTTTGATATATATTTCCACTGTCTGTCTGATCTTGGGCCACCAGTACTCTCTTTGGATGAGTTCGTTGATTTTGTCTATGCTGGGGTGTCTGGCAGTAATGTGGTTGTGGAACATGGAAATCACCTCCCCTCTTAGTTTCTCATCTTGAGGGATGTAGACTTGGCCCATCAGGGTTAAAAGGCCTTTCTCCTGTGTGATTCCTTGTTTGTAGTTTAGGGAGTCAGCAATTCCTTGGTCCCACTTGTCATGGTGTTTGGTAGTGCATTTGATCTTGGAGTGAATTTCTGGGGAAGAGGGCATGATCATTGCATGGAAGTGTTTGGGTTTGAGGACTATGATCTCCTCATTGTCCTTTTTGCCTTGATTGTGATCATCACATCTGCTGAGGAGGTCTGCTTTCTTGTTCGCAGTGCCAGGTTTGTAATGAAGGGTAAAGTGATATTCGGTGAGTTCTGTGACCCAATGGGCTTGATGGCAGTTGAGTTTTTGGGGTTTTCAGAAATATTGAAGGTTCTGATGGTTGGTCCAGACCTCAAAGTCAATGGCTGTGCCCATGAGGTAGTGTCTCCATTCGGCTGGTGCAAGCATTATGGCGAGGAGTTCTTTGTCATATATTTCATAGTTTTGTTCTGTCATGGTTAGTGACTTTGACAGGAATGCTACTGGCCTCCACCTGCCATCTTGCTGTTGGCTTAGCACTGTGCCAATGGCCTCCTTGCTGGAGTCCACTTTTACTTTGAACTTTCCATCCTCCTTGGGTAAGGCTAGGATCATGTCTTCTGCCATCTGCTTCTTCAGCTGTTGGAACACTTGGTTCTGCGTGGTGCCCCAGTTCCATGGGGCTTTGTCAGTGAGTTGTGTCATTGGTCATACAATCTTGGAATAGTTTTTTTATGAATTTTTGATAGAAATTTGTGAAGCCTAGGAAGCTCTGTAGTTCCTTTTTCTTGATGGGCATCAGCCATTCTGTAATCCCTTTGACTTTTACAGGATCCATGCAGATTGACCCTTCACTGATGATGACACTGAGGTATTCTGTTTCTAGTACTTCAAACTTGCACTTCTCTGCTTTGAGGAACAGCTTGTGTTCTCAGAGGCATCTGAGTATTCATCTGGCAATTTGTCTGTCTCTTGGAGGTTTTTGGAGAAAATGAGGATGTCATCAAGGTATATGGTCACTTTTCCTTCAGCAATGAGATCATGGAAGATGTTGTTCATCATCCATTGGAACGTGGCTGGGGAGTTGGTAAGGCTGAAGAACATGACAGTTGGTTTGAATAGGCCTTGGTTTGTTCTGAAGGCTGCTTTCTGTTTGTCTCCTTCTTTGATTCTGACATTGTTGTACCCCCATTGTATGTCCAGCTTGGTGAAGTATTTGGCTCCATGTAGTTTGTCCATGAGTTCCAAGATGAGGGGTAATGGATAACAGTATTTAATGGTCATCTTGTTGAGCTTTTGATAGTCTTGTACAGGTTGGAGGGAGCTGTCTTTCTTCTTGACAAAGAAGAATGGGGATGTGAATGGAGATTTGGACAGTCTGATTTGTCCAGTGGATAGGTTCTCATCTAGGAATTTGTCTAGTTCCTCTTGTTTGTTCTGGTTAAGAGGATAGACCTTGCAGTCTAGGGTGTTGCTCACATTGGGGATTAGTTTGATAGTGTGGTCCCAAGGCTTCCTGTTGGGTAGCTCGTTGAAGTTGTCCTTAGAGAAGAGGTTTCAGAACTCCCAGTATTTGGGAGGAACCATCTCCTCAAAGGTTTTCTTGGCTTTCCCTTCATTGGCCTTGGCAGCTAAGTCATTGGCATGGTGTATTGCTCTGAGCTCCATCTCCTCCTGCATGTTGACAGCTAAGATTGTTTCCCCCTCTTCCAACTCCTCATCCCATCTATCTTCTGGATCTGTGTTAGACCCGAACCTCACATGATCCAAACAAGAGTAAACTCAGGCTGCCTCATGTTTGGACAACCACCCGAGAGTCTCGTGTAGTTTGGATACAAGTGATGGAATTGGACTAATGTCTTAGTTGAGCGGGAGTTAAGAGAGAAGTTTGGTATTGATAAACTTTAGCTCAAAGCTGGGGTATTACAGCGAGAGCTACCTACTTATATATGAAAACTATGCTACTAATAATAGCCACAACATATGAAGACAATACGGTAGTCATGTGGTATGCACGAGCCATAGTTACATGGCCTGAGCCTCCCAGTTCTGGTTCTGATGATCATGTGGGGTTAGGGATAACTCGGGCTTTGGTTATTAAGAAAGAAAAGTGAATATTCATGAGAAATTGTAACATTACCCTCTCATTAAGGCAGTTGTCCCGACTGCCATTAGGGCTCTGGCATCTCTTCTAGCTCTTCGTTTACTGCTCTCCAATAGTCCTGAATATACTCTTGCCATGCCTCTCCATCTGGGATTTGGATTTGGATCTTCTTTCCATCGTTTTGTTTGACTGTGTAGAAGTATTCCCATGTCCCATTCCCAGTTTCCTTATACTCATGTCCCACAATTGCCTTTATTGCTTTAGGGTTTATGATGGCCTCAGTGGTTATTACTCTTCCATGTTCCGCTTGACTCTGTTGATATTCCTCGATTAGTTCTTGAGCATTCTCCATGTCTTCTTCAGTGACCCAGTCATTGTGTTCTCTTGTCCAGCCTACCCATTTTACTAGATAGTCAGTTACCAGTTGAGAAGGTTGACCCTTCTTTCCTCTTACCCTTTGGGTTCGAGTGTCGAGGACTTCTTCGACTTCATACTGTTCTTCATCTTCAATGAGATCTGGCAGTGGTGGAGGTGGAAGTTCTTGGTTTGGGAATGCTGGGGGTGTGTATGGAGTTAGGAGTTTTTCATTGAAGTGTGGGTGTATTCGCCAATGTGGGGGGAGTTTGAGTTTATAGGTGGAGGCTCCTGCCTTTTCGAGGATTTGGAATAGGCCTACTCGCTGATGTGCTCGGTAATGGGCAGCGCTCAAAGGAAAACTAAACTCTAGATGAGAAATCTAGAGACTAACTCTCACTCTAAACACTCACACTATCACCAATGTTTGTAAGTTCGAGGTTGAGTACAGTAGAAGCACTCGTGTACGATCTTAGACTTTGATAATTCAATGTAAGGCGTTCGAAAACTACTTCTGATTCTGATCTAGAAGATGTTTACACAAGATACGCTAGTCGAGATAATGGGTTATAATGACGTGGGGTTTTAATAGGTAGGTAGGAACTGGTCTAGTTCAGAGAACAAACGTCGTCTAGGTGAGCAAATAGCTGGTCTAGATTACTTCTTAACTCAAACAATCAAAGAACACACAGGTTCTACAAAGAGCTCACAGGCTCTAGAGTTCACTAACTCTCAACACAAGTTCGCAGACTCGAGACAAAGAAGTACACAGACTTCTACAAAGGATACACAGATCCTACGTCAAGTACACAGACTTGCAAAGAGCACGCAGACTCTAGAGTACGCTGACTCTTTCAATTGTTCGAACTCAAAGCGTTCTAGGGCTTATTTCACTTCAGCTACTTGTTCTTTCTTATTGGGTGACTTAGCAACGAATTACTCAGTCGAGGACAGGCACTTAAATCCGTTATTTGATTAGGTAGCTTATGGGCCACTAGCACAAACGCGGGGAATGCTTTCCTGCTGTTGTGTGTCTAGATGACGGTATTTTATAGTATTCTACGCCTAGGTATAGGAGTTGCTTATCTAGACTACTAGTAGCGTGATTATGCGTAGTAATACAAACGATGAGTAATTATTCTATAAGAATTGTGTGATTCCGAGATATTCATTCAGTTATATGGGGAGGCGACGGGTTTTTCTATTGCCTAGGAGTGCCATGCTGGTCCGTAGGCACTCCTGCCTCCGCTTTCCTATGGTGCCGTGTGGCTATTCATTCAGTACTTGTTTAATTGCCTTAGTATCTTAGTGGATGTAACCATCGATCGTGGATCGATCGAGGTACCGAGATTGTATGGTTGCGATCACTTGCGTGATCTAGACTGGTACCTCGGGTTCCTGACTAGGCTATTCGTTCATGCAGGGTTCAGGGTTTCTCATTCATTTCTTTTTAGACTAAGTTCATGGAGGATTTTGGTTCCGTCGTGACTTAGTAACTTATTCGAAGTGGTCTTCAGCTTTGTCGAGTTTGACAAGCTTATCTAGTTCAGGTTTTTCTAACTTCTGGTTTTTGAGTTCATCTAGATACAGTGAGGTCCCGTTGTGTGGTGACTATGTGTAGTCTGTTTTTAAACAGGAAATAGCAAGTAATCTCGAAAGGCTTGTAGAGTTGACTCGTCTAGATGTCTTCTCTTACTTCCTCTTCTGTTACGGTTTTAGGTGCTTCAACACTGATCTAGATGACTCGACTTAGCAGTGCAAAGTCTCCACTCTAGTCCTTAGTACAGCTAGTAGTTTGCATTAATTTGTATAAAATTCGCAAAATCTATGGGTAGCCTGATACCAAGCATATCATCGCTTGTCGTCGAGCTTCTTCTTTGGTCATGGGAGATGGAGATTGGTGGTGTCAAGCCATACTAGGTTGTCCTTTTTGTATGCAATTGCCCTGCCCTTCTGCTTATCGTATTGGGTCTTCATCTTGGCTGCGGCCTCTTCGAGGGATTGCTGGCACAGTTTATGGATCTTCTGCATCTGTGATGCGAAGTTACCAGCGGCGGGGTTTGTGAAGGGGCTTCATTGTTTGGTTTCTGGGACGACTCTGGGGTTGAGTCCATAGACCGTAAAGAAGGGGCTTTGGCCCATGGTGGAATGTTTTCAGTTGTTGTGGGTGAATGCTGCAAGAGCGAGCCATTCATGCCAGTCATCTTGTTGATATCTAGTAAATATCTTTAGATATTTTTCGATTTCCTGGTTGACTCTTTCCATTTGTCTGTCTGTTTGGGGATGAAATGCCATAGATGCATTTGGGGTAATTTGGAGAACTCGATAGAGGTCTGTCATGAATTTTGAGACGAATTGAGGACCCCTGTTGGAGATTACAGTCCAGGGCATGCCATGAATGGCGAATACCTTGTTGCGGAATATTTTGGCAGTTCCTTCGGACATCAAGGTTCCGTTGCATGCTACAGGGATGATTTCTTTGGGAAATCTATCTACAATAACTAAAATGACGTTGTATCCACTGGATTCTTTGAGACCGGTGATTAGGTCGACAGAGATATGTGTCCAGGGCTCTGAGGGGACAGCGTTGGGGTGTAAAGGTGCTTTTCGTGCTTGGGTATTGCTTTTGACTCGTTGGCATGTCTTGCATCCTTTTACATATTTTTCTACTGTTTGCTTGATCTTTGGCCACCAGTATTCTCTCTGGACGAGTTCATTGGTCTTGTTGATCCCTGGATGACCAGCGGTTAGGTGATCATGTGACATGGCAATGATTTCCCCTCTGAGCTTCTCATCCCGGGGTATATAGATCCTCCCGGTAAGCATCAAGAGTCCTTTTTCCATGGTGATTCCTCTGTCCCACTTGTTGGTGCTCTCGGTAGCATGCTTGATTTTTGAGTGGATGCTGGATGTGGTGGGCATGATCATTGCCTGAAAGTGTTCCGGTTTCAAGACTACGATCTCATCATTATCTTGCTTGCCTTGATTATGATCATCCCGTCGAGATAATAGGTCAGCCTTTCAGTTGGCGGTGCCTGGTTTGTGATGAAGGGAGAAATGGTATTCAGCGAGCTCTGTTACCCAGTGGGCTTGTCACTGATTGAGTTTCTGGGGTTTCCAGAAGTATTGGAGATTTTGATGGTCGGTCCATACTTCAAAGTCCATGGCAGCTTCCATTAGATAATGTCTCCATTCAGCAAGAGCGAGCATTATGGCTAGGAGTTCTTTGTCATAGATCTCATAGTTTCTTTCTGTCGTTGTCAATGACTTTGAAAGAAAGGCTACTGGTCTCCACTTGCCATCTTGTTGTTGGCTTAGTACTGCACCAATGGCTCCTTCGCTCGAGTCCACTTCTACTCTGAATTTTCCATCTTCTTTTAGTAATGCTAGGATTACGTCTTCTGCCATCTGCTTCTTCAGTTGTTGGAATGCTTGATTTTGGGCTGCGCCCCAGTTCCAGGGGGTGTTTCCAGTGAGTTGAGTCATAGGGCATACAATTTTTGAGTAGTTTTTTTTATGAATTTTCAATAAAAGTTGGTGAAACCTAAGAAGCTCTGTAACTCCTTCTTCTTTGTGGGTGTCGGCCACTTTGTGATTCCCCTGACTTTGATGGGGTCCATGCACACTGATCCTTCACTGATTATAACCCCCAAATACTCTGTTTCTAGGACTTCAAATTCGCATTTCTCAGCTTTGAGGAACAGCTTGTGTTCCCTTAAGTGTTGAAGTACTTGTCAAACTATTTCCTGGTGTTCTTGGAGACTCTTTGAGAAGATCAAGATGTCGTCAAGGTAGATGGTTACCTTTCCTTTGGCAATTAGGTCATGGAATATATTGTTCATCATCCACTGAAAGGTTGCGGGTGAGTTTGTGAGTCCAAAGAACATGACTGTTGGTTCAAACAGTCCTTGGTTGGTTCTGAAGGCAGCTTTATATTCATCGCCTTCTTTGATGCGTACATTGTTATATCCCCAGCGTACGTCTAGCTTGGTGAAGTATTTTGTGCCTCGTAGTTTGTCCATGAGTTCCAAAATGAGTGGTAGGGGATATCAATTTTCGATTGTCATTTCATTGAGCTTTTGGTAGTCTTGGACTGGCCAGAGAGTGCTGTCTTTCTTTTTGACAAAAAAGAATGGTGAAGCGAAAGGGGATTTTGACCGTCTTATTCTCCCAGTGGACAGGTTTTCATCTAAGAATTTGTCAAGTTCTTCCTGTTCGTTCCAGTTTAGAGGGTACACCTTGCAGTCGAGGGTGTTGCTTGCATTGGGGACGAGTTTGATGGCATGGTCCCAGGGTTTTTGATCAGGGAGTTCATTGAAATTGTCTTTCAAGAATAGGTCTTGGAACCCTCGATAATTGGGGGGTACCATTTCTTCAAAACTCCTTTTTGGTTTCCCTTCACTCGCTTTTGCTGCTAAATCATTTGCATGATGAATCACTCTGATTTCTCTCCTCTGTCATGTCTACTGCTAGTATAGTATCTCCTTCTTCCAATTCCTCATCCCATCTGTCCTCGGGGTCTGCGTCTGGTAGGGTGAACGGTTGTTTTTGACATTGACACCATCCGAAGATGATTTTCTGAGTCTTCCAATTGATGACTGGATTATGACATATCAACCAGTCATGTCCTAAGAATACCCTCCTGGTACCTAGATCGGTGATGGCCAGGTCAATTCGCTCTGCATGTTCCCCGATGGTCATTCGGAGTTCAACGAAGTGAGTGACTTCTCCCGCTTTGTTGCATGTACTGTCGGCATTGTAGACTGGTATTGGGGCGCTGGTTGCTCGGGTTGGTAAGTCGTGTTCTTCTACATATTTTCAGTCAATGGAGCTTCCGGTGCATCCACTGTCTATTAGGGCCATGGTTTTAAGAGTCTGTCAGTTGCTTAGGGTTTCAAGTCGGATTTCAGTGGTTAAGTCTTTTGCCCTGGCCCGGGCACTTCGTTGGATATATCGGACTGGTTTGCGAAGCTCTTCTAATTGTTTGAGCGCTTGAGTGTGGGGAAGAGTAATGATGCACATTAGCATTTCTCGGTCTGCTTCTGCTTGTCGCATCTTGTGGGTCCAGTGCGCTAATATCATGTGGGCTTCGTAACTACCCATCGCTTGTCTGATGGCATGCCAGGTCCATTCTGTTTCGAATGGGATCATGTACCCAGACTCCTCTTTCTCAATTGTCTTCAGCTCTGTCCAGTTGTGATTCTCCTTTACTTGCATCCACCATCTGTTGTACGCTTTCATGTCTGTTGCATCGGGGTCTCCCTCCTTTTGGTAACAATGTCCCTGGAGATATGCTTGCCATTCAGGGTCGTTGTCCTCATTGTATTCTTCTTCAGCTTTCTTCTTTGCCTTTCTAGAACTGCTAGGGTTCATGGACATTTCTGTCAAGGCGTTGCCACCCTTGGTAGCTGTTCTTTTGGCTCTGTGGGTTGGGCTTCTTGCCTCCAAAGGAGGACTTTTTTGTGTCGGGGATGGCCTGCATGCATCTGCATTTTTGGCTGCAGCAGCCAGTCGGTAGGACATGTCATCTTCATTGTCCGGTACTTCTTCTATAGAGACTCTGCATGAGCGAGGAGCAGAGGGGGACTTATCGGGTCTTGGGCATGCCTACCACCCATCTCGCATGGCAGATGAGGCACTTGTGCCCCATCGGTTGAGAACTGTTCTGATCCGAGCAATGACTTTCCCACTCTGTCCCGTCCACCCTTAGTTGGGTTGTCCCTGGCATTTGGGTGCGTATCTACAGGAGTTGTGGTTAGTTTACTGCAAGGGATCCCTCCTTTGGTCTTGCCGCCTGGGGCTATTGCCACTCTGTGCTCCCTCTGCTGCAGCTGTTTGCGGTCAGGGATTCTTCTTTTTGGGGAAGCTGCATGCTTCCACTTGTTGGGCACCATCCAAGGGTGTTTTGAGGATGTCTTTGGTGGGGCCCATTCAACTTTGGCTAGATGTTCTTTGTCTTCTTGATCCATCATATTAGTTAGAATACTATACCGGTTGTGCAATTCTTTGGGTGCTTTGCTGGAGACAGTGAAGTTTGGTATATTTGAATGCGTGATAGATAATCCTATAGAAGTATCATAAGTCTGTCCAGCAGTATGTAAAGCACCTTTAGAGAGTCTGGCTGACTGAGTAGAATCACTTACTCGTCAGCCCCATCTTTTACCTCCTCAACTCCGGATGACAAAGGCATCTTCTCTTCATTAGATTCTACTTCCTGTTCCACTGCTCAGTTGTCGCAGCGATTATTGTTGTTGCAGGTAAACCTTCCACCTCCATCCCTTGGCTTCCAGGGTTGTTGGCAGTCTGCAGTGAAGTGACCCTTCTGGTGGCAGTTGAAGCAGCGTTGTTCCTGGCGGAGTCAGTCTATGTCCATTGGTTGTCCCTGTCCGCTGTAGACTGGTCCGGTTCCAGTGTTGGTACTTGTCGGTCCAGGCTCTCTGGGCAGTTGTGGGAGAGCATTCTGGTTTCTAGGTGGTGGAGGATGGTTGTCATTCCTGGGTGGTGCACAATTGTTGTAGCGAGGGGGGTTCTGTCAGTTGTGGGGATCTTGGGGTCAATAGCCTTTGTGGGTTCTATCAAAGGCATGTTTGACAGCCCGCTGGTCATTGATTTGGATTATATGGTGCTTCCACTGGGTGTATGTGTGTGGAATGTTTTCACCAGAGGCCACGGCCATGGTGTATTTGTCTGGTACTCCTGCTCATACTGCAGCGATGATGTGGCTCTTCTCTCCTTGATCTTCCCATCTGCCAGCGAGCTGCGCTTGCTGCTCCAGTTCCTGGAAATATCAGTTAGCGCCTCCGTCTTGCATCCATAGTCTGTACATCCACTGTTCATGTACTTCTTCTACGGCTGGGTCCGTGAACTCCTTTCGGACTAATGCTACGAAGTCCCTCCACATGGGGAGTCAGTACCTTGCTTCGGTGATGCTGAAGTATTGTTCGGTGTGGTGGACCCACCAGGTGAGGGCCTTGCCTCTGAAGTGGGATGTGGCAAATGTGATTTGCTGGGACTCCTCATAATAGCCTTGGTGTACTTCGAAGTAGAGGACACATTGGAGGAAGAACCTTTGTATGTCATCGTGTTTCCTGTAGAACATTTTGGGCATTTGCATCATGGTGGGTTTTACCCCGAGGAAGGGGGTGTCTGCTGTGGTGGCTCCGCATTAGTGTCCTGGATTTGGTGCAGGGGGCATTCAGTCTGGTGGGGGTCTGGGTAGGGACCATAAGTCTCCCCTTGCTCCAGGCGAGTCTGGGTCTGGTGGTCCTCCTGGTTGATTGGGGTTTGGGAGGTTGGGCAGGGCTTTGTTGGGGTTTGGGGGAAATCCATGCTTCCTCCAGAGTTCTTCCATATCGCTCTGTTTCTGGGCCATTTCCAGTTTGCTGAGCTCTAGGGTGGCTTCTTTGTCTAGAATTTCTCGGTAAAGCTGTTGGCATGCCTTGGCTGCAGCCTCCCATTCTGCTGCGGTTTCTTCATTTGCTCTAGCAAATAGTCAGGAGGTCCCTGGGATTGGGGCTCCGCCTGATTGCCGTATCTGCCATTTTGGCTTTGGGGGAGGGAGTCAGAAAGCGGTTTGGGGAGAGGCCGATTCCAGATGTCGTATTTGGGCATTAGTGGTTTGGCGTCGAAGGGGAAATCTGTATTGAACATGAAAGTCGCCTGTTCATGGGCAGCATGTATCCATAGCCTTTTCATCTCATGCCCATCCTGTTCTCTTTCCACCTGCATATATTGAATCCCCAATGGGCTTGTTAACCATGAAATCTCCTCTACTATATGCTCATACCTCTCATCGTATCGGGTGTTGTATTCTTCTATGTTCTCCTGTTCAGTTAGAAATGTCTGTACCTGAGGATAATTGTCTCCTGCCTCCAGCCACTCCTGTTCACTGACTGAGCCAAGCGGCTCCACTGTCGACTCTGTCTCCAGAGTCTCGTCTTCCTCTTCCTCTTCCAGTGCTCGTTGCTTCCTGTGGGACAAGGTCGAGGGGGTTTCAATTTTGACTGATTCGGAGAGTGGGGGGATAGACAACGCCTGCGGGTATCCTGATGGTTGCGTGCTGGAGGGGACGAAGCTGATGGGTACGATGCCACCAGTCGCTGGGAGACTCTCCCTCTCACTGGGGCTCAAGCTGCTCCATTCGCTGGGGGGTATAACTCGGTGGCTGTGGCCAAGGATCAGTGAGGGGGCTGAAGGGCCATCAGGTGAGTTCTGGGAGGTCGAGGTATGCGTGGTTGCAGGGGATGAAGGCTGGGCTGAGGGAATGGGGCTCTTTGGAGGAGGGGTGGGTGGGGAATTCCTCGGTGCTCTCTGTGTTGATCCTGATGACCTGGGTGACAGAGGCAGTGTATTCCGAGGTGTCCTCATCGTAGTCTGGTGCAGGGGTGCAGGTTCGGTAGGGGTGGTCAAGGAGATGCGGGAGGTTCCAAGGGCAAGTGCATCCACACTCTCTTTCAGCTTCCCAGTCACCTTCTGCCATATACTCTTCGGTCATTGGCCAGGGTATGGGCTGGTCCTGCTCGAGATTTTTGAGCTCATATGTTTGTAGGTGGACATGGCATTCTTTGTATATCCACAGGATTAGGACTCATAGTTCGATTCCTATGATTACAAGGGTAAAGGGGGTGAGGATGGCCACAAGGGCGATGTGGAACTCAGCAGGGGTCAGGTCTCTGGTCTGTTGCATGGGTCTTTGCTTGTGTTGTGCGTGAGGAAAGAAGGGAAGCTTCAAGCTAATTGTTAGACCCAAACCTCACATGATCCAAACAAGAGTAAACTCGGGCTGCCTCGCATTCGGACAACCACCCGAGAGTCTCGTGTAGTTCGGATATAAGCGATGGAATTGGACTAATGTCTTAGTTGAGCGGGAGTTAAGAGAGAAGTTTGGTATTGATAAACTTTAGCTTGAAGCTGGGGTATTACAGCGAGAGCTACCTACTTATATATGAAAACTATGCTACTAATAATAGCCACAACATATGAAGACAATACGGTAGTCGTACGGTATGTGCGAGCCATAGTTACATGGCCTGAGCCTCCTGGTTCTGGTTCTGATGATCACATGGGGTCAGAGATAACTCGGGCTTTGGTTATTAAGAAAGAAAAGTGAATATTTGTGAGAAATCATAACAATCTGCATCGGAGAGTGTGAACAGTGATTTTTTGCACTGGCATCTTCCAAATATCATTTTTTGGGTTTTCCAGTTAATGACCGGGTTATGTTGTACTAACCAGTCATGTCTGAGGAAAATCTTTGCGGTGCCTAGATCTATGACTGTGAGGTTGATCTGTTCTGAATGTCCTCCTATTGATAGTCTGAGTTCGACAAAATGAGTGACTTCCCTGCCTTTGTTGTGGGTTCCATCTGCATTGTATACTGGAATGGGGGCACTGGTTGCTCTGGTAGGGAGATTATGCTCTTCAATGTATTTGTGGTTGATGGAGCTCCCAGTGCAGCCACTGTCTACAAGGACTGTGGTGTGGAGGGTTTGGCAGTTCATGAGGGTTTTGAGTTGTACTTCGGTGATCAAGTCCTTGGTGCTGGCCCATGCAGTTTGTTGGATGTACCAGATCGGCTTCCATAATTCTTCTAGTTGTTTGAGAGCTTCAGTGCGGGGTAGGGTGACTATTTGCAGCATCAGTTTTTCATTGACTTCTGCTAGTCGTAGTTTGTGGGCCCAATAGGTGAGAATGGTGTGGGCTTCGTAACTGCTCCTTGCCTGTCAGATTGCTCTCCACATCTCAGTTTTGAACAGGATCATGTATCCAGATTCCTCCTTCTTGATCATCTTTAGATCATAGAAGTTCTGCTCGTCTTTCATGTTCTCCCACCATCTTCTGTATGCTTCCATATTGTCTCCCTTTGGTTCTCCTGGTCTGCTGTACCTATGTGTCTTTAAATACTTTTGCCATTCTGAGTGATTGTCTTCATCATCTTCATCTTCTACCTCTTCCATCATTACTGGGCAGGCCACCCTTCGCATGCCCAACAAGGCATTCATGCCCCATCAATTGAGAACACTTGCTCCTGGAGTTACATTTGCCTTGGCTTTGGTCTGGCTGCCCTCTGTGATCTTGGGGTTGATGATCTTTGGATGCATGTCTCCTGGTGGCCAAAGTCTTGGTTCTCCGCTTCCATTTGCAGGCTCCACCAGTCCTGGGAGCACCCTGTTGTCCAAGGACTCTGGGATCCCAGGCAGTGATTGTCTGGTAATCTCTGGCACCTGTTTCTTTGTGGGAGCTGCAGCTCTTGTGGTCTTGCCCCCTGGGGCTTTTGCCTCTCTGTGCTCCCTCTGCTGCAGCCGTTTGCAGTCAGGGATTCTTCTTTTTGGGGGAGCCGCATGCTTCTGCTTGTCAGGTGCCATCCAAGGGTGTTTTGAGGGTGACTTTGGCAGGGCCCAAGGGGGGGTCTGTTTGGAATATTTGTTAGTGTTGTCAGATAGAATACTGTACCAGTTGCATGATTCTTTGGGTGTGGTGCTGGAAGGCATAGATTTGGGTATATTCAAATGTGTAATAGATTTATCTACAGAAGTACTGTAAGTCTGACCAGCAGTATGTAATTGTGCACCTTTGGAAAATCCGACCAACCAAGTAGAATCACTTACTCATTGGCCCCATCTTTTACCTCCTCTACTCCCAATGTTGAGGGTGTCTTCTCCTCATCAGTTGCTTCAGTTTCTCCTTCCTTGACCACTCTTTGCTCTCTGTGTTGATTGTTGTTCTTGGTCCATCTCCCACCTCTATCCCTTGGTCTCCTTGGCTCCTTGCAGTCTGCCATGAAGTGCCCCTTCTGATGATGATTGAAGCATCAGTGTTCACACTGGAGGCAGTCTATGTCCATTGGTTGACCCTGGCTGCTATAGATGGGTCCCATGCCTGTATTGGTGCTAGTCATGGGTGGTTCTGATGGTTGTGGTGGGGTGGCATTCTGGTTTCAAGGGTGGTTCTGGTTGCAGTTTGGGGGTCTGCAATTGTCATTGCACTGGTTACATGGTGGGTTGCTTTGGTTGTGGAGGTCTTGGGGTCAGTAGCCCTTGTGTGTTTGGTCAAATACCTTCTTTTTTGCCAACTCATTGTCAAGTTCAATTATGTGGCACTTCCATTGGGTGTAAGTGCATGGCGGCAGTAGTTGAGTAGTCATCAGGTATTCTGCTCCAGATCATGGCTACTATTGGGCTTTGGTCATCCTATTGTTCCCATCTCCCAGCTAACTGTGCCTGTTCTTCAAGCTTCTGGAAGTATTGGTATGCCTCCCCTTCTCTCATTTGGAGTACATACATTTGTTGTTCATGTATTTCTTCTACTGCTGGGTCCAAGAATTGTTCTTGGATAAGCCATACAAATGTCACCCAGTCAGGGTATCAGTATCATCCCTGAGTGATGCTGAGGTAGGTTTTGACATGGTGGACCCACCAGGCTAGGGCTCATCCCTTTAAAAGGGAGGCTGCATAGTTGACTTGCTGGGATTCTTTGAAATAGATTTGATTTGTTTTGAAGTAGGTGGCACACTGGTAGAGGAATCATTGGATGTCATTGTGCTTTCCATAGAAGTTGGTGGGTTTCTCGATCATGGTGGGTTTTATTCCAAGGAACACAGCATTGGCATCTGCATACCCTTGGTGTTGTCCAGGGACAGGGGGTTGTGGCATCCAGTGTTGTGACTGCAAAAGTACCAGCCATATAATTTTGTGATTTATTCTAAATATAACTTGTAATACAGTATAGGGGAATGAGTGTACTTAAAGAATAAGTGAGCATACATAACCAGTATGCAAGGGCATCATAATTGTATGCACCAGTGACACCTGACATGACAGACATAAACCAGAGCTTAATTACAGCAGGTACTTGACAGGCATGCTTGACAGAAAGTTCACAAAACACTGTTTGGCTGTGGGTAGTTGTGCTTACTGAGTGAGCTCACTTCCTTAAGCAGAGAATAAAGAAGATCGTAATTGAAAAGATCGGCATGCTCACTAAATTAAAAGTGATGTACCGTACCTGAGAAGGCTGGACTAAACCTCACGCAAGAGATAAGATAAAATGATATGGCTAGCACATGGTCTGAAAAGGAGCTTCAGCTGAGTGCTGGTAAACCAAGTAATTGGTTGACAAGGATATCTGTTGCTGTGCAGAATTAGCGAGCTCACTGTGTGCTTGACACCAATCTAGAAGATTATACATGTAGCACGAAGGGCTAGATGTGGAGTGACATGTGGTTGAAAGGTGATACACCCTTGGACTTGCAAATTGGTGTGCACCTATTGGGCCTTAGTGAACTCGCTATGGAAACAATGCTATAGGAGAAAATACTGAGTCGGACACCAAATAAGGCTGCAGCAGCAGCAGGCTATGTACATAGGAGTCTAGTTTACTTGGGTACTGCTGTGGTATTTGTAACTAACAACAGTTGTGGTATAAGTAGTTAGTGGTCTGGGTTAGTATACAAGTTTTGAACCCCTGAGTTATGGTGTGTGCATAGAAAGCGAGTGCTGTGATAGAGGATTAGTTTGTAGCTTCAAGTGTCATATAGAAACAGCAAGCTCACTCTGAGGAATGGAGATAACTTCAGAATCTGACTTGTGTGCTTAAGTTCCAAGCAAATAAGAATCAGTATTCCAGTTCTGTTCCATCTGAGTACTGTTTGGAGTCTGTTAGAGTATGAATTAAAGTGGAATTTCTGAAATCTGTTCTGTTTGTCAGTTCTGTTCTGTCAGTTTGTTTCTGAAATCTGTTTCTGTTCTGTCTCTGAGTTGTTTCCATTCCAAATCTGAGATCCATAGAAGGATTAGAGGTTGTTCTCATCATTGCAGTTAGTTTTGTTAACCCTACACACCTGTGTGTAGAGAGCTCACTAAGTTAGTACTTGTGGAGTGATTAAAAGAGCAAGCTCAGTGTCATCACAACCTACAGTGTGTCCGATTGTGTTATAGGACAAGTGTCCTAGTGTAGTTTTGAATATTATACTTTGCCTGGAAGGTTGCGCCTTGAAGTGTACCTTCTTGTAAAAGTTCCTAGCCTTAGGATCAGTCTGAAATGAGTAAACACTGCATAGTGTCAAGATAATAAGGTGCTTTACTAGTTCTAAAGTACTAGTAGTTGCAAGGTGATATAATCTTGTCCCTCCACATACTTACAAGGGTGATTGTATAGATTGAGTAGTTGTGTGAGTGTGTGTGAGGTTTAGTGTGTGTAGCACACTGTTCCAAGCACTATTCCACAGGTGCCCACAGCCAGCCTCATCACTAGTCCAGCAGTGGTCATGGTAGGGACCATAAGTCTCCCCTGGCTCCTAGCAAGTCTGGATTGTCTGGATCTCCTCTGGAGTTTGGTGGTGGTGCTGGTTTATTTGGGTTGGGGGGTAAATTGTATCAGGCCCTGAGGTCATCCAAGTCCTTCTGCTTCCACTCTAGCTCCATGCAGCTTAGGTTGAGGTCTTCTTGCACCTGGAAGGTGTCTTGGTACAGCTTTAGCTGCTCCTTTCAGTGTTGTACTTCTTTGTTGGTTAGTCTGTGATTGGGTCTGCCCATTGCCTGCAGTCCATCTCTGTCGGCTCCTGTGAATAGCAGGGATTTGCCATGCTTTGGTGGTCCACCATGCTGCTGAATTCAGCTTGGTTTTGGGGGCAAGTCAGGGAGTGGTCAGGGTGTTGGGTAGTAGAGATCTTCATAGGGGGCATGGGGTGTTAAAGGCTGAAGGGGGTATAATGTATTGAAAGTAAGTACCACCCACTCTTCTGCTCCATGCATTTTGACTCTTTCCATTTCTTCTTTATTACTGTCTGCCTGCTCCATTTTGTATCTTCTGCCCATCTTTGTTGTGAGCCATTCTGGGGTTTTCATGATCCTTTGGTACCAATCTTCTACCAGTCAGCAGTACTCTGCCCATTTTTCCTTTTCCAACATGTAAGTGTCTGGCAGTTTGTTGTCTGGCCTAGGCCAGCTCTCTGTGGATGCAGAAGGAGAGGGGGGAGGGCTCTCCATTGTTGCTCTCTCCTTCTCCGCTGCTATCCTCCTTGAGTACCATTCTGAGTTGTCGGCTATAGATGATTCTGGCAATTCTTCAGTTGACCATGGGTTTGGTGCTAAATCAAACATAGTCCCATAGGTAGGCTCGCTCGCTGCAGTTGGTGCAGGGTTCTAAGGCATATGGGTCAACAATCCTGGCAGGTATTCATTCATGGGGAGTGGTGTGTCATAATATGGGGCTTCCTCGGGTTTGGTGGAACTAGTCAGTGGTGGTTTCAGTGTCTCACTGGCTGTCAAGGACAACCATTCTTCTAGCATTGTAAGTGGGGGGAGGAAAGTCAGGGATAGTTTCTGCTGTGGTGTAGTTGGGTTTGAACATTGCCATGAGTATTCAGCAGAGGTCAATGGTTGCACAGTTTTGGGGAAGGATGGCAGGGGAAGGGGATTGGGGCTCCTCTGAGGAAGCATGGGCAGGGAATTCTTCACTGCTGCAGGTTCCAAAGGTAATAGACTGGCTTGCCTCCTGATTGTATTTGAAAGCTGTGTTCATAGTTTCAGGGGTTGGGGACCAGGAGGCGAGAACAATGTCTGGGATGTGGAAGTCAAGGGATTTCTAGCTGGTTCCTTGTTCCTCCTCCATGCTCTGTGTAAGAGGCCCAGCCTCTTCTCTTCTAGTAGATATGGGGGTTCTCCCCTGCTCAATGTTCATGAGCTCAATCATTGTGAGCTCATCATGGTGGCAGTTCCTTTCATGGATCCACAGGATAAGGACATGTAGTCCTATGAGGGTGAGTATGAGAGCAGTGATGCTCAAGACTATGGTGAGGATGATGCAGAACTGGCTGGGGCTGAGGTCTCTGGTTTGTTGCATAAGTCTTTCTTGCATCATGCGCAAAGAAAGAAGGGAAGCTTTGAGCTAATTGTTAGACCTGAACCTCATGTGATTCAAACAAGAGTAAACTTGGGCTGCCTCACATTTGGACAACCACCTGAGAGTCTCATGAAGTCTGGATGTTGGTGATGGAAGCAGACTAATGTCTTAGTGACTGAAGTGGGAGTCTTTGAGAGAAGTTCAGTATAGATAAACTTTAGCTTGAAGCTGGGGTTATACAGCAAGAGCTACCTACTTATATACAGAAACTGTGATGCTAATAATAGATCAATAGTATGAAGACAATACAGTAGTCATGCAGTATACACAAGCTGTAGGTACTAGGCCTAAGCCATCTGTTTGTGGTTTGGATGGTCATGTGGGGTCGGGGACAGCTCAGGCTTTGGATATTGGTGAAAGAAAATGAATATCCATGGAAAATTGTAACATATACATGTAATATATCAAAAACAAACTTAGCAAAGTGGCAAAGCATTGTCAACTCCTCCATATCAATGAGCAGGTGTATAACATCTAGTGTCAACACTGCAGACTGCAAGCTGGACAAGAATGTTGTCAGAGAAACTGAAAACACATCACAAAAGAAATTACAATGCAGATCAAGCACTTTTGGAGAAGTGCCACAACCCCATAAGGCATGCAGTTCATCCTCCACCTCTGTTTCACAATAATGGCATAAACATTGGTTTCAAGGGACAGGGAGTTGACAGTGCTCAGCCCATCAAAGGACCTCAATGTTAGAATCTGTAACGAGCATGCCACAGACTCCATGGGCATCAACCTTCAATCCATTCCACCAGCTCCAATTCACTTATTGGAATCCAACAGATTCTGTTTCCTGGTTTCTATTCCATACAGTGTTACACTGGCCAGTGAGACACCAAAATTTTAATTGCCCTCAGAATTGCCTTAAATGATACAAGACAGACAATCAGAGCTGGGATGATAAAGCTATTACTATTACACTACATTATTCTATACCAAATTTATCATATCAGAGCAGTTTCTACCCATATCCAACCCTATCAGTACTCAAAGTACAAGATCAGCAATTTACAAGTCAGTGAGACACATCACGTCACATGTGATAAGCCAAATTGGGAAAGTAATCTCTGAGAATCAGCACCCATCAGACACGTTACGAGTCAGAATCAACCTCTTGATTTGACTCTTCCTTGCTGTTCACCTCCATTTCATTGTTATTGCTGCCACTAGATGCTGTATCGGTTGGTCCACTATGTCTTCCAGCCAATAAACTTTTGGTCAGCCTGATTTGGAAAGAGCATGATGTGACAACTGTGACAACATAGCAAGCCACTTTCTTGGCTCTTCAATGTCATCTGAATTCTTTTGTTCATTAACATTGTTAGGCTATCTGATTATATACTATCTTGTTCACATATATAATATCATGGTCTGCAAAAAATTTCAAGGCTTCAGAGGCATGAATGAGTCTGGTACTCTCAAATATATATTTCATTTTCAGCTGTTTTACTATATTCAGGCATCCTGACAACTACTACAGTGCCTTTGCAGCATCAGACATTCTGAGAAAGATGTCTTCATTCAAGATATTCTATCTAGAAAAAAATCTGAGGGCATTGTGGCTCAATTGGCTCATTCTGAGCCCATCGTCTCACTGACCAGTGCTGTCTCACTGGCTGGTGTAATACTGTATTTCATATCTCTATTTCACATACTAATTTTACATATTCATTTATCACACCTAGAATCTGTCAACCGTAGCAAGTAGGTGTTATATCAGAGTCCATGGAATACTTGACTCTTCTAGATACAGAATATTCCAGACTTACATTATTCTAGCCTCCATCCCTCAGACTCTGCTCTAGTATATAAACTGTAGAACCAGTAGTACATACCTCAGTTCAAATATCAACTTGGTTTAGCCCAATACTCTCACACTCACTTCCACTTGGCCTTCAAGCCTAATCTCAATCCCTTCTACAAGTCCATGGATTCTGACTCCATGCGACTTCATCTTAATCCTTTACTTGTCTTACTCTGTAGACTCCATCTGTATTCATCTTAGGGCTTTGACCCAGGGGTGACATTGCTAATAGCTTTGCCAAGCCCACGTGCATTCCACTTCATCTCTTCCTATTGGCACAATCCTAACAGTATATTCAAACTCAAACCCTTGAGTCAAAATTTTTAGGCATGTCTACCATCCTTCTTGAACCAACTGAGACTTGTCAGAGATTCTGCATCAGCATTATAATGCATTGTAAGGCTTTAAATGCTGAAATTTGGCCAGATGGCTTATGATGAATTACAAGAAAAGAGTCAGGCACAGCAATTTGATCAAAATCTGAATATAATAGAAATATGATGAGCTAAAAATATAATTGGAATGTGAGGCTAGGCTGATAATATTCCCATGGAAATAGCCTCCCAAGGACCCTTATATTTCAAGCTGCCCAAGCAATTTAATTGGACGATAACATCATTAAAAGGGCCATTGTTAGGTTGCCACAGCCTTATAATGGGATAATGATGTCATTAACCTAAACCTTACTTGGCTATGATGATATCATTAAATGGAACCTTATGTTGTAGTTGGAAGGAAGTTACAATCCTGTTACGATCATGCCAATAGAGAGGAGTGAAGCGGAATGCACGTGGGCTTGGCAAAGCTATTAGCAATGTCACCCCTGGGTCAAAGCCCTAAGATGAATACAGATGGAGTCTACAGAGTAAGACAAGTAAAGGATTAAGATGAAGTCGCATGGAGTCAGAATCCATGGACTTGTAGAAGGGATTGAGATTAGGCTTGAAGGCCAAGTGGAAGTGAGTGTGAGAGTATTGGGCTAAACCAAGTTGATATTTGAACTGAGGTATGTACTACTGGTTCTACAGTTTATATACTAGAGCAGAGTCTGAGGGATGGAGGCTAGAATAATGTAAGTCTGGAATATTCTGTATCTAGAAGAGTCAAGTATTCCATGGACTCTGATATAACACCTACTTGCTACGGTTGACAGATTCTAGGTGTGATAAATGAATATGTAAAATTAGTATGTGAAATAGAGATATGAAATGTGGAATAGAAACCAGGAAATGGAATCCAACGGATTCCGATAAGTGAGTTGGAGCTGGTGGGATAGGTTGAAGGTTGAAGGCCATGGAGTCCACGGCATGCTCATTACAGTATCCCCCCCTTAGCATTCTTGCCCTCAAGAGTGCTGATCCTGATGACCGAGTATGTCATGTGGAATTTCATGCAGGGTTGTCACATGATAGACACCTCTTAACTTGTAACCATCACCATCTCAAGTCCGAAAAATTCCTCCTTGCTATCCGTCATGTCATCTACTTCATACTGCTGTTCACAAACACCAGAGGCATATGTTGCCCCACCTACGCCGGAAGATGCTGACCCTGATGCACTTGAAGAGCTCTATGCTGAGTGGGATGGAAGAGATGCTGCATATCATGCAGCCATGGAGGCACATGATGAGTGGAAGATTGAGAAAGAGGCAGCAGTGGCAAAGGTGAGGAAAGAGGTGGCCGCCGCGGAGGAGACCTGAAAGAAAGAGGAGCGGGCAAAGAAAATTGCAGGAGCCAAGGCCAAAAAGGAAGCTGCGGCAGCTGCAGAGAGGCAGTGCCTGGCAGACGAGGCAAAGAAGTTGGAGGTTGAGCAGTTGGCCGTGGAGAAGAAGGAGCAGGAGGAGAAGGAGAAGGAGAAGGCAGAGAAGGGGAAGAAGTTGAGGGACAAGATATTGGAAGAGTTGAGGAAATCCAAGGCCGCGGAGAGGAATATGGAGAAGGGTAAGGGAAAAGGAAAGGCGGTGGAATCCACAGAAAAGCAGGACCTTGTGTCCAATGCTTCAGATGAAGAGGACTTGGAGAGAGAGGAGTCTGGGGCCAAGGATCCCGTTGAGGATCCTCAAGGTTTGAAAGGGAAAGCAAAAGCCAGGGAGGTATTAGGAGAACATCATAAGAAACAACAAGTGCGAGCGGCGGCAGCTGCAGGCATCAAGAAAAGGAAGGCAAAATCCACACCCTATGTGGTGGATAGTGATGATGCTGTGGGCCCTTCAGGGCATAATGAGTCAGGTGAACCTGCCCAAAAAAGGTTGAAGACAGATCCAATCCCTGGAAAGGGGGTTGTGGAGTTTTTTTGGCAAAGGTAAGTGGCCGTCTGGAGCCATGGAGGAAACTAATTGTTGTATAGATCACTGTTCTTGGTGTCACGCCAACAGAGGTACTTGTTTCCCTGCAGTAACAGGACAGTCTTGCAAACAATGCAGAAGAAAGAAGGCAAAGTGTGTATTTGGCGACGATGCGGACCCAGTGGCAATCAAGGAAATATTGAACTTGCTGCATGGGTTGCATGCAAGGATGGATGCCATGGAGTGGAAATTGGAAGCCTTCGGGGACCGCGTAGGCAACTTACTGGATGACTTTCACCCTGGCACTAGCATTGAATACCTGCAAGACTTTATTCCCTCGGCATCCATGGAAGAATGGACCATATCATTGAATGAACTTCAAGACTTGCAAGGTGCCAATCCTGAAGCACTCTGGTGGGCAATGACCATGCGACTCGATCAGGATGTTGCGCAAGTGTGGCATTCAAGGGTGGCCAATTCGGAGATGTTGAATGGCAGGGATCCTTTCAAGCTGGCAAATATGGAGTTGTGGATCGGAAGCCATGGGCCCGGAGCATTAGAAGACACGATTGCAGCAAGTGTATGGTTTAGGGAAGCAAGGGACAGTTTTTACGCCATTGGGGCTGTCAGTTGGAGTGGTGTTTGTGGAAGAAGTTCCTCAAGGGAACTGATGAGTATTTGGTTGAGGATTCCGATGGAGAGTATGAGGAGGAACCGGTTAGGTCGGGAATGGTACCAGGAGCAGGGTCTGCCAGAGTTGCAGAGTTGGATAGGATCAAGGGAAAGAAGGGGAAGGAGTTAGTGAAGAGGGTTGATGAAGAAGAGGTGGAGGCCTCAGAGGTGGGGATGGAAAGTGGAAGTGAAGGAGAAGAGGAAGTTGAAGGAAACGTCAACATGGAGGCCACAGGGGATGGTGAAGATGTGCAGATGGAAGAAGGTGTGGAATCCGCTGCGGTGATGAGGCTGGCTGTGGGCAACTGTGGAATAGTGCTCGGAACAGTGTGCTACACACACTAAACCTCACACACACTCACACAACTACTCAATCTATACAATCACCCTCATAAGTATGTGGGGGGATGAGATTATATCACCTTGCAACTACTAGTACTTTAGAACTAGTAAAGCACCTTATTATCCCGACGCTATGCAGCGTTTTACTTGTTTCAGACTGATCCTAAGGCTAGGAACTTTTACAAGAAGGTACACTTCAAGGCACAACCTTCCAGGTGAAGTATAATATTCAAAACTACACTAGGACACTCGTCCTACAACACAATTGGACACACTGCAGGTCGCAACGACACTGAGCTCGCTCTTTTAACCACTCCCCAAGTACAAACTTAGTGAGCTCACTACACGCAGGCGTGTAGGGTTAACGGAACTGACTGCAATGACGAGAACAACCTCTAATCCTTCTATGGATCTCGGATTCGGAACAGAAGCAACTCAGAGAACAGAACAGAAACAGATTTCAGAAACAGACTGACAGAACAGAAACAGACAGACAGAACAGATTTCAGAAACTTCACTTCAATTCATACTCTCACAGACTCCAAACAGCACTCAGATGGAACAGAATCAGAACACTGATTCTTATTCACTTGGAACTTAAGCACACTAGTCAGATTCTGCAGTTATCTCTATTCCTCGGAGTGAGCTCGCTATTTCTATACGACGCTCGAAGCTACAAACTAATCCTTTATCACAGTGCTCGCTTTCTACACACACACCATAACTTGGGGGTTCGAAACTTGTATACTAAACCCAGACTACTGCCTACTTATACTACAACCGTTGTTAATTACAAATACTGCAGCCATACCCAGGTAAACTAGACTCCTACATACATAGCCCACCATTGCCGCAGCCTTACTTTGCGTCCGGCTTGATATTTCCTCCTATAGCATCGTTTCCATAGTGAGCTCGCTAAGGCCCAATAGGTGCACACCAATTTACAAGTCCAAGGGTGTATCACCTTGCAGCCACAGGTCACTCCACGTCTAGCCCTTCGTGCTACATGTATAATCTTCTAGATTAGTGTCAAGCACACCGTGAGCTCGCTAATTCTGCACAGCAATGGATATCCTTGTCAACCAATTACTTGGTTCACCAGCGCTCGGCCGAGGCTCCTATCCAAACCACGTGCTAGCCGTAGCATTTTATCTTATCTCTCGCGTGAGGTTTGGTCCGGCCCTCTCAGGTATGGTACATCACTTTTAATTTAGTGAGCGTGCCGATCTTTTCAATTATGATCTTCTTTATTCTCTGCTTAAGGAAGTGAGCTCTCTCCGTAAGCGCGACTACCCACTGCTGAACAGTGCTTTGTGAACTTTCTGTCAAGCATGCCTGTCAAGTACCTGCTGTAACTAAGCTCTGGTTTATGTCTGTTGCGTCAGGTGTCACTGGTGCATACAATTATGATGCCCTTGCATACTGGTTATGTACGCTTGCTTATTCTTTAAGTATGCTTGCTCCCCTATACTGTATTACAAGTTATATTTAGAATAAATTGCAAAATTACATGGCTGGTACGTTTGCAGTTGCAACAGCGGCCTAGTCTCCTTTCACCTTTTGAACAAAATTATATATATATATATGTATATCTTGTATAGACCATAGAGTATTGCACCTAGAGGGGCATAAAATGTAGATGATTTCTTGATGTCCGAAATGGTGTGGAGAAATGAAATGAAGTCAAGAAAGGAGCCGGCGGAGTCCATTCCCAATTAGGAAGGTAATTTGCAATAGTTTTCCAGAATCATATTTGAAATTGGGGGAACATTTTCTGAATGGCACTGGTGGAGACGTGAATCAAGAAATGGGAGAGGATGGTTTGATAGTGACTTTTCGAATGGTGACCTTGGATATGGGTCCTGGTTTGTCAGGGTAACAATGATGGAAATCTTCAATGTATTTGTCCGTGGAGAATTCAGTAGCAGGAATCCAAGCAAACTCTTCATCAGTACCTTCATAGCCCAACCATTGAACACGATAGATGAGAGGACATCGGAACCGACAGTCAAGTTTAGAGTCGAGAATCTGTGCAATCTTGTACTGCTCTTCACCATCGACTTCAACTGGAGGTGGAGGAGGTTGGGTACAATTAGGAATGGTATTGGATTCCACGGGTTCCAACTGTGAGACATGGAATACAGGGTGAATGGAACAGAGATCCACGGGGAGTTTGAGAGTAAAGGAATGGGATCTGGGTTGTGCAATGATGTTGAATGGTCCGAGGAATTTCTCTGAGAATTTCACAGTAGGATGAGTGGTCCTTATGTGTTTGGAATTGAGGAAAACCTTGTCACCTACTTTGAAATCCAGAGCTGGGGACCATCGCTTATGTGCTTGGAATTTGTAGCAGGATTGAGTGTGGGAGATTTCATTGCGAAGGAATTGGTGAAGATCATCGAGGTTGACTATGAAGTTGCGGGCCTGAGTGGAGGCAATATCATGTTCAGGATATACCATAATGTTAGGGTGGTATCCTTTGTTAGCAAAGAATGGGGAGATTCTGGTGGAAGCATTAGGAGCATTGTTGTATGTGAATTCGGCAATGGGTAATAGGGTATCCCAATTGTCTTGTTGGTAAGAACAATAGATATGGATGTATTGTTCAAGGGTTTGGTTGGCGCATTCAGTTTGTCTGTCAGCTTCCAGGTCATAACCAGAAGTAAAGTGGAGTTCCATATCAAGAGCTTGAGCAAGGGCACGCATGAATTGGGAGACAAATTCAGAGCCGCAGTCAGATGTGATGTGATTAGGGACACCATGCTTGGAGAAGACATGGGTAACAAAAAGCTGTGCGAGATCTGTGGAATTAATGGTATCATGAGTGGGTATGAAAATGGCCTGTTTTCTTGCACGGTCGACGATGACAAGAATGGCAGTGAATCTGTTGGAATCTGGAAGTTGTTCAATGAAATCCATGGAAATAGAATCCCATGGACACATCAGTACAGGTAAAGGTTTGAGTAGGCTGAAAGGATGGTGTCTAGGTGTTTTGTTATGACCACAAGTAGTACATGACTTGATGTAGTGGTGAACAAATTCACACATCTGTGGCCAGGTATAATTCTGTCGGACTAGTTCGAGTGTCTGATTTTGACCAAAATGACCTGCCAGGATATGATCGTGATTGTTTTGTAGGACACAAAGACAGAGATCTGTGGTGTCCAGGACGTAGATGTGATTGTCAAGATGGAGTATTCCTCATTTGTCCACAGACCACTGGGAAGGATTGGAAGGGGAAGAAGCAAGACAAAAACCTTCGGTCACCACTGAGTCTGTGGGTTGTGCTTGTTTGATATCAGAGTGGATTGTGCTTGTTTGATATCAGAGTGGAGCTTATCCACGTCCATGATAGCACTAGCATGGAGTATGGGACCTTCAAGAAATGTAGTGCAGAGAGAAGTGGAGAGTTGTTCTTGAGTAAATACAGGACAGAAATTATGAGGATTGACTTGAGCATATTGACTATCCCCCTCTTTAGGGTAGACATCCCATCATCTAGTGAGTGCATCCAGTTTCCCACCAAGTTTACCCAGCCGGAACCAAATAACAAGGTTGAACTGGGAAAGGAATTCAGACTAGTGCACCTGTCGTCGAGTAAGAACCTTGGTAGTAGAGAAATACTCAAGGTTCTTGTGATCCATGATGATGTCAATGGATTCCACGGAGCCTTTGAGGTAATGACACCAGTATTGAAAGGCTTCAAAAATGGCTAGAAGCTCTTTATCATGGGTATTGTAATTGAGCTTGGCTCTGTGGAGACTTCGGGACAAGAAGGAAACAGGATAGATCTCACCATCCTCAAGGTAAATAGAAAGGATGGCAGCAATAGCATAGTCAGAGGCGTCAGTTTCCATGACTAATTGATGGTTGGGAATCCAGTGGGTGAGGATAGGAGCATGAGTGAAAGCCTGTTTCAGCTCATTGAATGCAGTCAGGCATTGTCGTCAAATTTCCACGGAATACCCTTGCGAGTGAGACATGTTAGGGGCAACACAATCTCACTGTATTCATGGATAAAACAGCGATAGAAATTAGCGAAACCAAGAAATGATTGGATATCTTTGACCTTCCATGGGACCAGCCAGTCGACAATAGCTTTGACTTTGTCTTCAGCCATTTGTAAGCCTTCAGGAGAGAGGATGTAGCCAAGGTATTCCATGGAATCCCGATGAAATTTGCATTTGGATCCCTTGCAGTAGAGATTGTTCTCTCTGAGTCTGCATAGGACCTCTCATATGTGTTGTCAGTGTTCTGCAGGATTATCGGAATAGATGAGGATATCGTTGAGGTAGACGACAACAGAAATGTCAAGCATATCTGCGAAGATGTCATTGACAAAGCATTGGAAAGCCGCGGGAGCATTGGTAAGACCAAATGGCATGACATGCCATTCAAAAGACCCATAGCGGGTGTGGAATGTGGTTTTCCATTCGTCTCCTTCAGAAATATGGACAAGATGGTAGGTGTGGCAGAGGTCAAGTTTTGTATATAGACGTGCGGAATGTGTGGAATCAAGAAGATCAGAAATGAGAGGAAGTGGATAGCAATCTTTTTTCGTGATTTTGTTCAAGCTGCAGAAATCAACACAGAGCCTGAGTTCACCAGTTTTCTTCTTGACAAAGAGTACTGGGGCTCCATGGGGCTCCATGAGGGAGAAATGAAACCGTTACAGACATTATTGTCAATAAATTCGTGTAAGGCTTTGAGTTCAGATTCAGAGAGGGAATAGATGGGTCCAAGCAGAGGAGAAGTGCCTTCCTCAAGATTGATTTTGAGGTCATAAGGGCGATGCTTGGGGAGTTTCTCTGAGAGGGAATCACTGAACAC
Source organism: Armillaria luteobubalina (assembly GCA_030435615.1). NCBI lineage: Eukaryota > Fungi > Basidiomycota > Agaricomycetes > Agaricales > Physalacriaceae > Armillaria > Armillaria luteobubalina. Next base: position 189,701 of record JAUEPU010000052.1, read on the forward strand.
ATCGGCAAAGTCATGGTACTCTGGTGGGACATCTGTTAAATCCATGGGGGCCATGGATGTGGCTTGGCCACTAACACTAGGCATAGAAGGCTGTAATGTGAATTGTTGGGCACCTTCTTCTGCACAAGCTCGTATGAAAGCGGCTGTAGAAATAATCAATATCTTGGGTGCAACTGAAGCAGTGAATGATGGGATGGAAGGGTATGAGTAGATAGGCTCATACAGCGGCAGAGTCTGTCGGGATCTCGAGGGAGGTTTGGATGGAATTGGACCTGAAGGGTCCAAGCAGTGTGGCACTGTTGTGTTGGGGGCTGTGGAAGCGCTTGAAGGGATAGAAGCACCAAATAGCTTTGAATGGAAAGTGATACTGTGCTTTGCCCAGTCAATCAACAGATTGTAGCGGGAAAGCCAGTTGTATCCCAGAACAATGTTACAGGATGAATCAAGATGAGTGATGTAGAAGTCAATAGGGATAATGTCGCCCAACGGAACTGTACAGGGAGCAAAATGGATTGGGAAATGTGAGATCCGGCAGAGCCATCAAGAAGTCGAAGTTGAACAGGAGGAATGGAAGTGGTAGAGAGATGATTGGTCCTCAACATATTTGGAGTCAATGAAGCAATGACTTGAACCAGAATTGACGAGAGCAAGAAAATGAAGGATGATAGAAATAGGAGAGCCATCAGGTTCCGATCCAGAACTGACTTCAGATGATAGTGATACAGTTAATGAATGGTTGGAAAGAGCAGCAGCATTGAGGGTTACAATCTCCAAGGTGCAATGACAGTCAATGCAACCCTGTCCTTGCACGGAGGAAACAGGGCTGCTCTCTATTTTTATGACTCTGTGGGAGCCAAATCGGTAGAGGCAGGAGGCTCTGAAACCTCAGCAGCACAACCACAAGTGGAACCTGCAGCCTTGCGCTTGTTGCAGTCCTCGGTCTTGTGCTTGTTGCCACAGAACATGCAGAGGTTGTTCTTCCAGTGGCGATCCTTTTCCTTGGGAGTGAGCTTACCATCTTTGCCTAGCTTATCAGTGTAGGGCTTCTTGGCGGACAAGGACAAAGAAGAGGATGAGGAAGAGGGCTGATAGGTGGAAGCGGAGCCCACAGAATTGGAACCATAGGATTTGGGTGCTGTGGAGTATGAAGAGCTCGAGTTTGAACCTGAACCCTTAGGTTTGGAGGAAGAGGATGAGGAGGAGGAAGGCTTATCATAAATTTCACATGAAATCTCGGCCTTCCAAGTCCAATAACAAGCGTTGAGTTCCTGTGCAAGGGTACACATGTCATGGAGATTATCAGGCTTACCATGGTGGGCCATGTCATCTTTAATCCATGAGCAAAGTCCACAGTAAAAAGCATGGCGCAGGGAATTGTCACCATAGCCAACAATAGAGGTGTGTTGATTGAAACGGACTATATACTTCATAATCCAGTCTCCATTGTGCATCCGAAGGTTTTCCAACTCATCTTCAGCATCTCCGATGGCATCGAATGGACCAAAGTTAGTCCGGAGTTCCATGAGAAAGGTGGCATAGGAGTATGCCCAGGCAGGAGGGTGGGCATGGTTAGGATGGAGGATATCCAGTTCAAACCAATCAAGGGTGACACCAGAAAGGAAGGATACAGCATAGTTGACTTTTGAGGTGTCAGCGCGGAATGCGTTGGGCCTGTCGTTGAAGTTCAACTGGAGGGAAATGATGAACACCTTCAGTTTCTGCAGGTCTGAGCCATCAAAGGTATCAGGCTCCTTGACCTTCGTGCATATGGGGTGTTGTGGAGGGTTATTGACTTGGTTGGTGAGGCCATGGAGCAGGTTAAAGAAATCCCTGATCATGGCTTCATCATTGTTAGGATTGTTAGGAGGGTTAGGAGGATCAGGAGGATTGGGAGGATTAGGAGGGTTACCGCTGGGACCTCCAGGGCCACCGCCAGGTTGGCGATTGTCATTGCCCCATGGAAGGCGAGCGCTGCAGTTACTAGGGGAGTCAACATTGTCCTCGGAATTGCTGCCAGGTTCCTCTTCGTTTTGAACAGGGAATGTGTGATGTGGGTTAGGAATCGGAGTCCATGGAGGGTCATTTCAGTAGCTGCCATAGCTACCTGGAATGGATTCTGAGGGTCCAGGGGTGAGGTTGAGGTTGAAGGGGTCAGGATTGATTCCTGAGGTGGTTTGTCGTTGGGTGAAGCCATTATGGGTGTAGGTTTCCCTACAGGACCGGCTGGTGGATGTGGAGTCTTCACCAAAAAGGTGTTGATCTCCTTTGGAGGCAGATTGGGGAATGTCATTCATAGAGAAAGTGGGTTTGGGGTCCGACATGGACTGAGTAGTCTCAGTTTGTTCGAGAAGTATGGTAGACATTCCTAAAAATTTCGACTCAAGGGTTTGAGTTCGAATATACTGTTAGGATCATGCCAATAGGAGGAAGTGAAATGCAATGCATGCCATGGAGTCTGCGGAATGCATGTGGGCTTGGCAAAGCTATTAGCAACGTCACCCCTGGGTTGAAGCCCTAAGATGAATACAGATGGAGTCCGTGGAGTAAGACAAGTAAAGGATTAAGATGAAGTCACATGGAGTTGGAATCTGTGGACTTGTAGCAGAGATTGAGATTAGGCTTGAAGGCCAAGTGGAAGTGAGTGTGAGAGTATTGGGCTAAACCAAGTTGATATTTGAACTGAGGTATGTACTACTAGTTGTACAGTTTATATACTAGAGCGGAGTCCGATGGATGGAGGCTAGAATAATATAAGTCTGGAATATTCTGTATCTAGAGGAGTTGAGTATTCTGTGGACTCTGATATAACACCTACTCACTACTGTTGACAGATTCTAGGTGTGATAAATGAATATGTGAAATTAGTATGTGAAATAGAGATATGAAATATGGAATAGAAACCGGGAAATGGAATCCAGCAGATTCTGATATGTGAGATGGAGCCGGTTGGATGAGTTGAAGGTCGAGTCCATGGAGTCCGCAGCATGCTCGTTACAGTACTGCACTAATCACTCCTTCACTCAAGTCCACTTCTACTCTGAACTTTCCATCTTCCTTTGGTAGGGCTAAGACTATGTCTTCTGCCATTTGCATTTTCAGCTGTTGGAACACTTGGTTCTGTGCAGTGCCCCAGTTCCAAGGGGCTTTGCCATTGAGTTGCGTCATTGGTTGCACAAGTTTTGAGTCATTTTTTATGAATTTTTGATAGAAGTTTGTGAAGCCTAGGAAACTTTGTAGTTCCTTCTTCTTGGTGGGTGTTGGCCATTCTGTGATTCCTTTGACTTTTACAGGGTCCATGCAGATTGATCCTTCACTGATGATTATGCCGAGGTACTCCGTTTCTAACACTTCAAACTTGCACTTTTCTGCCTTGAGGAACAGCTTGTGTTCTCAGAGGCATCTGAGTACTTGTTTGACAATTTGTCAGTGTTCCTGAAGGTTTTTGGAGAAAATGAGAATATGGTCAAGATATATGGTTACTTTTCCTTTGGCTATGAGGTCATGAAAGATAACATTCATCATCCATTGGAACATGGCTGGAGAGTTGGTAAGGCCGAAGAACATGACTGTGGGTTCAAATAGGCCTTGGTTGGTTCTAAAGGCTGCCTTCTGTTCATCCCCTTCTTTGATTCTGACTTTGTTATATCCCCATCGCATGCCTAGCTTGGTGAAGTATTTGGCTCCACATAGTTTGTGTTAGGTCCGAGCGCCACGAGGTCCAAACAGGTATAAACTCTGGGCTGTCTCATGTTTGGACAATCACCTGGGGAGTTACCGTGATGTTCAGACATGGGCTGGAATCCCTTTGTTAACCTTCGGCAAGTGAGTCAACGAGGATGGTTTTGGTGTGAATAAACTTTAGCTCAAAGCTGGGGTATACTACAGTGAGAGCTACTACTTATATATGAAAACAATAGAACTAAAATGGTGGTTCTGAATGACAATAGAAGTCCATTAATAAGTGGAGCTTGGGACAAATGAGTAAGTAGGATTGCATAATGTGTGTGAAGAAAGCGAAAAAGTGAATAAATCATAACATTACCCTCTCGTTAAGGCAGTCGTCCCGACTGCCATTATGCTACGTCAGGATTGGGTGGTTCCTCCAGTAGTGATAGGCGGTATTTTTCCCAGTATGGTTCTAGCAGATAACTCCATTTCTTTTTGTCAGGGTTCTTGATCCAGAATTTCTTCCCATCAGCGCACTGTACTTGGTATAGTACCATTCCATCCTTTTGGTAGTGGTCGTCTAGAATGCTTACGACTGCTTTTTGCTCCTTGGTTGTTATGGCGCAGACTATTGTTGTCCATTTGGCTTGTTTGACCTTCTTTTCGTAGTCTTTGATTGTCTCTTTGGCATGCTCCATGTCCTCGGTAGTCACCCATGAGTTGTGTTCCCTTGTCCATCCTTTCCATTTGACCAGGTAGTCAGTAGTCAGGCATGACCTTTGTCCCTTTTTGCCATGCACACATTGTGTTCATGTGTCCAAGACTTCTTCAACTTTGTATTCTTCTTCATCTTCGATGAGGTCAGGCAGCGGTGGAGGAGGTACCTCCTGGTTTGGGAATGCTGGTGGGGTATAGGGTGTGAGGAGTTTTTTGTTGAACCGGGGGTGGATTTTCCAATGTGGCAGCAGTTTGAGTTTATAGGCCGACACACCGGACTTTTCGAGGATTAGGAAGGGGCCAACCCTTTTGTCGTCTAGTGACTTCTGGGGTCTTGGGAGTTGAAGATTGGTCATGTCTAGCCAAACTCGATCTCCTGTTTGATAGTCCCTTGACAACTGTCTGCATTTGTCATATTGGGCCTTCATCTTGCCAGCTGCGTCTTCAAGGGCTGATTTGGCTCTTTTGTGTATTTCGAGGAGGGTCATTGAGAAGTCTTTGGCTGCAGGGTTTGAGAAGGCAGTGCCACGTACTGAGTCTGGGAGCGTCCGGGGGTGTATGCCGTGATTGGTATAAAATGGGCTCTGGCCCATCGCGGAGTGGATTCGATTGTTATGGGTGAACGCTGCTAGTGCCAGCCACTCACTCCAGTCCTTCTGGCGGTAATCAGTGAAGATCTTTAGGTACTTCTTTACCTCCTGGTTCGCCCATTCAGTCTGTCCATCTGTCTGGGGGTGATATGCCATTGAAGCATTAGGAGTGATTGATAGAAGACGATATAGTTCAGTCATGAACTTAGAGACGAATTGTGGGCCACAGTTGGAAATGATGACTTGGGGCATTCCATGCCTCGCGTAGACCTGATCGCAAAGGATCTTGGCCCATCCCTCCAAAGAAAGGGTGACATCGCATGCAATCGGGATAATCTCCTTTGAGAATTGGTCTACGATTATGATTATCGCATCGTATCCATTCGATTCTTCTAGTCCGGTGATCATATCAACCGAGATGTGGGTCCATGGCACAGAGGGAATCTCATTGGGGTGCAGAGGGTTTGCCTTTGCCTGTGTATTACTTTTTACCCTTTGGCAGACCTCACATCCCTTTACATATCTTTCGATGGTTTGTCGATCCTTGGGCCACCAAAAGTCGCACTTGACTAGTTCCCATGTCTTGGTGATACCGGGATGTCCTGCTGTGGGGTGGTCATGATACTGGGCGATGATCTCCCCCCAGAGTTTATCGTCTCGGGGCACATAGATCCACCCATCGTAATAGAGGAGTCCCTCCTCCTGGGTAATGCCACGTTCGTGGTTTAGGGAATCGGCGATTCCTTGGTCCCACTTTGCTTGACTATGGGTGGCCTCCTTGATTAGTCAATGGGTCTCTGTCATTGTGGGCATGATTATGGCTTGGAAATGTTCAGGCTGTAATATGACTATGTCGTCATTGTCCTTTTTCCCTTGATCATGGTCATCCCTGCAGCTTAAGAGGTCAGCCTTCCGGTTCACTGTTTCAGGTTTGTGGTGTAGGGTGAAATGATATTCTGCTAGTTCTGTCACTCATTGGGCTTGTCATCGATTAAGTTTTTGTGGTTTCCGGAAGTATTGGAGGTTTTGATAGTCTGTCCAAATCTCGAAGTCTTCACTAGCCCCCATGAGGTAATGTCTCCACTCTGACAAGGCGAGCATGATTGCTAGGAGCTCCTTGTCATATATCTTGTAGTTGCATTCGGTGGTGGTGAGGGACTTTGAGAGGAAGGCTACGGGTCTCCATTTCCTATCCTGTTCTTGACTAAGGACAGCCCCTATGGCCCCCTCGCTTGAGTCGGCCTCCACCCAGAATCTCCCATGCTCGTGTGGGAGGGTGAGTATGACATCCTTCACCATCTGATCCTTGAGGCGCTGGAAAGCCTGATTCTGCACTGCTCCCCAAGTCCAGGGAGCTTTACCAGTCAATTGGGTGAGTGGACAGACTATCTTGGAGTAGTCCTTGATGAATTTTTGGTAGAAGTTGGTGAACCTTAGGAATGACTGAAGTTCCTTTTTCTTGGTCGGGGTGGGCCACTCTGTTATCCCCTTCACCTTTACCAGGTCCATGTGTACCGACCCCTTGCTGATGATCACCCCTAGGTACTCCATCTCCAATACCTCAAACTCACATTTCTCTGCCTTGAGGAATAATTTGTGTTCCCATAGGCATCGCAACACTCGTCGGACCAATCGGTGATGTTCCTCAAGGTCCTTAGAGAAGATTAGGATGTCGTTGAGATATATGGTGACCTTCCCTTCACTTATGAGGTCATGGAAGATGTCATTCATCATCCATTGGAAGGTTGCAGGTGAATTAGTCAACCCAAAGAACATGACCATGGGTTTGAAGAGTCCTCAGTTAGTTCTGAATGCTGCCTTCGCCTCGTCCCCTTCTTTGATCCGTACATTATTATACCCCCACCGAACATCGAGCTTGGTGAAGTATTTAGCTCCTTGTAACTTGTCCATTAGTTCGGAGATGAGTGGGAGCAGATAACGATTTTTTATGGTCATTTTGTTAAGCTTGCAATAATCTTGGACCAGACAAAGGGAGCCATCTTTCTTTTTAACAAAGAAGAAAGAGGATGCAAAGAGGGACTTGGATGGTCAGATCCTCCTGCTGATGAGGTTCTTGTCCAGGAACTTATCCAACTCCTCTTGTTCATTCCAGTTGAGGGGATACACCTTGCAATTGAGGGTATTTTGGGCATTAGGGACTAGTTCGATCATGTGGTCCCATGGTTTCCATTCCGGTAATTCGTCGAAATTGTCCTTGGAGAATAGGTCATGGAATTCATGATACCAACTGGGGATCAGTTCTTCGAACGACCGCTTGGGCTTCCCTTCAGTGGCCTTAGCAGCCAGGTCATTGGCATGGTGTAGTGCCCAAATTTCCATGGCTTCTTGAATGTCAACAGCTAGGATGGTCTCTCCATCCTCCAATTCCTCATCCCAATGATCTTCTGGATTGGTATCAGGCAAGGGGAATGGGTTCTTCTTGCATTGGCAGTGTCCAAAGAGGATTCGCCTGGTCACCCAATTGATAATGGGGTTATGTCGTTTGAGCCAGTCATGTCCGAGGAACAGGTCTCCCTTGCCAAGCTCTGTCACCGTGAGGTTGATGCATTCCGCATGGTCTCTGAGGAACATGTGCAACTCTACAAACTCTGTGATTTCCCCTGCTTGGTTTTTGGTGCCATTGGCATTGTACACTGGGATCAGAGAGAGGGCTGGATACGTTTGGAGGCTGTTTCGCTCTACATATTTGTGACTGATGGAGCTCCCGGTGCAGCCACTATCGACAAGAGCACAGGCTTTAAGGGTTTGGCAATCCGCTAGGGTTTCTAGTTGGGCGTCCACTAGTAACTCTCTGGTTCCATCAGTCTGCACTTGTCGCAGGTAGCATATAGGCTCTCATAGTTCATATAGTTGTTCCCTGGCTAGGTCGCCCCCTGCTTGTAGGTGCCGCACTGTTTTCTTCGTTAACCTCTCCCTCTTGACCCTTGTGTACCCAGAGATAGAGGGCTGCCAACACCTTGGTGTCGGTGCATGCTTCCTGAATAGCCTGAAGGGTCCAGTCAGGACCAAAGGGCTTAAACCAGATAGCCTTTGGGGGTGAAGTGCATTCCATAGGGTCCTTTGGTGTAGGCAGTCTTGTCTCTTCCCTTGACTGGGAAAGGCGATAGGACATGTCGTCGTCGTCGTCAGGAACCTCTTCGAGGGTAACCCATGACAGTCGGGGCATCTCTCGCCCAGTTTGGCCTGTTTGATCCTTGTGGGCGATTGAGGGTCTAGCAACTGGAGGTCTTCGCCACTCTTCACCCTTGAGCAGGTTCTTCGTGGGGTCTCCCTTGGGTTTCTCTTGGATGAGGCCACCCTCAACTTCAACCTTTGCTCAGGCCTCGGTGGTGGGAATGGCGGCTCCGGTGTCCTCTGTTGTCGGGTTTCCTGCCTGGGGCGCAACCCACTTGGTGGCGATGGGGGTGTCATGTGCCTTGTGCCATAAGAACAGTTTAACACCTCTGGAGAACACCTTCTCCATGGTCAAGTTAGGTGCATCCCCAGGTCTTATGGTTTTATAGCTGGAAAGTGGGGCCTGAGGGTTTGAGGGGAGATGAACGAGGTATTTATGTGGGGATTCAGACTCCAATATCAGAGTCTGCTGCGATTCTTTCGGGGATTGTGCGCTCAGAGAAGTGGAAGCTGGTATATTTGAATGCTCATGATATATCGTATGTAAAATGTTTTTACAAGAGGACTGGCTAGCCGAGTCCAAGCGCACAATGGATGGGATGATTGTTTGGGCCAAGCAAGTGGAATTGCTCACTTGTCGGCCTCCCCTTTTACCTCTTCAACTCCTGACATTGAAGGCGTCTTCTCCTTGACCAAATTCTTCTCCTCTGCTTCTGCTTTGATTTGCTCATCAAGCATGGTGTGTAGTCATTCCGACGTGTACGTGTACCTCCCTGTCTTCGCGTCCCATGGTCACTTCAGGGCCCGGCAGTCTTTGGGCAGGTGACCCTTTTTTCCACAGTTGTAACATCTCTTCTCCCAGCGCATCCAGTCGATGTCCATGGGTTCTCCTGCATCTTCGTAAGTGGTCCAACCACCTTCAGATTTAGCGGCCGGTTTATTCCCACTCAAACTTGTCGTGCTACTAGCTTTCTGACTAGTGCTAGTGGCAGGGGTCTTTTGTTTCTGGGGAGGGGAGTCCCGGTAATAGATTCAGTCGAAGGCAGCCTTCTTTGCCTGCTCATTGTACATGGTACAGACTCATTGTTTCCATTGCCAATAATAGATAGGGACAAACATGCCTAGGTCGGAGATGAATTGGGTGTAGTCGTTGGGGAGTCCTTGGCAGATTGCCTGGACCGGTGCCAACCACAGGCCTTCCTCATGTCAGAGTCCAGCCAACATTGCCAGATGTTCCAGGTGCTGGAAGTAGGTGGTGGCTGTTCCATTGCCCATTCGCAACTCCATCATGTTCTGCTTGTGTTTCTCTTGTATGGTGGGGTCCGAGAACTGCTTTCAGAAGGCTTCGACCCATTTGTCCCATTGTTGGTACCAGTGTTGGTTCTTACTCTTTGAGAAGAACTCGACTCAGTGATAGACCCACCAGGTTTTGGGGCCTTCCTCCATGTGGGACATTGCATAGTTGATCATGACCGGATTGCTGATCATGAAGCAGGAGAACATTTTGAAGTATTGGAGGCAGTCCCCAATGAACCAATCAACGTCTTCATGTTTTCTATTAAAGTACTTGGTCAGGGCTATGAGGGTTGGTTTAATGCTATAGTAGGGGTGGTCGTCTCGTAGGGTGCCGGTGGGCCAGTCAGAAGGATTGGGAGGCAGGTCCTTATGAGGGGGTTGTGGTAGTGACCATCGATCAGTCCGGTCTCCCGGAGACCCTTGATGGTTTGGCAGTGGTGGTAGGGGCTTTCCCTGGGGCACTGAGGAAAAGCCCCATTGTTTGTCTAGCCATTCGAGGACTTGCTTGGCTTTGGCCATGTTATCATGAATATCCCAGATGGTTTGTTCAGCATCTTCCTGTCGTTCTGCTGTGGTTTTTACTTTGTGGGTCCTTTTTGGCAGAGGCCCTAGGTCTGGGGGTGCATCTGGGTCGATGCCAGGAATAGAATCCTCCTCCATTTCATCATCCTTCTGCTTCCCCTGCACTGTTTCAGAGGGTCCCACTTCTCCACTTCCAGCAAGGAGTTGACTGCTTCCCTGCCACTAAGCCCCTGGTCATCAATAGTTGATCCAGGGTAGCGTATCGGGTAGCGGTCTAGTCTGATCCTCCATCCTCCCTGGGCTCCATGCGTTCCTGGGAGTTCTCTCAGTCCTCCCATAGGTGTCGTAGGTCCTGCTCCAGAGCCCTATGTTCATCCTCTGTTCTTCATTGGAGGTGTGCAATCCTTCTCCCAGGGATAGGTCCTTCAATCCTTCAGGCCAGTGACTGGGCAGCATTGAGGTCCCCATCTCATAGTCCCTCCCTGTCCCAATATTCTCCCATGGAGAGCTGATCTCCTCCTCTCGCTCGTACATCTCTGGCCCTTCGGTCTCATGCCCTGGCCTGATATCTCCCCAATACGGCTCTGTCCTCATCTTGGAGTATGGGCCATTCCCTGTCTGGCCCATTTCCATTAAAAGGGTCGGTGGTAATTGTCCAGAGGAGGAGGGTCTGCTCATGGACCAGTAGGCCTGGGGCGAAGTCAAGATCATCTCGATCCTGTCGTCAAAGGTAGTGGTCCACAGGTTCCCCCTCCACTGGGCTTCTGAACCTGAAGACATTTCTCCTGACCAGACAGATTTGAAGTCTAGACTGTCAGTAATAGTTTGTGGTGTTGTAGTCATGGTCGGATTGTTCACCTGGGTTTCAGGGAACCATATATAAGTCATTTGCTTGGATGGGGAGTCCCTCTGATAGGAGGAGGTGGCCAGGCCACGAATTTGGTATGAGGGGCTTGGAGTAGGGGACAGGTTGTCCAGTGTTGGCGCTGCCATGGAGTATGGTGTCAGTCTGGTGTGCCTGCCAGAGGGGTCTGGTGGTGATTCAATTCAGGGTAATGGTGTGAGTGGTGGTGTCAGTCAGGCTATCAGCCCTAGGTATGTTCCTCCCATTCTCTGTCAACCAACATGTTGGTGGGTTGTGTACACCAGGGTCAAGTTCTGCAATGTCGAGCTTGAGGTCCTTGCTATCGGTGCTAGAATTGGAATCTGTAGGGGTGTGCCGAGTTCCAGAAGGTCCAGCGATGGGGGCGGGGATAACTGCCTCAAGGGAGGTTGGTCTGGTAGCAAGACTCCTAAGGCTCAGTTGCTGCCTCCCAGGTGGGCTAGTTGGTGGCATATGGAAGGGATCCCCCCCGATGTGCTGGGGGTAGTTGGTCGGGATGTAGTGCTCTGGAACGGGTTGTTGCTCTGCCACCTGCCTCGTCCTCTGTCTTCCATGGCTGCGGCTTTCAATCCACCGGCCTATGCTGTTCTGCTGCCAATAGCAGACTATTAAAAGGACTAAGTCCTACAATGGTGAAAGCAACTGCTCCTCCTGCAATTGTTTCTATGGCAGCTCCTTCTAGTGATTTGGGGATGATCATGGGTGTCTCCTTTGGCGATGCATTTAAGGAGAACTAGGAAGCTTTGAGCTAACTGTTAGGTCTGAGCACCACAAGGTCCAAACAGGTATAAACTCTGGGCTGTCTCGTGTTCGGACAATCACTTGGAGAGTTACTGTGATGTTCAGATGTGGGCTGGAATCTCTTTGTTAACCTTCAGCAAGTGAGTCAATGAGGATGGTTTTGGTGTGAATAAACTTTAGCTCAAAGCTGGAGTATACTACAGTGAGAGCTACTACTTATATATAAAAACAATAGAACTAAAATGGTGGTTCTGAATGACAATAGAAGTCCATTAATAAGTGGAGCTTGGGACAAATGAGTAAGCAGGATTGCATAATGTGTGTGAAGAAAGCGAAAAAGTGAATAAATTGTAACAGTTTGTTCATGAGTTTAGAGACAAGGGGTAAGCGATAGTGGTTTTTTATAGTCATTTCATTGAGTTTTCTATAGTCCTGTATGGGGTGAAGGGAGCCATCTTTCTTTTTGACAAAGAAGAATGGTGATATGAAGGGGGATTTGGATGGTCTGATCTGTCCAGTGGATAGATTTTCATCTAGGAATTTGTCTAGTTCTTCTTGTTCACTCCAGTTCAGGGGATAGACTTTGCAGTCTAGGATGTTGCTGGCATTGGGAACTAGTTCAATGGTGTGGTCCCAGGGCTTTCTGTCAGGTAGCTCGTTGAAGTTGTCCTTAGAGAAGAGGTTTCAGAACTCCTGGTATTCAGGAGGAACTGTTTCCTCAAAGGTCTTCTTGGCTTTCCCTTCATTGGCCTTGGCTGCCAAATCATTGGTGTGATGTATTGCCCTGAGCTCTATTTCTTCCTGCATATGGATGGCTAATATGGTCTCTCCTTCTTCTAGTTCCTCATCCCACCTGTCTTCTGGATCCACATCAGGAAGCATAAATGGTGACTTGTTGCACTGGCATCTTCCAAATATGATTTTCTGGGTTTTCCAATTGATGACCAGATTATGGCATACTAACCAGTCATGTCCAAGGAAGACTTTTCAGGTGCCTAAGTCAGTGACAGCAAGATTGATTTGTTCTGAATGTCCTCCTATTGACATCCTCAGTTCAACAAAATAGGTGACTTCTCCTCCTTTGTTGTGGGTTCTGTCTGCATTGTATATGGGGATAGGGGTGCTAGTGGCTCTAGTGGGCAGATTGTATTCTTCGACATACTTGCAATCAATAGAGCTCCCAGTGCAGCCATGGTTCAGAGGGTCTGGCAGTTGGTGAGGGTTTCAAGTTGGATTTCAGTGATGAAGTCCATTGCCTTGGCTCATGCTGATTGTCAGATGTACTGGATCAGTTTCTGCAGTTCTTCTAACTGCTCAAGGGCTTCGGTGATGAGCCTCTGGGCTCTGTACGCTCAGAATTCGCGATTTTTGTCATTTCTAAGTGACAACGACTTAGCACCGGTTATAACGATAACATCGGTGTGCACGCACTATTATAGGACCTCTTTGACACTTCAATGGCCGGTTATAACGAAGAATAACCATCCCAACTTGTTTCGCGACCTAACTCGTATGCCATCACGAATAGGCACAGTATTGATCGATCAGGCAAACCCCGGTGATAAGCGAACTACGCATCACTGACGCATCAGGACCGCATCACCAGCGCATCACGGTGTAACGGACCGGTGTTGATCCTTTCATTATATGAGGTCATACCCGCCGACAATTGCCCTACCACAATAATCATCGAGTTCTTGTCATCCAAACGACCGGCGTTGATAATATCGCCATGCCCAGCTCACTAGAAGGCGTTATTCCTTTCGTTCACCTCAGTAATTCCACCGTACCCTCACAGTCCGCAGTTAAAACAGCACCCCAATGACCCCGCTGTGACAACCCATGATATAACGAATTTATCAGTCTTCAGTACCGCTAAGGATTAGCTGTTACAAGAGACTACGGAGATTCATATGGACGTTTGACTCGTTACAAAGCCGCAGCCTCACAGCTTTACTAAGTCTTTCTATTAATAAATATCTCTAGTAGTATAAAATCCATAGAAAATCGTAGAAGTAAAGAGAGAGAGAACTACCCGCTACTTTGCTATTAGCACTCGCTATACCGCTCACGACCGGCTATATTCTCATCGCTACACTCTTGCTACGCTCATTAGCACCGGTTTAAACGACCATATTTCTCGCATAGCGCAGTACACGAACAATAACATTTGTTTGCATCCCATACGCTCGCTATAAGCAACGGATTGGTTTCGCACCGTCTTTAGCTTCGCACCCCCTTTGTTCTCTTTGAGAAACACCCTCTACACCGTGATCGACCGGTGTTAGCATTATCTTCGGTCGCTCGTCGCACCTTTGATTGCAACCCGTCATTATTGGTTTAATACTCGCATCTAGCGCGTAACCCCGTACGCTCGCATCGTACACCGCCTCTTTTTGTTTTATAGGATCGGATCGTCTTCATCTTCGTACCATAGGAGTTTTATTCGGCTTTACTTTCAACATCGTTCATCGCAGCCCACTTGGGTAGTCTCTGGCAGACTTATAGGAATCAACATCGTCACATAGGATCGTATTGGACTCAACACCGGTTTACACCGTCATAGGATAGGATAGGATTGGATAGGATTGGATAGGATAGGTTTGCACGCATAGGATTGACATTGACATAGGATAGGACCGTCTCCGAGTAGACTCAGTTTTCAACATCGCCCTCAGTATATTTCGTCTCGTATAGGATCAGCACTCGTCATCGCCGCGTCCCACCGGACATAAACACATTTTCACGCTTTTGCCACCATTAACTGGCATTATTAGGATCGACCCCTTCAGTATTTCGACACTACACCGGTTATAAACCGTCTACCGCACACATAGCTTCATTATCGCCGTTATTTTCATAGGACCTTCGTCTAGAGACCTCGTCTAGTCGTTTCTCCTTCTTTTACACCGGACCTGTGGTATTCACGTCATACCCTCTCCCGTTCTATCTCGTTATCAAGATTATCACCGGCCTACAGCCAAAACCTTTTAGTACTCGATCGCTTGAGTGCTACTTGCTTGACTGAAAAGTCGCAGTATAAACTCGCGTCTAGAGGAAGTGATTAGGTCGCACGGAGGTGCCCCGAACAACTCGCACAACACAGTACCTTTATAACCGGTTGTCACCGTCATTAACCATTACTCTTCGGGTTTTTGGTGTGCCGTTGCCACGGAAGTTTAGGTTCATCATCGGTGTGGTGTATAGTGACTATGCAAAGCATTAGTTTCTCGTTGATTTCCACTAGACGCAACTTGTGGGCCCAGTGGGTGAGGATTGCCCTGGCTTCATAACTGCTTCTGGCTTGTTGAATTGCTCTCCATGTCCACTGTGTTTCGAAAGGAATCATATATTCTGATTCTTCTTTTTTGATTGTCTTTAGATCATAGAAGTTTTGGTTGTCCTTTATGTTCCTCCACCATCTTTTATACTCCTCTGCATTGTCTCCCTTTGGCTCTCTTGGGCCACTATATTGGTGTGCCCTTAGATATTCCTGCCACTCTGAGTCTTTGTCTTTGTCATAGTCTGAGTCTGAGTTGCTGTCAGATTCTTCTTCTATTGTTACTGGATGGGCCACCCTTCTCATGCCCAATGGGGTATTTGGACCATGTTGATTGAGAATGCTTGCTCCTGGAGTTACATTTGCCTTAGCTTTGGTCCAGCTGCCCTCTGTGATCTGGGGGTCTTTGATCTTTTGGTGCATGTCTCCTGGCAGCCAAAGTCTTGGCTCTCTGCCTCCATTCACAGGCTCCACTGGTCCTGGGAGCACCCCATTGTCCAAGGACTTCAGGATCCCAGGCAATGATTGTCTGGCAATCTCTGGCACCTGTTTCTTCATGGGAGCCATGGCTCTCATGGTCTTGCTGCCTGGGGCTTTTGCCTCTCTGTGCTCCCTCTGCTACAGTTGTTTGTGGTCAGGGATTCTTCTTTTTGGGGAAGCCGCATGCTTCCACTTGTTGGGCACCACTCAAGGGTGTTTCAAGGGCGACTTTGGCAGGGCCTGGGGTTTTTCCTTCTTAGAACATTTGTTAGAGTTGTCTGATAAAATACTGTACTGGTTACATGATTCTTTGGATGCAGTGCTGGTGGACATAGGTTTGGGTATATTCAAATGTATGATAGTTTTATCTACAGAAGTACTATGAGTTTGACCAGCAGTATGTAATTGTGCACCTTTGGAAAGTCTGGCCAACCGAGTAGAATTGCTTACTCGTTGGCCTTGTCTTTTACCTCCTCTACTCCCGATGTTGAGGGTGTCTTCTCCTCATTGGTCCCTTTGTTAGTTTCCCCTTCATCTACTACTTGTTGTTCCCTGCATTGATTGTTATTCTTTGTCCATCTCCCACCTTGGTCCCTTGGCCTCCTTGGTTCCTTGCAGTCCACAGTGAAATGTCCCTTCTGATGGCAGTTGAAGCATTGGCGTTCTTGTTGGAGGCAGTCTATGTCCATTGGTTGGCCCTGGCTGCCATAGACAGGTTCCATGCCCATGTTGGTGCTAGGGGTGGATGGTTCCGATGGTTGTAGGGGTGCAGTGTTCTAATTGTGTGGGTTATTCTGGGGGTGACTCAGGGGTCCACAGTTGTTGTTGTGCTGGTTGTGCAGTGGGTTATTTCAGTTGTGGGGGTCTTGGGGTTGGTAGCCCTTGTGCGTCCTGTCAAATACCTTCCTCTTTGCCAACTCATTGTAAGGCTCAATTATGTGACACTTCCATTGGTCATAAGTGCATGGGGGCAGTTGATCTTTGGCAGCTGTGGTGGAATAATCATCAGGTATTCCACTTTGGATCATGGCTACTATTGGGCTTTGGTTGTCCTGCTGTTCCCATCTCCTAGCTAATTATGCTTGTTCTTCAAGCTTCTGGAAGTATTGGTATGCCTCCCCTTCTTTTATTTAGAGTGCATACATCTGCTGTTCATGTATTTTTTCTACTGCTGGGTCTGAGAATTGTTCTCAGATGAGTTGTATGAATGTTGCCCAGTCAGGGTATCAATATCATCCATGGGTTTGGCTGAGATAGGTTTTGATGTGGTGGACCCATCAGGCAAGGGCTTGTCCCTTAGAAAGGGAAGCTGCATAGTTGACTTGTTGAGATTCTTCAAAATAGATTCTATTGGTTTTGAAGTATGCAGTGCACTGGTATAGGAACTGTTGGATGTCATCATGCTTCCCATAGAAGTTGGCGGGTTTCTCGATCATTGTGGGTTTTATTCTGAGGAATGCAGCATGTTAGACCCGAACCTCACGTGATCCAAACAAGAGTAAACTCAGGCTGTCTCGTGTTCGGACAGTCACCTGAGAGTCTCGGATAGTTCGGATATAAGTGAAGACGTCGGACTAAGTTCTTAGTCGAGCGAGTTAGGAGGGAAGTTCGGTATTAATAAACTTTAGCTCGAAGCTGGGGTATTACAGCGAAGAGCTATCTACTTATATACGAAAACTGTGATACTAATAATAGCTGCAACACATGAAGACAATACGGTTGTCGTGCTGGAAGCGCGAGCCGTAGTCGATAGGTACTTGGGCCAAGTCGTCCGGTTCTGGTATGGTCACGTGGGTTCGGGGATGACTCGGTCTTCTGATATTTAGAAAAGAAAATGAATAAGTGTGAGAAATCGTAACATTACCCTCTCGTTAAGGCAGTCGTCCCGACTGCCATTAGGGCTCTTCCATCTCCTCTAGTTCTTCTTTCAGTGCTCTCCAATAGTCCTGAATATATTCTATCCATGCTTCTCCATCCGGGTTTTGAACTTGAATTCTTTTTCCATCGTTTCGTTCGACTGTGTAGAAGTAATTCCATGTTCCGTCTCCGATTTCCTTGTACTCATGTCCCACAATTTCTTTTATTGCTTTGGGGTTGACGATAACTTCGGCTGTTACTGCCCTTCCATGTTCCGCTTGGCTTTGTTGGTACTCTTCGATGGCTTCCTGAGCGTTCTCCATATCTTCTTCAGTTACCCAGTCATTGTGTTCCCTTGTCCAGCCCGTCCATTTTACGAAGTAGTCGGTTACTAGTCGAGAAGGTTGGCCCTTCTTTCCCCTTACCCTTCGGGTTCGAGTGTCGAGGACTTCTTCGACTTCATACTGTTCTTCATCTTCGATGAGATCTGGAGGTGGCGGTGGTGGTAGTTCTTGGTTCGGGAATGCCGGGGGTGTGTATGGTGTTAGGAGTTTCTCGTTGAAGCGGGGATGAATGCGCCAGTGAGGAGGGAGTTTGAGTTTGTAGGCGGAGGCGCCTGCCTTTTCGAGAATTCGGAAGGGGCCTACTCGTTTGTCGTCGAGTTTTTTCTTTGGCTGTGGAAGGTGAAGGTTGGTGGTGTCGAGCCAAACCAAATCGTCCCTTTTGTAATTGACTGCCTTGCCCTTTCGCTTGTCGTACTGGGTCTTCATCTTTGCGGCAGCTTCTTGAAGTGCTTGTTCACATTTCTTATGGATGTTTTGCATTTGTGACGCAAAGTTTCCGGCTGCGGGGTTGGTGAAGGGGCTTCGTCTTTCAGTTTCAGGGACGACTCGGGGATTGAGTCCGTAGACGGTGAAGAAGGGGCTTTGACCCGTGGCGGAGTGCTTTCGGTTGTTGTGGGCGAATGCTGCCAAGGCGAGCCATTCGTGCCAGTCATCTTGTTGGTACCTGGTGAAGATCCTTAGGTATTTCTCAATTTCCTGGTTGACCCTTTCGGTTTGTCCGTCGGTCTGAGGGTGGAAAGCGGTGGAAGCGTTGGGGGTAATTTGGAGGATTCGATAGAGGTCGGTCATGAATTTGGAGACAAACTGGGGGCCTCTGTCAGAGATTACTGTTCTTGGCATGCCGTGAATGGCGAATACTTTGTCGCGGAAGATTTTGGCAGTTCCTTCCGACGTGAGAGTTCCGTTGCATGCTACTGGGATAATTTCTTTTGAGAACCTGTCTACGATAACTAGGATGGCATCATATCCGCCAGATTCTTTTAGTCCGGTGATTAGGTCGACGGAAATGTGGGTCCATGGTTCGGACGGGATGGCGTTGGGATGAAGAGGGTTTTTTCGTGCTTGAGTGTTGGACTTGACTCGTTGGCAGGTTTCGCATCCTTTTACATATCTCTCGACTGTCTGCTTGATCTTTGGCCACCAATATTCCCTTTGGACGAGTTCATTGGTCTTGTCAATGCCAGGGTGCCCGGCCGTGAGATGGTCGTGGGACATGGCGATGATTTCTCCTCTGAGTTTCTCGTCTCGGGGCACGTAGATTCTTCCGGTGAGCATCAGGAGTCCTTTCTCCATCGTGATGCCTCGTTCATGGTTTAGGGAATCCGAGATTCCTCGGTCCCACTTGTCGGTGCTCTCGGTAGCACGCTTGATTTTCGAGTGTATACTGGATGTCGTGGGCATGATCATTGCTCGGAAGTGTTCAGGCTTGAGGACTACGATTTCATCGTTGTCTTCCTTTCCTTGGTCGTGATCATCCCGTCGGGACAAAAGGTCGGCTTTTCGGTTGGCGGTGCCAGGCTTGTGGTGGAGGGAGAAATGGTATTCGGCGAGTTCGGTGACCCAACGGGCTTGTCTACGGTTGAGTTTTTGGGGTTTTCGGAAATACTGAAGGTTCTGATGGTCGGTCCATACTTCAAAGTCGACGGCTGCTCCCATTAGGTAGTGCCTCCATTCGGCGAGAGCGAGCATTATAGCGAGGAGTTCCTTGTCGTATATTTCATAGTTCCTTTCTGTCGTCGTCAACGATTTTGAAAGGAATGCTACGGGTCTCCATTTGCCGTCCTGCTGTTGGCTCAGTACTGCGCCTATGGCTCCTTCGCTGGAGTCTGCTTCTACTCTGAACTTTCCATCCTCTTTTGGCAGGGCTAGGATGACGTCTTCTGCCATTTGCTTCTTCAGCTGTTGGAACGCTTGATTTTGGGCTGCGCCCCAGTTCCAAGGGGCGTTCCCGGTGAGTTGGGTCATGGGTCGTACAATTTTAGAGTAGTTTTTTATGAATTTTCGATAAAAATTCGTGAAGCCCAGGAAGCTTTGCAACTCCTTTTTCTTGGTGGGAGTCGGCCATTCCGTGATTCCTTTGACCTTGACTGGGTCCATTCGGACCGATCCTTCACTAATGATTACTCCTAAATATTCCGTTTCCAGTACTTCGAATTCGCACTTCTCCGCTTTGAGGAACAGCTTGTGCTCCCGTAAACGTCGGAGTACTCGTCGTACTATCTGTCGGTGTTCTTGGAGATTCTTGGAAAAGATGAGGATATCGTCGAGATAGATGGTTACTTTTCCTTCGGCGATTAGGTCGTGGAAGATATCGTTCATCATCCATTGGAACGTGGCAGGGGAATTTGTGAGTCCAAAGAACATGACTGTCGGTTCGAACAGTCCCCGGTTGGTACGGAAGGCGGCTTTGTATTCATCGCCTTCTTTTATGCGTACATTGTTGTATCCCCAGCGTACGTCTAGCTTGGTGAAATATTTGGCGCCTCTGAGTTTATCCATTAGGTCCGAAATGAGTGGTAAGGGATATCGGTTTTTGATTGTCATTTCATTGAGTTTTCGGTAGTCCTGGACAGGTCGGAGGGCACCGTCTTTCTTTTTGACGAAAAAGAATGGGGAGGCGAACGGGGACTTTGAGGGACGAATCCTTCCAGTGGACAGGTTCTCGTCCAAGAATTTGTCAAGTTCTTCCTGTTCGTTGTGGTTCAGTGGGTATACTTTGCAGTCGAGGGTATTGCTGGCGTTAGGAATGAGTTCGATTGCGTGGTCCCAGGGCTTTCGGTCGGGAAGTTCGTCGAAATTGTCCTTGGAGAACAAGTCTTGGAAGTCCCGATAGTCAGGGGGTACCATTTCTTCGAAACTTTTCTTGGGTTTTCCTTCACTTGCTTTAGCGGCCAAATCGTTGGCGTGGTGAATCGCCCTGATTTCTATTTCTTCGGTCATATCTACTGCTAGTATAGTGTCTCCTTCTTCTAATTCTTCGTCCCATCTGTCCTCCGGGTCTGCGTCTGGTAGGGTGAATGGTTGCTTTTGGCATTGACACCGTCCGAATATGATTTTTTGTGTTTTCCAGTTGATGACTGGGTTGTGGCGAATTAGCCAGTCATGTCCGAGGAATACTCTCCTCGTGCCTAGGTCTGTGACTGCCAGATCAATTCGTTCTGAGTGTCCTCCAATGGTCATCCGGAGTTCTACAAAGTGAGTCACTTCGCCGGCTCTGTTTCGCGTACCGTCGGCATTGTACACGGGGATCGGGGCGCTGGTTGCTCGTGTTGGTAGACCATGTTCCTCTACATATTTGCGGTCAATAGAGCTTCCGGTGCACCCGCTGTCGACGAGGGCGGTTGTTTTGAGAGTTTGGCGGTTGGTGAGGGTTTCGATGCGGATTTCAGTGGTCAAGTCCTTGGCTCCGGCGCGAGCGCTTCTTCGGATGTATCGGACCGGTTTGCGGAGTTCTTCCAATTGTTCGAGCGCTTGTGTGCGAGGAAGGGTGACAATGCGTATTAGCATCTTTCGGTCCGCTTCTGCTTGTCGCATCTTGTGCGTCCAGTGTGCCAGGATAGCGCGGGCTTCGTAACTGCTTGTTGCTTGCCTGATGGCGCGCCAGGTCCATTCGGACTCGAACGGGATCATGTATCCAGACTCTTCTTTCTCGATAGTTTTCAACTCCGTCCATGTGTGATCCTTCAGTACTTGGGTCCACCATCTATCGTACTCCTTCATGTCGGTGGCGTCGGGATCTCCTTTCTTGCGATAGCGGTGTCCCCTGAGATATTCTTGCCACTCCGGGTCGTTATCTTCGTTATATTCTTCTTCCGCCTTCTTCTTTATCCGTCTAGAGCCACTAGGGTTCATGGGTGTTTCCACCAGGATGTTGCCGCCGTTGGTAGCCGTTCTTTTGGCTCCGCGGGTTGGGCGTCTTGCCTCCGAAGGAGGACTTTTTCGCGTCGGGGATGGCCCGCATGCGTCTGCATTTTTGGCTACAGCAGCCATTCGGTACGACGTGTCGTCTTCGTCGTCTGGTACTTCCTCTAGAGAAACTTGGCGTGAGTGGGGATGAAGCGGAGGGGGACTTATCGGATTTTGGGCGCGCCTACCACCCGTCTCGCGTGGCGGACGAGGCGCTTGTGCCCCGTCGGTTGAGAACTGTTCTGATCCGGGGGAAGACTTGACCGTTCTGTCCTGTCCGCCCTTAGTCGGATTGTCTCCGGCGTTCGGGTGCGTATCTACAGGAGGCGCAGTTAGTTTTTCCCGAGGGATCGCTCCTTTGGTCTTGCCGCCCGGGGCTATTGCCACTCCGTGCTCCCTCTGCTGCAGTTGTTTGCGGTCAGGGATTCTTCTTTTGGGGGAAGCCGCACGCTTCCGCTTGCTGTCGTTCCTGGATCTGAAAACCTTCGACTGTCCTGGGAGAACCTCCTTCGGTGCGCGGTGCGACTTATCCTGAGAGATCCCAGGCAAAGATCCCGGATGGGACTCAGCCGGAGGGGGAAGTATCGTCCCGCTTCCCGTCGGGGTGCGTTCCATGTTGGCAAGGTATTCCTCGTCCTCCTGATCCATCATATTAGTTAGTATACTGTACCGATTCTGCGATTCTTTAGGTGCCTTGCTGGGGACGATAGCGGGTATATTCGAATGCGTATGTGATAGTCCTACAGAAGTATTATAAGTCTGTCCAGCAGTATGTAAAGCACCATGAGAGAGTCCGGCCGACCGAGTAGAATCGCTTACTCGTCGGCCCCGTCTTTTACCTCCTCCACTCCCGAGGACGAGGGCGTCTTCTCCTCGTCTGATTCCACCTCTTGTTCTACTGCTCGATTATCGCGGCGGTTGTTGTTATTTCGTGGGGTAAATCTTCCTCCGCCATCCCTTGGTTTCCTCGGCTGTCTGCAGTCGGCGGTGAAGTGCCCCTTCTGGTGACAGTTGAAGCACCTCCGCTCTCGTCGGATTCGATCTATGTCCATCGGTTGGCCTTGGCCGCCATAGACTGGTCCGGTTCCAGTGTTGGTACTGGAGGGTCCGGTTTCTTTGGGCGGTTGCGAGGGAGTGCTCTGGCTTCGGTTCGGTGGATGGCGATTGTCGTTTCTTGGCGGGGCGCGGTTGTCGTGGCGAGGTGGGTTTTGCCGGTTTCGGGGGTCTTGGGGTCGGTAGCCTTTATGGGTCCTGTCGAAGGCTCGCTTGACCGCTCTCTGGTCGTTGATCTGTATGATCCGACGCTTCCATTGGGAGTAAGTGAGGGGGATATTTTCCCCGGACGCGACAGCCATGGTGTACTCATCTGGTACTCCGGCTCGTACTGCCGCGACGATGTGGCTCTTCTCCCCTTGATCTTCCCATCTTCCTGCTAGCTGTGCCTGTTGTTCCAGTTCCTGGAAGTATCGGTTAGCGCCTCCATCCTGCATCCGTAGTCCGTACATGCGCTGTTCATGGACTTCTTCGACTGCCGGGTCGGCAAACTCTTTTCGGACCGTGTCGACGAAGTCCCTCCACGTGGGGAGTCGGTATCTTGCGTCTGTCTTGCTATAGTATTTTTCCGCATGATGGACCCACCAGGTGAGTGCCTTACCGCCGAAATGGGAGGTGGCGAAGGTGATCTGTTGGGACTCTTCGTAGTAACCCCGGTGTACTTCGAAGTAGAGGGCGCATTGGAGGAAGAACCGTTGGATGTCGTCATGCTTCCCGTAGAATATTTCGGGTAGTCGCATCATGGTTGGTTTGACTCCGAGGAAAGGGGCGTCGGCGTCGGCGTGTCCTCGGTGATGTCCGGGGTTTGGGGCTGGCGGCATGCAGTCCGGCGGTGGTCGAGGTAATGACCATAGATCTCCACGGCCTCCGGGTGAGTCTGGGTCTGGGGCCGGTGGTGGTGGTGCTCCAGGGAACGGGAAGTTGTCGAGGTCTGGCGGCGCATTGTTGGGGTTAGGGGGAAGACCGTGCCTCTTCCGTAGTTCGTCCAGGTCATTTAGTTTCTGGGTGGTCTCGTCCCTGGCGGTTTCTAGCTTTGATTCTTTTGATAGAATGTCATTGTACAGGTTCCGTCGGGCCTGGGCGATGGCTTCTCGTTCTTCCGCTGTTTCTTCTGGTGCTCCGGCGAATAGTCGGGATTTCCCCGGGATTGGGGGTCCGCCGTGTTGCCGGATATTCCGTTTTGGCGGGGAATCAGGAAGTGGTTTGGGAGGGGGCGGGTATAGTTCGTCATAGCTGGGGATTAGCGCCTTTGCATAGAGTGGAAAATCTTTATTGAACATAAAAACGGCCTGCTCGTGGGCAGCGTGCACCCGTATCTTTTTCATCTCTTCGCTATCCTGTTCTCGCTCCGCTCTCATATATCGGATCCCTGCTGTACTTGCCAACCACGAAATTTCTCCAACTATATGCGCATATCTTTCTTCGACTCTGAGGTCGTACTCTCCTTGTACCTCCCCTTCAGTTAGGAACGTCTTGATCTCCGGATAGTCGTCGTCGACCTCCGGCCATTCCGGTTCTCTGACTGAGCCACTCAGCTCCGCTGTCGACTCCGTCTCCTGAGTCTCGTCGTCCTCGTCCTCTTCCAGTATACGTAGGTTCCCTAGGGACGAGGTCGAGGGGAATGCGGTTCTGGCTGATTCGGAGGGTAGGGGGGTAGACGACTCCTGCTGGTATCCTGATGTTGGCGTGTCGGAGGGGGGGAACGTCATGGGTACGATGCCACCACTCGCTGGGAGTTTCTCCCTCAGCTCGGGGCTCAGGCTGCTCCATTCGTCCGGGAGTATAACTCGGTGGTTGCGGCCAAGGGTCGGAGAGAGGGCTGAAGGAGCGTTGGTAGATCCTTCTGAGTTCGATGGCGGCGCGGGCTTCAGAGATGTGGACGGGGCTGGGGGAGCGGGGCTCTTCG
The DNA here is from genome assembly GCA_030435615.1 of Armillaria luteobubalina. Lineage (NCBI taxonomy): Eukaryota > Fungi > Basidiomycota > Agaricomycetes > Agaricales > Physalacriaceae > Armillaria > Armillaria luteobubalina. The sequence goes on from JAUEPU010000052.1 coordinate 214,077, forward strand.
GTGGAGGGGCGGGCGGGGAATTCCTCGGTGCTCTCTGTGTCGACCCTGATGATCTGGGCGACAGAGGCGGTGTATTCCGTGGCGTCTTCGTCATAGAATGGGGCGGGGGTGCGGGCTCGGTAGGGGTGGTTAGGGAGATGCGGGAAGCTCCAAGGGCGAGTGCGTCCACACTTTCTTTCAGCCTCTTGGTCACGTTCGCCCATGTACCCTTCGGCCTCTGGCTCGGGTACGGGCTGCTCCTGCTGCTCGAAGGTTTCGAGCTCGTACGTCTGTGGCTCGACATGGCGCTGTCGACGTTGGTATGGGATCAGGACTCCTAGTCCTATGCCTATGATGACGATGGTGAAGGGAACCAGGATTGCCACTAGGGCGATGTGGAACTCAGCGGGTGTCAGGTCTCTGGTTACTTGCATGGGTCTTTGCTTGCGTCGTGCGCGAGGAAAGAAGGGAAGCTTCGAGCTAATTGTTAGACCCGAACCTCACGTGATCCAAACAAGAGTAAACTCAGGCTGTCTCGTGTTCGGACAGTCACCTGAGAGTCTCGGATAGTTCGGATATAAGTGAAGACGTCGGACTAAGTTCTTAGTCGAGCGAGTTAGGAGGGAAGTTCGGTATTAATAAACTTTAGCTCGAAGCTGGGGTATTACAGCGAAGAGCTATCTACTTATATACGAAAACTGTGATACTAATAATAGCTGCAACACATGAAGACAATACGGTTGTCGTGCTGGAAGCGCGAGCCGTAGTCGATAGGTACTTGGGCCAAGTCGTCCGGTTCTGGTATGGTCACGTGGGTTCGGGGATGACTCGGTCTTCTGATATTTAGAAAAGAAAATGAATAAGTGTGAGAAATCGTAACACAGCATCTGTGGCTGCATACCCTTGGTGATGTCCAGGGACAGGGGGTTGTGGCATTCAGTCTGGGGGTGGTCATAGTAGGGACCATAAGTCTCCCCTAGCTCCTGGCGAGTCTGGGTTATCTGGGTCTCCCCCAGGATTTGGTGGTGGTGCCAGTTGGTTGGGGTCAGGTGGTAGCTTGTGCCAGGCCTGAAGGTCATCTAGTTCCTTTTGCTTTCAGTCTAGCTCCATGCAGGTCAGCTTTATGTCTTCCTGGGCTTGATCGGTGTCTTGGTGTAGTTTTATCCAGTTTTTTCAGCACTGCACTTCTTTGTTGGTCAGCCCAAGATTGGGCCTGCTCAATATCTGTGGTCCATCTCTGTCAGCTCCCATGAACAATAGGGATTTGCCATGTTTTGGAGGTCTGCCATGTTGCCAGATCTGGCTTGGTTTTGGGGGTGAGTCAAGAAGTGGTTGGGGTGTCAGGTAGTAGAGTTTTTCATAAGGGGGGCAGGGCATCAAAGGCTGGAGGGGGTATAATGTATTGAAAGTAAGTATCACCCATTCCTCTGCTCCATGTGTTCTGACTCTTTCCATCTTTATCTCATTACCATCTGCTTGCTCCATTTTGTACCTTTTGCCCATGTCTGTTTGATACCACTCCAGTGTTACCGTGATCTTTCTATATCATTCTTCTTTTAGCTTATCACGCTCTGCTAGCCTTTCTTTGTCAGTCAAGTACATATCAGGTATGTCATCGTCTGGTCTAGGCCAACTCTCTGCTGATACTGAAGGAGAGGGGGGTGGAGTCTCCATTGTTGCTCTCTCCTTCCCTGCTGCTATCCTCTTCAAGTACCATTCTGAGTTGTCTATTATAGATGATTCTGGCAGTTTATCAGTTGACCATGGGTTCAGTGCTAAATTGAAGGTAGTCTCAAAGGTAGGCTTGTTTGTTATGATTGGTGTGGGGTTTGAAGGTATATGGGTTGACAACCCTGGCAGGAATTCTGTCCCAGGGAGCGGTGCCTCATAGAATGGGCCTTCCTCTCATTTGGTAAAATCAGTTGGCAGTGGTCTCGTCATCTCACTGGCTGTCAAGGACAACCATTCTTCTAGTGTCATAAGTGGGGGGGAGGGAAATTGGGGAGCGTTTCTGTTGGGGTGTAGTCAGGTTCAAACATTGCCATGAGTATTCTGTAGAGGTCAATGGTTGTGCAGTTTCGGGGGAGTGTGACAGGGGAAGGGGGATGGGGCTCTTCTGAGGATGCATGGGCAGGAAATTCCTCACTGCTGGTTCCAAAGGTAATAGACTGGCTTGCCTCCTGATTGTATTCAAAAGCCACATTCGCAGTTTTGGGGGTTGGGGAGCATGAGGTGGGGACAACATCTGGGATGGGTAAGCCAAAGGATTCCTCACTGATTCTTCACTCTTCCTCCATGCTCTGTGTAAGAGGCCCAGCCTCTTCTCTTCCAGCAGGTAAGGGGGTTCTCCCCTGTTTGAGGTTCATGAGCTCAATCATCATGGGCTCATCATGGTGGTGGTTCCATTCTCAGATCCACAGGATGAGGACGCATAGTCCAATGAGTGTGAGTACAAGAGCGGTGGTGCTCAGGACTATGGTAAGGATGATACAGAACTAGTTGGGCTGAGGTCTCTGGTTTGTTGCATGAGTCTTTCTTGCATCGTGCGCAAAGAAAGAAGGGAAGCTTTGAGCTAATTGTTAGACCCGAACCTCACATGATCCAAACAGGAGTAAACTCAGGCTGTCTCATGTTTGGACAGTCACCTAAGAGTCTCATGGAGTCTGGATGTTGGTGATGGTAATGGACTAATGTCTTAGCAACCAGAGCGAGAGCATTGAGAGAAGTTTGGTATAGATAAACTTTAGCTTGAAGCTGGGGTTATACAGTGAGAGCTACCTACTTATATACAAAAATTGTAGTGCTAATAATAGGTTGGAAGTATGAAAACAATACGGTAGTTGTGCAGTTCATGCAAGTCATAGTTACCAGGCCTAAGCTGTCTGTTTAAGGTTCAGATGATCATGTGGGGTCAGGGAAGGCTCAGGCTTGGGATAATAGTGAAGGAAAATAAATATCCATGGAAAATCATAACAACAGTGTCCTATGATTTGGATGAGGGTGAGGAGGATGGAGATGAACACAAGTCCAAGGTTGAGGATGCTATGGAAAAACCTCAGGATTCCAAAAGAAAACCAAGGGAGGTTTTGGGGGAGCATCATAAGAAACAACAAGTCAGAGCAGCAGCAGCCACAGGGGTAAAGAAAAGGAAGGTAAATTCCACTGCTTATGTGGTAGACAGTGACAACACCATAGGCCCTTTGGGGCACAATGACTCAGGTGAAGCTGCCATGAAAAGGTCCAAGGCAGATCCTCTCCCTGGAAAGGGGGATATAGAGTTTATTGGCAAAGGTGAGTCACTGCTGGATTTTAATAATTATTCTGACTTTATATTTAGATTGATGCTCACATTGTTGGGCTGATGGGGCCCACTGTTTTCCAGCAAAAAAAGGGTGTTCCTGCAAGTGATGCAGGATTTGAAAAGTGAAGTGCATACTTGGAGATGACATGGAGCCAGCAGCAATGGAGGATATTTTAGACTTGCTGCATAGTCTATACACAAGGATGAACACAATGGAACAAAAATTGGAGGCCTTTGGAGACTGCATGGAGGACTTGTTGGATGACTATCATCTTTGTACCAATGTTGAATATCCTCAAGACTTCATTCCCTTGGCATCCACAGATGAATGAGCTATGTCATTGCATGAGCTTTGAGATTTGCAAGGTGCCAACCCTGAAGCACTCTGGCAGGCAATGGCCATACGACTCAACCAAGATGTAGTGCAAATATGGCATTCAAGGACAGTGAATTTGGAGATGTTGAATGGAAAGGACCTGTTTAGATTTGCAAACATGGAGTTGTGGATTGGAAGCCATGGATCTGGAGCATTAGAGGATGCAATCACAGCAAGCATTAAGTTTAGGAAGGCTAGGGACGTATTTTATAGCATTGGGGGCTATCAGTCAGAGTGGGGGCTGTAGAAAAAGTTCCTAAACAGAACTGATGAATATTTAGTTGAGGATTCCAACAGAGAGTGTGAGGAGGAGCTGATAAGGGCAGGGATGGTGCCAGGAGTGGGGACCATCAGGTTAGAGGAGCTTGATTTGATCAAGGGCAAGGAAGAGAGGAAGTTGTTGAAGAGGGTCAAAGGAGAGGAAGATGTGGAGGCCTGGGGGGAAGATGTGGAAAATGAAGATGATGAGGAAGGAATTGAAGGAGAAGTCAAATTGAAGGCTGCAGGGAATGATGAAGATGTAGATATGGAGGAAGATGGAGAGTCTGTGGCTGCCTAGTCCCCTTTCACCCTTCTGAACAATTTTTTATATATGTATGTTTGTACATGAACAGTAGAGTATCATGCCCAAAGGGTATAAAATGTAGATGTTTTCTTGATGTCTGAAATGGGATGGAGGAAAGAAATGAAGTCAAGAAAGGAGCTGGCAGAGTCTGTTCCAAACTAGGAAGGTAATTTGCAATAATTTTCTAGAATCCTATTTCAAATTTGGGGGATGTTTTCTTTACAGAACTGGTGGAGACATGAATCAAGAAATGGTAGGGGAAGATTTGATATTGACTTTTCCTATGGTGACCTTGGATAGGGGTCCTGGTTTGTCTAGGTAACGATGATGGAAATCTTCAATATATTTGTCCATGGAAAATTCAGTAGCAGGGATCCAAGCAAACTCTGCATCAGTACCTTCATAACCCAACCATTGGATGCAATAGATAAGAGGACATCAGAACTGATGGTCGAGCTTGGTGTTGAGAATTTGTGCAATCTCATACTGCTCTTTGCCATCAACTTCAACTGGAGGTGGAGGTGGTTGGGTGTGATTAGGAATGGTATTGGATTCCACAGGTTCCAACTGTGAGACATGGAATACAGGATGGATGGAACAGAGATCTGCAGGGAGTTTGAGGGTGAAAGAATGAGATCCAGGCTGTGCAATGATGTCAAATGGTCTGAGGAATTTCTCTGAGAATTTTGCAGTAGGGTGAGTAGTCCTGATGTGTTTGGAATTAAGGAAAACCTTGTTGCCTACTTTGAAATTGGGAGCCAGAGACTGTCACTTGTCCACTTGGAATTTATAGTGGGATTGAGCATGGGAGATTTTGTTGTGAAGGAATTGGTGAACATCATTGAGGTTGACTATGAAGTTGCAGGCCCAAGTGGAGGCAATATCACATTCAGGGTATACAGTGATGTTAGGATGGTATCCTTTGTTAGCAAAGAATGGAGAGATTCTGGTGGAAGTGTTAGGAGTATTGTTGTACACAAATTTGGCAGTGGATAATAGGGTATCCCAATTGTCTTCTTGGTAAGAACAATAGATACAGATGTATTGTTCAAGGGCTTGGTTGGCATTCTCAGTTTGTCTGTCAGCTTCCAGGTGATGACCAGAAGTGAAGTGAAGTTCCATATTGAGGGCTTTAGCAAGGGTGCACATGAATTGGGAGACAAATTCAGAGCCACAGTCAGAAGTGATCAGATTAGAGACAACATGCTTGGAGAAGACATGGGTGACACAAAGTTGCACAAGATCTGTGGAATTAATGGTATCATGAGTGGGTATGAGAATGGCCTGTTTGCTTGCACAGTCAATGACAACAAGAATGGCAGTGAATCTGTTGGAATCTGGAAATTGTTCAATGAAATCCATGGAAATAGAATCCCATGGACACATCAGTACAGGTAAAGGTTTGAGTAGGCTGAAAGGATGGTGTCTAGGTGTTTTGTTACAACCACAAGTGGTACAAGACTTGACATAGTGATGAACAAATTCACACATCTGTGGCCAGGTATAATTCTGTCAGACTAATTTGAGTGTCTGATTTTGACCAAAATGACTTGCCAAGATATGATCATGATTGTTTTGTAGGACACAAAAATGGAGATCCATGGAGTCTGGGACATAGATGCAATTGTCAAGAGAGAGTATTCCTGACTCATCCACAGACCAGTGGGAAGGATTGGAAGGGGAAGAAGCAAGACAAAAACCTTTGGTCACCACAGAATCTGTGGGTTGTGCTTGCTTGATATCAGAGTGGAGCATATCCATGTCTATGGTAACACTGGCATGGAGTATGGGACCTTCAAGAAATGTAGCATGGAGAGAAGTGGAGAGCTGTTCTTGAGTGAACATGGGGCAGAAATTATGAGGATTGACTTGAGCATATTGACTATCCCCCTCTTTAGGATAGATGTCCCATTGTCTAGTGAGTGCATCTGGTTTCCCACCAAGTTTACCCAGCCAGAACTGAATAATGAGGTTGAACTGGAAAAGGAATTGAGACCAGCGCACCTGCCATTGGGTAAGAATCTTGGTAGTAGAAAAATACTCAAGGTTCTTCTGATCTGTAACAATGTCAATGGATTCCATGGAGCCTTCAAGGTAATGATGCTGTTGCCACTACAGATGTTCCAGCCATGTAATTTTATGATCTATTCTGAATATACCTTGTAATACAGTATGAGGAGCAAGCAGACTTAAAGAATAAATGAGCATACATAACAAGTATGAAAGAGCATTATAATTGTATGCACAAGTGACACCTGATGTGACAGACCTAAACCAGAACTTAGTTACAGCAGGTACTTGGCAGGCATGCTTGACAGAAAGTTCACAAAACACTGTTTGGCCATGGGTAGTCACGCTTACTGAGTGAGCTCACCTCTATAAACAGAGAATAAAGAAGATTGTAATTGAAAAGATCAGCACACTCACAAAATTAAAAGTGATGTACCATACCTGAGAGGGCCAGACCAAACCTCACATGAGAGATAAGATACAATGATAAGACTAGCACGTGGCCCAAATAGGAGCTTCAGCCAAGTGCTGGTCAACCAAGTAATTGGTTGACAGGGATATCCATTGCTGTGCATAATAACTGAGGTCACTGTGTGCTTGACACTAATCTAGAAGATGATTCACATAGCACAAATGGCTAGATGTGGAGTGACATGTGATCAGGGAGGTGATACACCCTCAGACTTGTAAATTGGTGTGTGCCTATGGAGCCTTAGCAAGCTTGCTATGGAAACAATGCTATAGGAGGAAATACTGAGTCGGACACCAAATAAGGCTGCAGCAGCAGCAGGCTATGTACATAGGAGTCTAGTTTACCTGGGTACTGCTGTGGTATTTGTAACTAACAACAGTTGTGGTATAAGTAGTTAGTGGTCTGGGTTAGTATACAAGTTTTGAACCCCTGAGTTATGGTGCGTGTATAGAAAGCGAGTGCTGTGATAGAGGATTAGTTTGTAGCTTCAAGTGTCATATAGAAACAGCAAGCTCACTCTGAGGAATGGAGATAACTTCAGAATCTGACTTGTGTGCTTAAGTTCCAAGCAAATAAGAATCAGTATTCCAGTTCTGTTCCATCTGAGTACTGTTTGGAGTCTGTTAGAGTATGAATTAAAGTGGAATTTCTGAAATCTGTTCTGTCTGTCTGTTCTGTTCTGTCAGTCTGTTTCTAAAATCTGTTTCTGTTCTGTCTCTGAGTTGTTTCCATTCCAAATCTGAGATCCATAGAAGGATTAGAGGTTGTTCTCATCATTGCAGTTAGTTTCATTAACCCTACATGCCTGTGTGTAGAGAGCTCACTAAGTTAGTACTTGTGGAGTGATTAAAAGAGCGAGCTCAGTGTCATCACAACCTACAGTGTGTCCGATTGTGTTATAGGACAAGTGTCCTAGTGTAGTTTTGAATATTATACTTTGCCTGGAAGGTTGCGCCTTGAAGTGTACCTTCTTGTAAAAGTTCCTAGCCTTAGGATCAGTCTGAAATGAGTAAACACTGCATAGCATCGAGATAATAAGGTGCTTTACTAGTTCTAAAGTACTAGTAGTCACAAGGTAATATAATCTTGTCCCCCCACATACTTACAAGGGTGATTGTATAGATTGAGTAGTTGTGTGAGTGTGTGTGAGGTTTAGTGTGTATAGCACACTGTTCTGAATGTTATTCCACAGGTGCCCACAGCTAGCCTCTTCAATGCCAGCATTTAAAGGCTTCAAAAATGGCTAGAAGCTCTTTATCATGGGTATCATAATTGAGCTCAGCGCCATGGAGACTTCAGGACAAGAAGGAAATAGGGTGGATCTCACCTAGTGTTGCCATGGCTTGACTGTGCTTAGCTCAGCTTGACTCTTCACCGACTCAGCTCCAAACTGACTTGAAAGTCACAATGTGATGTCAGCTTTGGCTCAGCTTGGCTCAAAGCCACTAACTCCAGCCAAGCCATAGGGCCTCCTTCTTCCCCTTGAGTTAACATCCAAGTGTACATTATGTGACAGGTAATAAATCCTTGAGGTGATTCAGAATCATAACCTCTCTTATGGAATTGTTGAGCTTTGAAGACATTGTTCATCAGGACCTGCCATTGATCTCCCAGAAAGTCGTCTTTAATGACTGTCAAAAAGTTTATGACATTTTCCCTCATGTGTTCCTGATCAGCAATAGCCAGAGTTGAGAATCAAGTGTACACATCTGATTCCTCCTTGAGTCCTTTCCAGAGCCATTGCCCCAAGTACTCAGGCATGCAGCCTCCAAGACTAGCCAAATGCATTACTTTCCAAAAGTACAGTATAGCTGTATACACATTGCTGTCCCAGGTCGGTAGTTGATTGGGCTTCAATTCTCCTTTAATGATTGGGGCAGCTGGATTGATGTGATTACAATTGCCATTGTCAGGCAGCCTGGCAGGTCCTGGTGGCCTGGAGGGTTCCTACCAAAATTTCTTCTTTCATCTCCTCGATTTGAATGTTCTCCTCCTAACTCACTTGATGATGATGATGGATCTGAGGGGTCTGCTGGCAGATTGTGAGGAGGAGGATTTGGTGGTGAGCATACTGATTCCACTCTCCATGATGAGACTGAGGGACAGCTCATTCTGGAAGATGTGGAAGAGGAAGGATCAGAAGGAGGTCTGGTACCTCCTGTGGCCCTGCACATGCCCTCGTTCAAGGAAATTGAAGGTGAATGATGTGAGAGCGGCCATGAAGATGCGCTGATAGTAAGATTGGTAGGGAATAACCTTCCTGGGCCTGTAAGTTCAGGCATAGAATTCTGAGAGATGGTTGATGGACTCATTACCAGAGCCTGTCATCTATGATCTTCCTCATCCCTATGCCTGTCACTGTAAGGTGGGGGAGGCATTCCTAAGCTTCTTCAGGATCAGATTGACCTCAAGGATGGTAACAACTCAGGCATAGCAGTTGTTGATGAGATTTCGAAAGTCTCCAAAGGTGTCGCACCGTGATACTCTTCTGGCCTAGGGCAAAGTTGAGGGCTCTCTGAGGAGGAGTTAGATGAAGCATACCTGATGGATGGTTGCTGACTGTTCGGGTGAGATATGACTGCTCAGATTAAACTTCCTCTAGTTGACTGATTTCTAGAACTGTGTGGACTCATTGAGCTTTCCCTTTGACTGGGTAAGCCCTTGGGAGATCCTTCTCTACTTGACACATACAGCAATTCCCCAGGATTCAGAACATGCCCTTGGCTACTTGCTTCAGGGATCACTAGGTCTTCATCCTCTGGTCCTTCATCCTGTTCTCATTCCCATGACTTTTCTGAGGATTTGAGTATCAACTTTGACAATTCCTTCTCTTCTTCTGGTATGTCTGGTCCTAAATTCTTTTGAATGTGATCCATTTGGAGTTTCAAGGCTCCACTAATACTTGAGATGGGGACCATAGGTTGGTTGATTGACCATCCCATAGGAAATTTTCTGAACGAAAACTTGTACAGCATACCTGGCCCCATTGATATTCCACTCTGAGGGGATGCCGGTCGGTTGGACTCCTGTATGCCCCTGATTGGTCAGGAAGAAGCTCGGAGGATGGAAGATACTGAATAGTCCATTGGTTGACTTGCTGCCACATGCAAATCCACTGACTCAGCTAGAGGCTCTTCAATGGAGACTCACTGTGACTTGGATTCCTCAGTGCTAGGGCTTCTGAGGGACCCAAATTCGTACCTGTCCTTAAGGCTCCCATACCAGGGTATGATGTGCTCTCATCTCCTTTCTCTGGAAAGGAAAGCTGATCTTGCTGCTTCCATCAAGTTTGCTCTATGAGAGGGGATGGATTGTAGATCCATGATTATTTGCTGCTCTGGGTCATTCTCTGTCCCTATCTCATCATACAACTCAGGAATTGTCAATGTGGGGGAGTGAGGTCATATATGTCATTCAAATTTCATGGAGTATTTCTCCAAAAATCAGTGCACTCTTCTTAACCTTCCAGCTAGTCCCCTCCAGGCTGCATTTAGCAGCTTAACATTGTTGATCCCTTTTAGTACCTTCATGAACATGTCATTAGGATCAACCCAATACCAATTTGACTGTGAAGGAACCAATGTGGCTGCAATGGTTAAAGCTGCCTGCAGTTCGTTGATAGTGCCTTGGATTGTTTCCAGCATCTGAGGTTGTAATGCATACTTTGGGTGGATTGAAAATTGATCATATTCTAGAGCAATGATGTCCAACACTTGCAACTCATATTCTTCATAATACTTGACTCTGTACTCCATTGATTTGGAGTCCAGATTCTCCTCAGTTGCCGCATCTTTAACCTGAGTGACTGATGTATATTTCTCCCACAGCTCGTCCATGGCTGATTTCCCACTCTCTCACAATAATATTGTCTCATCACCTGGTATGGGAGACCCAGGGGGAGGGTATTCTGAAGTCATGGTAGAGAATAGCCACTAAATTCAGATGAGTGGAATTTCTTATTCTCGAGAGTTGTTGGTGTAATTGTCTGACTTCACTGATTCCCAATGTGTCCACCAATGTGAGTCCTGGATACATTCTGATGGCCTCAAGTTCAATTAGAAAATCAGCAAAGGTCTTGAGTAGATTGAGGGAACGGCACTGGTGTACAGTGAACAGGTAAATACTTGTCTGGTCAAGGACAGACATAGATACAATACTAGGAAGATGTAACTAGCACATAGATAACAGAGATGGTTCTTTACTATCTAACCTTGTTGTGAAATTCTCTGGCCTGACACAGGTCCTAAGGGAGAACTCACACAGTTGGGGGTAAGAAGGTAAGAAAGATTGTTCTATTCCAAGTAACTCTACTACTTATATACTACTGAGTATGAGTCATTAAGGGTCATAAAGAGTAATGAAGAGTCACCAAACTAACTAAAGATATCTAAATATAAGTACAAGTCCTGGGAGTCACTATGACTCATTCCTTCAAAATTAGAGCTGTCACAGCTAGAGCATGTGCTCTACCAATAGTCACTTCCAATATTCATTGTACTTGCTTAATATCATTGTGCTCTTTGTATAATCTCTCTTATTGTATTTGCAGACTTCTATTTTAGGTATGCAATGCCTAATAACATGAAATTATATGTGTAAATGCCCTGAAGGTGTGTCAGTGGCAATTAAGTTTTTGGGGCTTTCAGAAGTATTGCAGGTTTTGATGATCTGTCCATACTTCAAAGTCGACTGCAGCACCCATGAGATAGTCTCTCCACTTGGAGAGCATGAGCATTATGGTGAGGAGCTCTTTGTCATATATCTTGTAGTTTTGTTCTGTCATTGTTAATGACTTTGATAGGAATGCTACTGGTCTCCATTTGCCATCCTGTTGTTGACTTAGTATGGTGCTAATTTCTCCTTCACTCGAGTCTGCCTCTACTCTGAACTTTCCATTATCCTTTGGTAATGCTAGGACTATGTCTTCTGCCATTTGCTTCTTCAACTGCTGGAATGCTTGGTTCTGTGCAGCACCCCAGCTCCAGGGGGCATTGCTGGCAAGTTGCACCACTGGTTATACAATTTTGGAGTAGTTTTTTATGAACTTTCAGTAGAAGTTTGTGAAACCCAGGAAACTTTGTAGTTCCTTCTTTTTTGTGGGTGTCAGCCATTCAGTGATTCCTTTGACTTTGACAGGGTCCATGCAGATTGATCCTTTACTGATGATGACACCAAGGTACTCTGTTTCCAGTACTTCAAATTCGCACTTTTTGGCCTTGAGGAACAGCTTGTGTTCCCTAAGGCATTGTAGTACTCATTTGACAATCTGCCAGTGTTCCTGTAGGTTTTTGGAAAAGATGAGGATGTCATCAAGGTATATGGTCACTTTGCCTTTGGTGATGAGGTTGTGGAATATGTTGTTCATCATCCATTGGAAGGTTGCAGGCAAGTTCGTGAGTTTGAAGAACATGACTGTTGGTTCAAACAGTCCTCGGTTTATTCTGAATGCCACCTTCTGTTCATCTCCCTCCTTGATTCTGACATTGTTATACCCCCAGCATATGTCCAGCTTGGTGAAATATTTGGCTCCATGTAGTTTGTCCATGAGTTCTGAGATGAGGGGTATGTTAGGATCATGCCAATAGGAAGAAGTGAAGCAGAATGCACACTGTGGAGTCCATGGAATGCATGTGGGCTTGGCAAAGCTATTAGCAATGTCACCCCTGGATCAAAGCTCCAAGATGATTACAGACAGAGTCTGTGGAATAAGACAAGTAGAGATTAAGATGAAGTTGCACAGAGTCGGAATCCATGGACTTGTAGAAGGGATTGAGATTAGGCTTGAAGGCCAAGTGGAAGTGAGTGCGAGAGTATTGGGCTAAACCAAGTTGATATTTGAACTGAGGTATAATAAGTCTGGAATATTCTGTATCTAGAGGAGTCAAGTATTCCATGGACTCCAATATAACACCTACTTGCTACCATTGACAGATTCTAGGTGTGATAAATGAATATGTGAAATTAGTATGTGAAATAGAGATATAAAATATGGAATAGAAACTGGGAAACAGAATCTGGTGGAATCCGAGAATGAGTTGGGGCCAGTTGGATGAGTTGAAGGTTGAACTCCATGGAGTCCATGGCATGCCTGTTACAGTATCCTCCCCTTAGCATTCTTGCCTTCAAGAGCGCTGATCCCAATGACTGAGTGTGTTGTGTGGAATTTTGTGCAGGGATGTCACATGATAAACACCTCTTAAACCCCAACCACCACCATCTCAAGTTGAAAAACACTCTCCCTGCTATCTGTAATGTCTTCCACTTTGTACTGTTGTTCACAAACACCAGAGGCACACATTTCCCTGCCTATGCCAGAGGATGCTGATCCTGATGTGCTCGAAGTTTTGTATGCTGAGTGGGATAAGAGGGATGCAGCGTATCATGCAGCTGTGGAGGCTCATGATGAGTGGAGGATTGAACAAGAAGCAGCAGTGGATAAGGTGAGGAAAGAGGTGGCAGCCGTGGAGGAGACCCAAAAGAAAGATGAGCTGGCAAAGAAAATTGTGGGAGCCAAGGCAAAAAAGGAAGCTGCAGCTGCTGCAGAGAGGCAATGCCTGGCAGACAAGATGAAAAAGTTGAAGATTGAGCAGTTGGCTGTGGAGAAGAAGGAGAGGGAGGAGAAGGCAAAGATTTTGAGAGAGAGATTGTTGGCGGAGTTGAGGACAACACAGGCCATGGAGAGGGAGAAGCAGAAGGAGCAGGAGGAGAAACAGGGAGCCAAGAAGGGCAAAGGAAAGGAGAAGGCCATGGAGGCCACAGATTTGCAAGAATTGGTTTCTTATGGTTCAGATGAGGAAGATGAGGATATGGAGGGTGGTCAAGAAACCGAAGTGGAGGATACTGCAGAGGATATTCAGGGTTCTAAGGGAAAAGTGAAGGCAAGGGAGGATTTAGCAGAGCATTGTAGGGATCAACAAGTGCATGTGACGGCAGCCATGGGAATTAAAAAGAGGAGGAGGAAGTCCACTCCATATGTGGTGGATAGCGACAATGCCATGGGCCTTTTAGGGCATCATGATTTGTGTGAGCCTGCCCTGAAAAGGCTGAAGACCAATTCAGTCCCAGGAAAAGGGGATGTCAAATTTGTTGGCAAAGGTAAGTCACCATTCAGGCTCATGGAGTATACTAATTGTTTGTTTAGATTGTTGTGGTTGGTGTCATGCCAACAGGGCCCTGTGCTTCCCTGCAAAAAAAGGACATTCCTGTAAACGGTGCAGGAGGAAGAAGGCAAAGTGTGTTTTTTGGGGATGACATGGACCCAGCAGTGATGGAGGAGGTCTTGGAATTGTTGCATAGTCTTCATGCCTGGATGGATGTGATGGAGGGAAAACTGGAGGGTCTTGCTTCAAAAGTTGAAGACCTATTGGATGATTACTGCCCTGGGGCCAATCCGGAATATCCATATGACTTTTTCCTGAAAGCATCTGAGGACGAATGAGCCTTGTCCCTCCATGAACTTCAAGACTTGGAGGGTGCTAACCCCAAGGCGCTCTGGTGGGCAATATCAATGCAACTTGACAAGGATGTTGTCCAGGTTTGGTATTCGCACATTGCCAACCCCAAAACTTTGAATGGTGCAGACCCATTTGAGCTGGCAAACATGCAGCTCTGGATCAGAAGCCATGGGCATGGGGCATTGACAGATGCCATCAACACCAGTATCAGGTTTCAGGAGGCAAGGGAGAGATTTTATTGAGTCAGAGGCTGGTGGTCAGAATGCAGACTTTGGAAGAAGTTCCTGACTGGGACAGATGAGTACCTGGTCGAGGATTCCAACAGAGAATTCGAGGAAGAGCCAGTGTGAGCGGAGATGGTACCAGGGGTGGGAACCACCAGAGTCCCAGAGTTGGACTTGATTAAGGGAAAGGATGAGGATGGTAGGATGTTGGTGAAGAGGGTCACAGGAGAAGAGGCAGAGGCCTCAGAGGAGGAAAAAAGTGACAGTGGAGATGAGGAGGCAGTGGAGGGTGAAGTTAAAGCAGAGGTCATGGACAATGATGAGGATGTAGATATGGAGGAAGGTGTGGAGTCCACAGCTGCCTGAGTCCTCCTGTCACTTGTACAAATTTTTATATATGTATGTTTGTAGATGGACCATAGAGTACTGTGCCCTAAAGGGTATAAAATGTATATGATTTTCTTGCTGTTTGAAATGGAGTAAAGAAAATGAGATAAAGTCAAGAAAGGAGCTGGTGGAGTCTATTCCCAATTGGGAGGGTAATTTGCAATAGTTTTCCAAAATCATATTTGAAATTTGAGGAACATTTTCTGAATGGAACCGGTGGAGGTGTGAATCAAGAAATAGTAGAGGAAGGTTTGATAGTGACTTTTCCTATGGTGACCTTGGATAGGGATCCTGGTTTGTCTAGGTAACGATGATGGAAATCTTCAATATATTTGTCCGTAGAGAATTCAGTAGCAGGGATCCAAGCAAACTCTTCATCAGTATCTTCATAACCCAACCATTGGATGCAATAGATAAGAGGACGTCAGAACCAATAGTCAAGCTTGGTGTTGAGAATTTGTGCAATCTCATACTGCTCTTTGCCATCAACTTCAACTGGAGGTGGAGGTGGTTGGGTGTGATTAGGAATGGTATTGGATTCCACAGGTTCCAACTGTGAGACATGGAATACAGGATGGATGGAACAGAGATCTGCAGGGAGTTTGAGAGTGAAAGAATGAGATCCAGTCTGTGCAATGATGTTAAACAGTCTGAGAAATTTCTCTGAGAATGTCACAGTAGGGCAAGTAGTCCTGATGTGTTTGGAATTAAGGAAAACCTTGTCACCTACTTTTAAATCTGGAGCCAGGAACCATCACTTGTGTGCTTGGAATTTGTAGCAGGACTGAGCATGGGAGATTTCATCATGAAGGAATTGGTGAAGATCATTGAGGTTGACTATGAAGTCATGGGCCCGAGTGGAGGCAATATCATGTTCAGGGTATACTGTGATGTTAGGGTGGTACCCTTTGTTAGCAAAGAATGGAGAGATTCCGGTGGAAGCATTAGGAGCATTGTTATATGCAAATTCAGCAATGGGTAATACGGTATCCCAATTGTCTTGTTGGTAAGAACAATAGATGTGGATGTATTGTTTGAAGGTTTGTTTGGTGCGTTCAGTCTGTCTGTCAGCTTCCAGGTGACAACCAGAAGTGAAGTGAAGTTCCATATCAAGAGCTTTAGCAAGAGCATGCATGAATTGGGAGACAAATTCAGAGCCACAGTCAGAAGTGATGTGATTAGGAACACCATGCTTGGAGAAGACATGGGTAACAAAAAGCTGTATGAGATCTGTGGAATTAATGGTATCATAAGTGGGTATGAATATAGCCTGTTTACTTACACAGTCAACGATGACAAGAATGGCAGTGAATCTGTTGGAGTCTGGGAGTTGTTCAATGAAATCCATGGAAATAGAGTCCCACAGACATGTCAGTACAGGCAAAGGTTTGAGTAGGCTGAAAGGATGGTGTCTAGGTGTTTTGTTACAACCACAAGTGGTACAGGACTTGACATAGTGGTGAACAAATTCATGCATCTGTGGCCAGGTATAATTCTGTCAGACTAATTCAAGCATCTAGTTTTGACCAAAATGACCTGCTAGGATATGATTGTGATTGTTTTGTAGGACACAAAGATGGAGATCTGTGGTGTCCAGGACATAGATGTGATTGTCAAGACAGAGTATTCCTGACTCATCCACACACCACCAGGAAGGATTGGAAGGGGAAGAAGCAAGACAAAAACCTTCAGTCACCATGGAATCCATGGGCTGTGCTTGCTTGATATCAGAGTGAAGCTTATCCATGTCCATGATAGCACTAGCCATGGAGTACAGGACCTTCAAGAAATGTAGCATGGAGAGAAGTAGAGAGTTGTTCTTGAGTGAACACAGAGCAGAAATTATGAGGATTGACTTGAGCATATTGACTATCCCCCTCTTTAGGGTAGACATCCCATTGTCTAATGAGTACATCCAGTTTCCCACTAAGTTTACCTAGCCAGAACTGAATAACTAGGTTGAACTGGGAAAGGAATTGAGACCAGTGCACTTGTCATTGGGTAAGAACTTTGGTAGTAGAGAAATACTCAAGGTTCTTGTGATCTGTAATGACATCAATGGATTCCACAGAGCCTTTGAGGTAATGACACCAGTATTTAAAGGCTTCAAAAATAGTGAGAAGCTCCTTATCATGGGTATTGTAGTTGAGCTCAGCTCCATGGAGACTTCAGGACAAGAAGGAAATAGGGTGAATCTCACCATGCTCAAGGTAAATGGAAAGGATGGCAGCAATAGCATAGTCAGAGGCATCAGTTTCCATGACTAATTTACAGTCAGGAATCCAGTGAGTGAGGATAGAAGTGTGAGTGAAAGCCTGTTTCAGCTCATTAAATGCAGCCAGGCATTTGTCATTGAATTTCCACAGAATACCCTTGCAAGTGAGATGTGTTAGGGGCAGCACAATCTCACTGTATTTATGGATAAAATAGTGATAGAAATTAGCAAAATCAAGAAATGATTGGATATCTTTGACCTTCCACAGGACTGGCCAGTCAACAATAGCTTTGACTTTGTCTTCAGCTATGCATAAGCCTTCAGGAGAGAGGATATAGCCTAGATATTCCATGGAATCCTGATGAAATTCACATTTAGATCTTTTGCAGTAGAGATTGTTAGACCTAAGTCAGTGTAGGACCTCTTGTACATGTTTTCGGTGTTCCATAGGATTGTCAGAGTAGATGAGGATATTTCCAAGGTAGACGACAATGGAAACATCAAGCATATCTGTGAAGATGTTGTTGACAAAGTGTTGGCAAGCCACAGGAGCATTGGTAAGACCAAATGGCATGACATGCCATTCAAAAGACCCATAGTGGGTATGGAATGCCATTTTCCATTTGTCTCCTTTGGAAATATGGACAAGATAATAGGCATGGTGGAGGTTGAGTTTTGTATATAGACACATGGAACGCATGGAATCAAGAAGATCAGAAATGAGAGGAAGTGGATAATGGTCTTTTTTTCATGATTTTGTCCAAGCCATGGAAATCAACACAGAGCTTGAGTTCACCAGTTTTATTTTTGACAAAGAGTACCAGGGCTCTGTGAGGCTCCGTGAGGGAGAGCTGAAACCATTATGGATGTTATTGTCAATAAATTTGTGTAAGGCTTTGAGTTCAGATTTAGAGAGAGAATAGATGGGGCTGAGCAGAGGAGAAGTGCCTTCCTCAAGATTGATTTTGAGATCATAAAGGCAATGCTTGGGGAGTTTCTCTGAGAGGAATCACTGAACACATTGGCAAAGTCATGGTACTCTGGTGGGACATCTGTTAAATCCATGGGAGCCACAGATGTGGCTTGGCCACTTACACTAGACATAGAAGGCTGTAAGGTGAATTGTTGGTCACCTTCTTCTGCACAAGCTCATATGAAAGCAGCCACAGAAATAATCAATATCTTGGGTGCAACCAAAGCAGTGAATGATGGGATGGAAGGATATGAGTAGATAGGCTCATACGGTGGTGGAGCCCATCGGGATCTTGAGGGAGGTTTGGATGGAATTGGACCTGAAGGGTCTGTGCAGTGTGGCACTGTTGTGTCGGAGGCCACAGAAGCACTGGAAGGGATAGAAGCACCAAATAGCTTTGAACGTAAAGTGATACTGTGCTTTGCCCAGTCAATCAATGGATTGTAGTGGGAAAGCCAGTTATATCCCAGAACAATGTTACAGGATGAATCAAGACAAGTGACATAGAAGTCAATGGGAATGATGTCACCTGACAGAAACTGTATGGGGAGCAAAATGGATTGGGAGATGTGAGATCTGGCAGAGCTGTCAAGAAGTTGAAGTTGAACAGGAGGAATGGAAGTGGTAGGGAGATGATGGTCCTCAATGTATTTGGAGTTGATGAAGCAATGGCTTGAACCAGATTTGACAAGAGCAAGAAAACAAAGGATAGTAGAAATGGAAGAGCCATCAAGTTCTGATCCAGAACTGACTTCAGATGATAGTGATACAGTCAGTGAATGATTGGTAGGAGTGGCAGTATTGAGGGTTACAATCTCTGAAGTGCAATGACAGTCAATGCAACCCTGCCCTTGCACAGAGGAAACAGGGCTGCTCTCTATTTTTCCAACTCCACAGGAGCTGAATCAGTAGAGGTGGGAGGCTCTGAAACTTCAGCAGCACAACCACAAGTGGAACCTGCAGCCTTGTGCTTGTTGCAGTCCTTGGTCTTGTGCTTGTTGCCACAGAACATACAGAGGTTGTTTTTTTGGTGGCATTCCTTCTCCTCAGGGGTGAGCTTGCCATCTTTGCCTAGCTTGTCAGTGTAGGGCTTCTTGGCAGATGAGGACAAAAAGGATGAGGAAGAGGAAGGTTTATCATGATTTTCATGCAAAAGTTTGGCCTTCCAAGTCCAATAATGAGTGTTGAGTTCCTGTGCAAGGGTGCACATGTCATGAAGGTTATTGGGCTTACCATGGCAGGCCATATCATCTTTAATCCATGAGCAAAGTGCACAATAAAAGGCATGGCGCAAGGAATTATCACCATAGTGGACAATGGAGGCATGTTGGTTGAAACAGACTAAATACTTTATGATCCAGTCTCCCTCACACATCTGAAGGTTTTCCAACTCATCTTCAGTGTCTCCAACAGCATTGAATGGACTGAAGTTAGTCCGGAGTTCCACAAGAAAGGTGGCATAGGAGTATGCCCCAGCAGGAAGGTTAGCGTTGTTAGGGTGGAGGATATCCAGTTTAAACCAATCTAGGGTGACACCGGAAAGGAAGGATATAGCATAGTTGACTTTCAAGGCATCAGCATGGAAAGCATCAGACCTGTTATTGAAGTTCAACTGGAGGGAGACAATGAATGCCTTGAGTTTCCATGTGTCTGAGCTGTCAAAAGTGCCAGGCTCCTTGACATTGGTGCATATCGGACATTGCAGAGGATTATTGACTTGGTTGGCAAGGCCACAGAGAAGGTTGAAGAAATCCCTAACCATGGCTTCATCATTGTTAGGAGGATTGGAAGGATTAGGAGGATTAGGAGGGTTACTGCCAGGTCTGCCAGGACCACTGCAGCTGCCAGGACCTCCAGGGCCACCACCAGGTCCATGATTGTCATTGTCCCATGGAAGGTGTGAACTGTGGTTACTAGGGGAGTCAATCTCACCCTCAGAATTGCCACTAGGTTTCTCTTCGATTTGAACAGGAAAGGGTCTGGCATGAGTTAGGAATCAGAGTCCATGGATGATTGTTTTGGTAGCTGCCATAGCCACCTGAAATGGATTCTAAGGGTCTGGAGGCAAGGTTGAGGTTGAAGGGATCAGGATTGATTCTGTTGTTGGCTTGGCATTGGGTGAAGCCATTATGGGTGTAGGTTTCCCTATGGGACCAGCTGGTGGATGCGAAGTCTTCACCAAAAAGGTGTTGATCTCTTTTGGAGGCAGATTGGGGAATGTTGTTCATAGAGAAAGTGGGTTTAGGGTCCATGAAGGACTGAGTAGTCTCAGTTGGTTCAAGAAGGACAGTAGACATGCCTAAAAATTTTGAATCAAGGGTTTGAGTTTGAATATACTGTTAAGATTGTGCCAATAGGAAGAGATAAAGTAAAATGCATGCTGTGGAGTCCATGGAATGCATGTGGGCTTGGCAAACATATTAGCAATGTCACCCCTGGGTCAAAGCCCTAAAATGAATATGGACAGAGTCTGCAGAGTTAGACAAGTAAGGATTAAGATGAAGTCACACAGAGTCAGAATCCATGGACTTGTAGAAGAGATTGAGATTAGGCTTGAAGGCCAAGTAGAAGTGAGTGCAAGAGTATTAGGCTAAACCAAGTTGATATTTGAGCTGAGGTATGTACTGCTAGTTGTACAGTTTATATACTGGAGCAGAGTCTGATGGATGGAGGCTAGAATAAGTATGGATGTGGCTGGAATAATAAGTCTGGAATATTCTGTATCTAGAGGAGTTGAGTATTCCATGGACTCCAATATAACACCTACTTACTATCATTGGCAGATTCTGTGTGATAAATGAATATGTGAAATTAGTATGTGAAATAGTGGTATAAAATATGGAATAGAAACAGGAAACAGAATCTGTTGGATTCTGATAAGTGAGTTGGAGCCAGTGAGTTGGGTTGAAGGTTGAAGTCCATGGTGTCCATGGCATGCTCATTACACTCTGTTATGTCTGTCATCCTCCAGAGAGGTATTGATCTGTATCTCATAGTCCATGCCAAGTTGGTGCAAAGCCCATAGGATCTCCTCTTCCTTACAATCAGACCCATTGTCAGCTGCTGCAACAACTTAACTGGCCCCAATTCTCTTTTGTGAGAAGAGGTTTTGATTGAAAAAGTTGAGTGTGTGCTTGGTAGAGGTGAGTGTCTCTGTTGGCTCTATGAGTTGGATATAGTAATTGAGGTCATTGGCATAGGGGATTTTGGAATTTTCCCTCTCTTTTTGAAAGATACTGTCAGGAGATAGAAAAAGCAGACCTGAAATAGAATAAGCAGAGTCCCAAGCCAAGTCTGAAGGAAGGAGCTTACAACAGTAGCACTGCAAGCTATTGCCCCAGGCATAATTGTATTGATATTCCAGATTTTTCTGTAAAATGATTTAGTTGACTTTCCTGTCTCAAGGGATGATGAATCATATAGAATTATGCTTAAGACCTTTGAAGAGATAAGTGAGTATAAATTCAATGATGGGACAAGTATTTCATACCTTCATCATAGCTGGAGATTGAAAGAGCTGGCTGCTGACTTTGTCACCAGCTTCCACAGGATAGAGGATTTTTGAACATTGCTTGTATTTTTTTTTGTCCTTCTTATACCTTAAGAGCAACAAGCAGAGCTCAACACTCTTTCGATAGGTTGAAGAGAGAAAGGTTTGATGAGGGACAGGAATGTCATCAAAGATCTAAAAGGTACAGTCATTCACTGGTCATTTAGACCCCAAAACACTAAGTGATGGCTGGAATATTTTTTCGCATAATGGCTAAAACTTTTTCTACCCAATGTATACTACTATAATCTATTTAGTCTGAAAAAAATATCCAAAGCTATACGTACAGAAATCATCACTACAGAAGATGAGTTTGGTGAGTGTCCAAAAAAGGCAATCCCACTCATCTTAGACCCCAGCCCAAAATCAGGCCACATCATCTCTCTTCATAGATATCATCATTATTCAAGCTTCAATAACTGTGAACCTGCTCTGGAGGCTTACTGAAGGGTTTATTGGGGGTTAGAATATGTTTTTTATGGATGGATACTGTTGACTTGAGTATATCATGTGACATGTCCTAATAAGGAAATTCCTGTTAATTGAAGTGAAAATGCCTCAAAACATGGTGAAACACTACATAAAACAAAGGTCAAGTGTCAAGAAAGTAAGTATACATTATAAACTATTTTTACTAATTTTTTGAAGCTTTTAAAATTGGTGGAAGATGAGTTTGGGGCTAGGGTCTAAGATGACTAAGGGGGTCTAAGTGACCCGTGGATGACTGTACTTTTCTTCACACTGTACAACAGGTTAGAGCATGTATTGGATGTAGTGACTGTCATCTGAGTTTGTGTCAGTTTTCAACAAGAACAAATTATATAATAAGAGTAGACTTGCAGTGTGTTGAAATAGAGGGTATGCCCTTTCCACCATATCATGAAATTGTTCTGGGACTGCAGCATAGAGGGCTTCCATGACACACAACATAGAGATCTGCTCCTCCACCCTAGCTTTTCTTATACTAAAATCCTTCTTAAGTTTTTGTTCCTCAACAAGAGCATGTTGAGCTCTTCAAGCTCCTTTCAATAGCCAACCAACTCCTTAGTGCTCTGAACCCTAGAGTATCCAAAGGGCTCAAACTGGTCCCACCAGACATTGCAAGTAACCACTAAGGCTTTTGCCTTGTTTCTCACATCCTTGATATCAGCAAGACTAAGTAATCCTTCAAGATCAGTAGAGCCTTTTCCTGCATCACCTTGGCCTGAGGCAGAATCAGAAGAGGGCAATGGAGTAGAGGAGACCTTGAGTTTTTAATTTTCTTGAGCAAGTGCCTGGTTCTGAAGCTCTAGCTTTTGTAAAGACTAGATAAAGATTATGAGTCAACCATAGTCTCCTCTATATGGAAAGGACCTTATCTTCAATAACTCTTCAACAGTTTGCCATTCTCCCCTTGAGACCATTGAACTAGCTTTAGACATGGTAGTTGAGAAAAAAATCTATGGCTAGCAAAAATTAATGAATCAGCTCCAACTAGAATTACTGACATGTGTCAAAGTAAGACCAAAGAATATCCTCTCAAGTGCTGACATTGATAAAACTAAATGATATCAAGCTATTGTAGGTAGAGACTTACAATTTTGTAGCAATACCTATCATCTAGCCCTGTAGAAAATAAAGGATTATTAATAAATACATTCAGTAGCAGCATCAAAATTGGTTTGACATACCTCTCTTTGTAATGCTTCCAGACAGTTTTCAACAGCATGAAAATGTTTGTTGTTCAGTCATTGGGGGGAAAAACACTTGCAAAGTGAGTGTTTGATTACAAACACATTGAAATTCATCTGCTCTTGCCATGATGCTGGTATCACTTTAGAAAGATATTTGCAATTGTACTTGAAAGAAAGGACAATCTCTTCTTCACCAGAGCAGGGCAAATCTAAGAAAAATATACCTTTAATACCTCCCAAATTAATAATTTTGATCACAGTTGTCATTTCAGCATTAGTAGGCATTGTTGCTAATCCAGCAATTGCATAATTGGATGCGAGCAGATATGCTTGCAGGGCACCAAACTGAGGAAAAAGCTCAACTGCAGGTTGGCCTTTCTCACTGGATTTGTCTTTTCTGAAGTGATTCCACAAATTGATAAAGGATGTTGGTTGCTCAGCAAAGAGAAACATGTTATATTTTAAATTGGAGGCTGCCTTCCAATATTGTGATGGATTGGCAGATGTTTGTTTTGTATTAGGCTGTCTGCTGTAAGCCCATTTGTTACAGAAATATTTCTCTCCTTTGTGTTGCAGAGATCCATCTTGAATGGATTTCCAATGCTTCTTGTTGGTGAAGAAGGCAGGATTATTAGAGTCCTTCAAATACTCAGTGTGATGAAGAACTCCTTGACCCATGAGGGCACTGAAAAATCCAGCTAACATCCAAAGATTGACTGGATCAAATGGACCACCAAGCTGTAACAACTGTGCTCAACTGCTGGCTAGATCTTGGAAAATGCTCCATATATCTGTATCAGCAGCAATATGTGCAATGAAGTTTTGAGCCACTGAAGTAAGCTTTGGAGTTGTATTGAAAGGTGAATAAGGCTCAGACAAATTATCCAGGAGAGGATATGACAGCTCAAACATGAGTTTAAGCTGTTTTACATTGCCATAAATGTCAAGCTCTGATAGTGTTACATTTGATGATGATGGTTGGGGAGGGGAAGACAGAGATGCAATTTGAGATGGACCACCTAAGATGAGACTAATTCAACTAGTGCTTGATGATAGAAACACTGATGTATCCTGTCTCCCAAAAAATAGTAGCAATTGACTGTCGTACTCCATTGTGGCATTTTGGACTGGATATCAAGCATTAAAAAAAAATTTTTTAAATGAATATTTACTCACCAAAATTGTGGTAAGGTTATCTTGGTCTGGAGCTCCTGAAGCATTGGCAATTTGGTGTAGCAATGACCACTTAATATTGCCTACATGAGAGATAGGGTCATCATATCTGTTTTGTATCCAGGACACATCAAGTTCAGGGCAGGGCAATTGGGGTGAAATGCTAATGTTGGAAACATGTTGTAATGCAGGGGGAAGGGATATCCCCACCATAGTGACATTGCACTTAGAGAACCTTCCACTAGGTTGATGCCCCATAGACATAAATTGTGTGAGCCACATTTGGGTGACAATGTTAAATGAGATTAAGAGCTTGTTCAGTTCTGAGAGTGCTCAATGAGTGTTTAAACCTTTTCTGTGACAAAATACTTCATACAGGAGGATTATCTGACATTGCATCAGTTGATCCAAGCCCATTTTGCATCACACAAAATGGTGCTTTTACATTGATATCACATCAATGCACCTGCAAAGTATGGAAGTTAAGCACAAGGAGGTATTAAGGCAAGAGGAATCGGAATCAAGGCAAAGAGGACTGAGTATATGATGGGGCACTGGAGTGATGAGCACAATAGTTGAAGATAAACCTTTAGTGCTGACAGTTTGAGTGATGTTACAAGTTGAAAGTGGCATGTGATCTGTCAGCATGTTTCATTGTGGGAATCTCACCATAACACTTTCAAGCTATAAGTCTCATTACTTCACTCAGGTTGCCTTTGTTTTAAATCAGTTTGTTTGACTCCACTTCAAGGACACATCATTTGTAACTGTTAGGATTGTGCCAATAGAAGGAAGTGAAGTGGAATGCATGCCGTGGAGTCCATGGCATGCTCATTACAGTATCCCCCCTTTAGCATTCTTGCCCTCAAGAGTGCTGATCCCAATGACCGAGTGTGTTGCATGGAATTTTGTGCAGGGATGTCACATGATAAACACCTCTTGAACCCCAATCACCACCATCTCAAGTCAAAAAACACTCTCCTCGCTATCCATAATGTCTTCCACTTCATACCATCGCTCTCAAACGCCTGAGGCATATGTCATGCCATGCCCACACCAGAGGATGCCGATCCCGATGCACTTGAAGTTCTGTATGCTGAGCAGGATGAGAGGGATGCAGCATATTGTGCAGCCATGGAGGCTCATGGTGAGTGGAGAATTGCGAAGGAGGCAGCAGCAGCAAAGGCGAAGAAAGAGGCAGTGGCCATGGAGGAAACCCGTAAGAAAGAAGAGCAGGCAAGGAAGATTGCAGGGGCCAAGGCAAAGAAGGAAGCCGCAGAGAAGAAACGATTGGCCGATGAGGCAAAGAAGTTGGAGGTTGAGTGATTGGCTGCAGAGAAGAAGGAAAAGCAGGAAAAGGCAAGAGTCCTGAGGGAGAAGGCATTGGCGGAATTGAGGGCGATGAAAGCCATGGAGCTGGAGAAGGAAAAGAAATAGAAGAAGAACAAGGAGGCCAAAAAGAGCAAGGGAAAGGAAAAGGCCATGGAGGCTGTGGAGTTGCCAGGGTTAGTTGTATATGGTTTGGATGAGGAGCACGAGTCAGACATGGAAGGTGCAGTTGAAGAGTGTTCTGATCTGAAAGGAAAAGCGAGGGAGGATCTGGCAGAGGGTCAAAAGAAGTGCAGGGTGCGAGCAGCAGTGGCCATGGGGGTTAAGAAACGTAAGGCAAAATCTGTGCCTTACATTGTGGAGAGTGATGATGCCACAGGCCCTTCAGGGCAAAATGATTCAGGTGAGCCTGCCATGAAAAGGCTGAAGATGGATCCAGTACCAGGAAAGGGGGATGTGGAGTTTACTGGTAAAGGTAGGTGACTGTCTGGGGCCATGGTTAATACTGATTGTTGTTTAGATCATTGTTCTCGATGTCGCGCCAATGGAGGCATCTGTTTCCCTGCCACAACAGGGCATTCTTGTGAACAGTGTAGGCACAAGAAAACAAAGTGCATTTTTGGAGACAACTCAGATCCCACAGCATTCGATGAGGTTGTGGACTTGCTCCACAGCCTCCACACAAGAATGGATGTGATGGAGTGTCGATTGGATGTACTTGGATCAAGGCTTGAAGATCTCATAGACAACTACTGTCCCGGAGCCGATGTGGACTACCCCTACGACTTTATTCCAAAGGCTTCCGAGGAGGAATGGGCAGTGTCCCTCCATGAACTTCAAGATTTGAAAGGCACAAACCCTGAGGCTCTCCACTGGGCTATGACCATGCACCTGGATCAGGATGTTGCCCAAGTCTGGCATGCGAGGATAACAGATCCGGATACATTGAATGGCGCTGACCCTTTTGAACTCACCAACATAGATCTTTGATTCAGAAGCCATGGACACAGCGCATTGACGGATGCGATAAATGCCAGTGTGAAGTTCAGGACAGCAAGGGAGAGTTTCTACCATGTCAGAGGTAGTTGGTCAGAGTGGAAACTTTGGAAAAAGTTCTTGAACGGTACCGACAAATACTTGGTCGAGGATTCTGATGGAGAATTTGAGGAGGAGCCTGTGAGGGGTACAATGGTACCAGGTGCGGGAACCATTGGAATCGCAGAGTTGGATGTGATTGAGGGGAAAGATGGGAGGAAGTTGGTGAAGAGGATTGAGGGTGAAGAAGATGTGGAGGCCTCAGAGGTGGAGATGGAGAGTGGAAGTGAAGGTGAAGAGGAAGTTGAAGAGGAAGTTGAAGTGGAAGTTGAGGCAGAGACTGTGGGGGACGATGAGGATGTTCAGATGGAGGAAGGTGTGGGATCTGTGGCTGCCTAGTTTCCTTTTGCTCCTTGAATAATTTTTTATATGTTGTATGTTTGTACAAGGACAGTAGCATATTGCGCCCAGTAGAGGCATAAAATGTATATGAATTTCTTGATGTCTGAAATGGAGTGAAGAAAATAGGTGAAGTCAAGAAAGGAGCTGGTGGAGTCTGCTCCCAATTAGGAAGGTAATTTGCAATAGTTTTCCAGAATCATATTTGAAATTGGGGGAACATTTTCCAAATGGAACTGGCGGAGCATTCTCTACCAATTTCACTGAATGTTTGTCTCTAACATGCCTAACATATTGTTCAATGCTCGCGAAACCCTTCTCCTGGGAAGTGACAGCCTAGTTTCTAAAAGCCAGCTCATTTTCCCAAGTGACTGTTAGGACCATTGATGAACCTAAAGACTCCTGCAGGCAGAAAATACAACTAAATTGTTGAATAGTTTGTGAAATCCATTTACAGAATCTGAAGGCAGGTTCTAGCGAGTCTAGTTGGGCACCTCCGTGCAATGACTATCCTTCCTAAGGGTATAACGAGATGTCATTAGGATAAAGGCTAGGGTTTTGACTGGTAACTTCTATAGTAAAAGAAGTTCGCTAGCTTGTTTCGTTATTAGGAAAGTGTAGGCAGTGGCTCCAATAAGTAGCAAGACAATTGGAACAAGGTTGTGAACTTGTTTGTGTTGTGTTACACTTGTAACAATGGTATTCTATAAGGCCAAGCACTTAGTGGTGTTGTCCCTTTTACTAAGAACTGTATCTGTAAGTGTTAGTAACTAAAGCGCAATAATCCTATGACAGTGTTGCAACTGCAAACGTACCAGCCATGTAATTTTGTGATTTATCCTGAATATAACTTGTAATACAGTATAGGGGAGCGAGTGTACTTAAAGAATAAGCGAGTGTACATAACCAGTATGCAAGAGCATCATAATTATATGCACCAGTGACACCTGACACGACAGACATAAACCAGAGCTTAGTTACAGCAGGTACTTGACAGGCATGCTTGACAGAAAGTTCACAAAACACTGTTTGGCCATGGGTAGTCGTGCAAACTGAGTGAGCTCACTTCCTTAAGCAGAGAATAAAGAAGATCATAATTGAAAAGATTGGTGTGCTCACTAAATTAAAAGTGATGTACCGTACCTGAGAAGGCTGGACCAAACCTCACACAAGAGATAAGATAAAATGATACGGCTAGCACATGGTCTGAATAGGAGCTTCAGCCAAGTGCTGGTAAACCAAGTAATTGGTTGACAAGGATATCCATTGCTGTGCAGAATCAATGAGCTCACTGTGTGCTTGACACTAATCTAGAAGATTATACATGTAGCATGAAGGGCTAGATGTGGAGTGACATGTGGTCAAAAGGTGATACACCCTCAGACTTGTAAATCAGTATGTGCCTATTGGGCCTTAGCAAGCTCACTATGGAAACAATGCTATAGGAGGAAATACCGAGCTGGATGCAAAGTAAGGCTGCGGCAGCGGCAGGCTATGTATGTAAGAGTCTAGTTTACCTGGGTATGGCTGCGGTATTTGTAATTAACAATGGTTGTAGTATAAGTAGTCAGTAGTCTGGTTTAGTATACAAGTTTTGAACCCCTGAGTTACAGTGTGCACATAGAAAGCAAGCGCTGTGATAAAGGATTAGTTTGTAGCTTTGAGCATCATATAGAAATAGCGAGCTCACTCTGAGGAATAGAGATAACTTCAGAATCTGACTTGTGTGCTTAAGTTCCGAGTGAATAAGAATCAGTGTTCTGGTTCTGTTCCATCTGAGTACTGTTTGGAGTCTGTTAGAGTATGAATTGAAGTGAAGATTCTGAAATCTGTTCTGTCTGTCTGTTCTGTTCTGTCAGTCTGTTTCTGAAATCTGTTCCTGTTCTGTTCTCTGAGTTGTTTCTGTTCCGAATCCGAGATCCATAGAAGGATTAGAGGTTGTTCTCATCATTGCAGTCAGTTCCGTTAACCCTATGTGCCTGCGTGTAGTGAGCTCACTAAGTTTGTACTTGGGGAGTGGTTAAAAGAGCAAGCTCAGTGTCATTGTGACCTGCAGTGTGTCCAATTGTGTTGTAGGATGAGTGTCCTAGTGTAGTTTTGAATATTATACTTTGCCTGGAAGATTGCGCCTTGAAGTGTACCTTCTTGTAAAAGTTCCTAGCCTTAGGATCAGTCTGAAATGAGTAAAACACTGCATAGCATTGAGATAATAAGGTGCTTTACTAGTTCTAAAGTACTAGTAGTCACAAGGTAATATAATCTTGTCCCCCCACATACTTACAAGGGTGATTGTATAGATTGAGTAGTTGTGTGAGTGTGTGTGAGGTTTAGTGTGTGTAGCACACTGTTCTGAGCGCTATTCCACAGGTGCCCACAGCCAGCCTCTTCATTTGGAGCCCACCACGAGGGGGGGGTTTCACTTTGTGACTTTATTGCTTTGAATTTCCATAGAGAATCTTTGCACCTTGATGTAAAACAGTTGAGAGCTCTCAAAGATTACCTTTGCCAGGAGCAAATCCATTGGAGGACCCTTTTACCCAAGGACTTCTGACAATGAGGGTAACACCTCACAGAGAAAAACAATGCCCTGAAATCAAGGAAGAATAGGATGTGAGCAGTTGTGAGAGCCACTAACTAGAGCTCAGAAATCAGCGAGTGGACTATCTGTAGAACCGATACTTCCTTTCCCACCTGCGGTCAAGCCAACAAGGGTTCTGAGGGGAGGTCAGGAAGACCAATTGCAGCAGGTACTACCAGTATCTGCAGAAGCACAGTTAGTGACACCAATGGTCATGAGGCGAAGAGCCAGTAGTTCTAGTATTCCAGGACCTTCAGATACCATCAGAGCCCCTTCATTGAGCTCACAACCATCTCACAACCCGAATTATAATATTCCCCCCTTCTGTGCTTCCATTACAATGGCACAGCCTATGCCCAGACTGAATGAAAAGTCCACACCAAAATTTGACAGCTCTACCGATCTGGAAGAGCTGGAGAGGTTCTTCTCACACTTGAAGCAATTATTCACTAAGTGTTCAATTACTGATGACAAGGAGAAGAAGCAGTATGCTACCATATATACAGACATCAAAACTGAAAAGCAGTGGAGAGTCCTTGATAAGTACAAAAATGGGACCTTTGCAGAATTCAAGGAAGAAGTCCTAGGTAGCTACAATGGGGCAGTAGACATGGACAGGGATGCTGTTCAAGAATTGAAACAGCTAGTCCGAAGATACAACCTGTCACCGATTCGAGAAAAGGCTGATTTTATGGCTTTCAAAAGAGAGTTCCAAGTATTAGTGGGTGCGCTCGCTAAAGTTCTGTCCAACAGGGAACTAGTGGATCAGTTTCTAATGCCTATGGCAGAGGAGCTGTACCAGTCTATTAAACTTAGATTGGAGCAGCTGCCTCCACCAGCAGGTCTACAGAAGAGAGACCTGGCAGATCCCTATATGCTGGCAGAAGTAATGACTTGTGGACTAGATGTGTTGCAAGGAGTGTTTTCATTGATGGACCGAAAAAGAAACAAAGCCCATGGACTAGATATAGCAGTATCCAACACGAGAGAAATGCATAGCACATGCCCTAGCCAGAGGAATAATGTGGCAATGGCAGAACCTGCAGTAAAGCAAGAGGAGTTTGGTAGCTTCTTAGCCTCAATGAAGGATATCTTTGAGCTCCAAGCTCAACAGGGGAACCAGCAAATGGCTGCCATTGAGAAAGCCTTTGGCGAGCACCAGAAGAGTATGCTGAGCTTCTTGCAGAACCAGCAGATACAAAGTCAGGCACAGCACCTGCACCAGCAGCCACAGTATAATGTGCATGCTCTGAACGCTGGGTATGGTACCTTTCAGAGGCAAAATAATACCAACCTGGGAGCGAGCTCACAAAACGCCATGGACTGTTGGTTCTGTGGAGAAAAAGATGGACACTTCTCAGTGGAGTGCCCTACCAAAGCAGACTATGTGAACATTGGCAAGATAGTGCTAGTAAATGGTAGAGCTCATTTGCCCGGTGGTGGGATGATCCCCAAAGAAATAAGGGATCCCTACATCAAGAACCACATTGATGAATACTACACCTGTCTGGATGGCTCAAAGAACGTGAGCCAAAATGTCTTGATCACTGGTTTGGCAACCCCGGGGTTGCTTAATGTAACCAGTTCACTAGCGACCCTTCTGCAACAGAAACAGGAGTTGGAGTGTGAGGTATTTTTACTCTGCTCACAAGTGGAAGGTAGTGGTGTGGGGGCCAGGACGAGAAGTAAAGGTCCGAATTTAGAAGATGTGGAAAGAGAAATGCCCACAGATGAAGAGAGAGAGCAGGGTTTTTCTAAATGTTCAATGATGGTGGGCAGGAACCAATACAGGACTAGGGGAGTTGCCAAGTCCGGTTCACCATCACCCCCAGAGGACGTAAACAAAAACCAAAAGCAAAGTGGAGCGAAGGAGTACAGGAGAGAGCACTTAATAGAGTGAGCAGACTTGGATGATGAGGAGCCCGTCTCACGAAACAAGCAAGTGTGGATGGACCCCGCACCCAAGTATATACCTACCCCTCAGGTAGTAGTGCCCAGAGTACCTAAAGAGTTTAGGAATGCAAGAGACATTACCAATGGTGGAGGTGAGGGAGGTCCTCAGAACAAGAAAAGTAAGAAGGAGACGGGAACTGGTAGAGGATGAGGAAGTCGAAGAGGAAGAGGTATTCCCTTTTGCCAAAGTAGAAAACAAGGAAGAAATGTCACCGGCAGGGGGTGCGATACATATATCGGACTTGCCTTACATAGGATGTTTCATAGTAACCACAGAAGTGAAGGATGGAGTGCCTGTGGGCTCTTTAATCTAGCAAGATCCATTTCTACAGTACATGAATGAGACCACAGAGTGGGGTGAGAAACCAAAACAGGTGTTTGTGGCCAAAGACTCGCAGGCCCTACACTCAGTTTTCCCACTTGTGAATGGAGTAGAGAAGCTAGAGAGCCTGTATGACACAGGGTCTCAGATAGTGTTGATGTCTGGACGAGTTGCCAACCATTTGGGACTGATATATGATCCAGACAAGGTCATCAACATGCAGTCTGCCAACAAACAGGTAGAGAAATCTTTAGGGATGGCCAAGAATGTGCTATTTTTATTCAGCGACATTATGGTTTATTTACAAGTACATATTATAAGGGACCCTGTGTACAATGTATTGTTGGGTCGTCCCTTTGATGTGCTAACCACAAGCACCATATTTAACATGGCAGAAGGAGGACAATTGATAAAAATAAAGGATCCGAACTTGCTAAGGAGTGCCATGGTACCTATGTTTCCGTGTGGGCAACACAGGGTGGTGCAGCGAGAGGTGGAGCAGGATTTTCAGTGATTGATGATTTGATCAAAGATCAAGGAGAGCTGGCACTAGTCATAGAGGCCAATCATAATGGGAACTTCATGATCGGTGGCTATGCGCAACCTATTGGATCCAAGAAGTTCAGAAAAGAAGAGTTACAGGCTACATATCTTACAGCCAACAAAACAGTGTGTGGCAAAGACACAAGGGCGTGCAGGACACTGTCTTCATATTTTGGGGTGCTCCAACAAGTAAGAGATATTAGAGAAGAATGGGCTGATCCCAGATGTAGGAACGGGAGTAGCTCTACCCAAGCTGAGGAAGCACAGACATACTTCCAGGAGGCAAATGGAGTGAGCTCTCTGCCACTAGTAGGCTCTGTCAAGGATGTATTTGCTACTAAGAAATACAAGCCAGTCACATTGAAAGTCAGGCCAATTACAGGTGGACTTCCGACAGAATTCAGGATAGAGCATGACATCAAGGGTGACCCGTTAAGAGACATGCCTCAACTTAGTGAGCAGCCTCCAGAATTCAAACCTACTGGCAGGTATACTAGAGAGCGGAAAGCACAGATAGATAAGGTACATGGAGAAGAACTTCTTTGGCCAGAGGAGCAAAAATTGATGCATCATTTTATGAGTATGCAAAATGAAGGTTTCACCTGGGATGATAGTGAGCAGGGCCACTTTAAAGAGGAATATTTCCCTCCTGTCATGATCCCTGTGGTAGAGCACATTCCCTGGATACAAAAGAATATTCCCATACCTCCTGGAATATTTGACAAAGTTTGTAAAATAATCAGGACAAAAATACAGGTGGGTGTGTATGAGCCTTCGAACTCCTTGTACCACTCACACTGGTTTTGTGTCATCAAGAAGGATGGTAAGAGCCTTCGTCTAGTACACAGCTTGGAGCCCTTGAACGCTGTTACAATTAAGCATTCAGGTGTACCACCAGCTACAGATGAGCTCGCAGAGCATTTCGCTGGGAGGTTATGTGGAGCCACATTGGATTTATATGTAGGCTACAATGAGCGGACTCTAGACAAAGAATCCAGAGATATGACAATGTTCCAGATGCCCTTTGAGGCACTGAGACTGGTTACACTGCTGATGGGGTGGACCAATTCGGTACCCATATTCCATGACAATGTAACATACATTTTGCAAGAAGAAGTACCTCATGTGACAATACTGTATGTAGATGATGTTCCAGTGCGCGGGCCAAAAGCTTGGTATGAAATGCCTGGAGAAACCTTTGAGACGATTGCTGCAAATGAAGGCATACGGAGATTCGTTTGGGAACACTTCCAAAATGTGAATAGAGTAGTACAGAGGATGAAATATGCTGGAGGGACCTTTTCAGGCCATAAGGTGGTGCTGTGCACCTCAGAAATTATGGTAGTTGGTCATAGATGTACCTATGCCAGTGTCCAGTTGCTGGGTGAATGCCATAAATATCAATGATTACAGGCTGTGGATTAAAAACCCATAGTATCCACAACAGCCTCGGTGGAAGCAACTGGAGCACTGTCGGTATCAATAGGAGTAGGAGCAGGAGGCAGCACAGCCTCCTTGGTCGGAGCAGCAAAGGCCTCTTGGATCCCAGTGAGCTCACTAAGGAGGAAGGTCCATTGTTTCTCAGCAGCAAAAATGGTGTGCTGAATGACAACGAGGTCCCCCATGATGGCACTTTCAAGCCTAGCCAAGTGTTCGGTTGACTCGACACTGACATACTCCATGGATGGTCCCTGATGAACCAAGTTAAGCACGTCACGAAGAATGGCAGTTCCCATCTTGCCGGCCACTAGGAAACACAAAAGGATTAGTGAGCGGGACATGAAGAATAAGAGAGAAAGACAAACCAGTAGTAACAAGATCAAGAACCAAGGCTGCATGATGACCTCCAGGTCCTCTAGAATGAGTAGGATAATACTCTCTTGCCGAAGGCATGGGGAATGATGACCTGGGACATTTGTAGTCGTGATTGCCACCTTTGGAGTACTTTTGTGCTAGAGGACCCTGTAGAACTCAAAATTAGTCGGCAAATTTAGTGAGCTCACTAATTGAGAGGCCATATACCACACCAGGGGAAGCACAATCAGTGATGGAATGATCATTCCCACTGCATAAGAAGCAGGAAGCAGGCTCTTCCTAAAGTCAGAAGCTTTTAGTATGGGGGATATCAGAATAGAAGATATAACCCACTTTAGGATGATCCTTGCACTTCTCACCAGTAGTAGAGTCACCAGATTGAGTTTTGGTGAACTTGGGCAGTTTAGTAGTGCTGCCTTTGGAATTGTCATCATCAATCGTCATCTTGAGGATACCATCAGTGATGAACTTAAGGAAGAAGGGAGGAATCTAAATAAGAGCACACTTTAATAGATTCATCATCGGAATCAGAAGCTAGAGATACCTTAGGTTTGGCATCATTGTCCTCAGAGTCAGTCTCAATGATGAGAGCTGACTTCTTAACAGAGTGTGCTTTGCCCTTGCCATGGGATGACAGATTTGCCTGAAGAAGGAAACAGTAAGTACAAGAGCACTAAAAAGAATAGTGAGCTCACTTCACAATGAGGTCCAGTAGGAGGAGAAATAGTGGGAGCTGATTCGACAGCCTGACACTCCGACTGGACCCACCCAGTAATGGTCTTCAAGACCTTATGGATGGGCTGCTTTGAAGCGTTGGCCTGAAACTTCTTCTCAACCATGCTGCGAGCCTTGAAGATAGTCTCCTGAAACTCTTTATCTTTAATGATCTCCTCCTTATAATGCTCGAGGTACTCCTGTGACGAAAGATGCCATTAACATTGAAAAAGTTAGTGAGCTCACTAAAAACGCACCATGTACTCATGGAGCTGGCCCATCTTCTCAGCAGCGGTAGTACCAAGGTTCTGGCACAACTGAGTGATGACAGCCTTCACAGCAACAAAAGGCATAGCAGGAGCAGAAGACATTGTGAAAGATGAGGGTGTTTGGTTGAATAAGAGTCAAAAAGATGTTGGAGAACATGAGTACTGTTTAGAGAAAACAGATTGCTAGTGATGAGGAATTGGCTGAAAACTGGCCTTGCTCTTATACTAGTACTCACAGCAGCCACAGTCTAGAAAATAATGGTCATAATCATTAGAAATCCAGAAACTTAGAAAGAATATTTCACAAAACAAGGTAGCCCACGGACTTAAAATTGTAATAAAACAGCGGCCTATGTTGGGTTGGAAATAGTTGATAGGAGGAGTTGAAATTTTTGGGAAATTGAATGACTGAGGACAGTCAAGGTCTTTTAGTGTGGGGGATATAGTGGTGTACACAGTACACCTTTATTATACATTGAAAATAATACTCAGTAGAATTTCAGAGCCAAATTTTCGATTCTACAAACACACTTTAGAAGACAGGAAAACAGAATATAGAGATATTTGAAATGACAAAACAGAAACGAAAAGACCATGGTAGTGACAAGTGGCATAAAAAGACTTATGCTAGAATGTCAGGAATAGAAAAAAATCCAGGAGAAAGCTATGAGGCACAGATGACAAGTCCAAAATGGAATTAGTGAGCTCGGCTAAAAATGAACTCAAAATGATTCCCATCAATGAAAATCAGGGACTTAAGAGTTTTGATAGGGTCTTACCAGCAAGAACACTTAGAGAAAACTGAGAGCGCAAGAAACAAGATATAATATTTCAATGAGACATGACAGTATATACCTTTATGGTCATGAAAGACTGCAAGATGACAAGAAACTGGTAAAAAATACAGATACAAAGTTATATATATGTATATAAAAGCAAAGAAGACTCAGGCCTCAGCATCTGAATCAAACTCCCCATCATCCGAGCCATACCCCTGAGAATTGGAAGGACCTTCCTGACGTTCCTCCTCCTCCTTGGGCTGGTGGACAGGTCGAGATGCCTCAGAAGCACAGTGAAGTCCTTCATCATCACTGAGCTCCCAAGTGCTAGCATCAGCATCATCAAAAGTTACAGATGGGCCAATTGGAATCTCAAAAGGTTGACCCAATGATCAATGGATACCGTCATTGATGATGAAGGAATTGACCTCAGCATAAGTAGAAGCAAGGCCCTCGATTACTTGGTTACTGTCTTCATGGCTGGCAAGTTGATCAAGAGCGGCAGTGATCTCATGAACAATGATGTCATGGGCAAGATAGCAACTTCAGAGGAGGTAGTCCAAATGCTTGAGCTCGTGATTGACGTTACGCAGCTGAGTGAGATCCCACTCGAGGTCTGAAAAGGATATCAAGAAAACTTAACAATAGACAAAGAAGTAAAGAAAGAGAACTTACTACCGATGTTGTACTTGGCGAAAGGGGCGATACAAGTGGACACAACATTCATTTCCTGCGCAGTATAGTGCATGGAACATTGGCCAT
This sequence comes from Armillaria luteobubalina, assembly GCA_030435615.1. Lineage (NCBI taxonomy): Eukaryota > Fungi > Basidiomycota > Agaricomycetes > Agaricales > Physalacriaceae > Armillaria > Armillaria luteobubalina. The sequence goes on from JAUEPU010000052.1 coordinate 250,927, forward strand.
GGTGACTGATTATGCACTGATCGCAGGCAGCACCAGGGAACTTGTTGGTCCAGCTACACTTAATGGACCTGGTGGCACAAGGAATGCAAGACACTGCATAATGCTACCAAAAAGTTAGTAAAAAGAAGAAAAGGTTTAGAAAAAGAGTAGAGCTTATGTCGGGAGCATGTGTGAACCAAGGATTCACTGAAGAGTGAGCTCCGAAGGTGCCGTTCTTGCCAGCATAACGAATGGGTCTTAAGGAAAGATGAGTGAGCTTGAGAGGAAATAGAAGAAGAAATGACTTACTGAAGAAACCTGTTTGGAGTCTGTTAGAGTATGAATTGAAGTGAAATCTGTTCTGTCAGTCTGTTCTGTTCTGTCAGTCTGTTTCTGAAATCTGTTCCTGTTCTGTTCTCTGAGTTGTTTCTGTTCTGAATCCGAGATCCATAGAAGGATTAGAGGTTGTTCTCTTCATTGCAGTCAGTTCCGTTAACCCTATGTGCCTGCGTGTAGTGAGCTCACTAAGTTTGTACTTGGGGAGTGGTTAAAAGAACAAGCTCAGTGTCATTGCGACCTGCAGTGTGTCCAATTGTGTTGTAGGATGAGTGTCCTAGTGTAGTTTTGAATATTATACTTTGCCTGGAAGGTTGCGCTTTGAAGTGTACCTTCTTGTAAAAGTTCCTAGCCTTAGGATCAGTCTAAAACAAGTAAAATGCTGCATAGCATTGAGATAATAAGGTGCTTTACTAGTTCTAAAGTACTAGTAGTCGCAAGGTGATATAATCTCATCCCCCCCACATACTTACAAGGGTGATTGTATAGATTGAGTAGTTGTGTGAGTGTGTGTGAGGTTTAGTGTGTGTAGCACACTGTTCTGAGCGCTATTCCACAGGTGCCCACAGCCAGCCTCTTCAATGGATTTTGAAGTGTACTGGTAGTGTATAGAGGTCTGAGAATGCCAACTAAGGGGAACATCTCTCTTATTGGTTTATAGAACAAAGCTAGTAGGTAACAAGTACGACTTGATACTATGCACAAATGTAATCAAGTTCATTGTGAACTTGTTTGTTACACTAGTGTATCAGTTGAACTGTTAGGTGTGTATCTTCTTAGCAAAGATATATAGGATTTTGTGGGTCAATGGTATGGGGGAGCAGTATTCCTGAGTGTATTCTATTTTTCTAGCTCGCATACATGGTGTTTTTATACTAATTTTCTATTCTAATGTGTAATCTACTATAGTCAGCTGCAGTACTTTGCTTATGGATCCTCACAAACTTGTTTGTAACACAAGTACTATGCTATGTACTTGTGTTACTGTTTCCCTTCGTATTATGCTGGTTTCTAGCTAATGAGTCCTAGTGGCAACCATGCCTTGCTAAACATTATTAGGGTTGCAGTCCTATTGCCACAAGGTCGTGAACTTGTTTGCTATATGTGGTATTCTTGCATGTGTTCTTGGAGCGCCTTGCATTATGAATCCCTAGCCACATACTGCATACGCACCAATATACCATCTGACCATATGGGTATGGTCATGTGCTGGGACAGAACACTTGCCGCATCATACTCGTCTGTCATTGGTATCTAATCTGCTTGGCTGATGCCAATTGTTCACATGTGAATGGAGCTATGTGTCATAGATCGCTAACTTCATGTGTATTGCATGGATTTGGACGTTTGGACCGGCATTGAATGTGCAATCATTGATTCCCTATGATTCCGTTCTAGGGAGAAGATTGATAAATTGTTGTATGCTCTCATGAATTCTGAGTGCACAGAGCCACAAGGCTCATCATCTCCCCCTGACTTTAATTTTTATTGAATTGCTCTCTTCTTTTCTCACAGCATGCTTCTTTCGGTGCAGACCAATGCCTTCCATGTCTGTGGAAAACATCAGTTGTTAGGTGGCTATTTTCAAGTGCCTAATTTGGCTTGATATGTGCCTGGTAATTGTTCACCAATCTTCAAAGAACTTGAGTGATTTCTGCTACTAATGATTCTTAGTGTAGCACTGGAATGTTTCATGAACTTGTTCAGTGCATGTTTGCATTTCTGAAACATCTTCGCGTTGGTGTCGGGCATGGCTCAGGCTTTAAAAGCCAGTGGATTAACCTCACAACCCCTTCAGGTAATATCTCTTTTGACACTTTTTAGCCCACTCATTGTCACCAATGGCACTGACACTCACTGATTCTCCTTTCTTTGATGCTCCCGAGGCCACGCTCCTCTTCAAGCACTGCATCAATCATCTCCCCGGCCAATCCTGACTGGCTTTGGGTACTGATGCTTGGGTTTGCTGTGCCTTCAAGTGCTGGTCCCGGCTTTCACAGGCCTCTTGACATCATGAACACATTTTTACGAGCCCCGAGCAATGGGTTGGGATTCAGTTGGTGTTGTGGGATGCTTTGGAGTCCATTGATGTTGAACAAGTTCACTCCTTGGGTGAGGAGTATAACTTTTTGGTTGTAGAGGCGGGTAAGTCTTTATCTTTGTGAACTTGTTTGGTATCATTGCTTATTTCCTTTTTCAGCTGAGATGTGGGGTCATCATCGACCTGATTCCTGAAGAACAACTGGCACAATATGCTGCTCAAGCTGCTGCCATCCCAACTGGTGCAGAAGAGGCTCCCTTCATTGTTTCCGACTCTCCAGCCATCCCATTGTCACCTTTGATGCCTGGTCATGCATCCAATTTCTCTTCTTCTAATCCTCCTTCACCAACGCCATTTGCACTGCCTCTGCCTATTTTATTGTTGCCTGTGAGGACTCTGTCACCTTTCGTTCCAGATCTTTTGCCTCAAGACCAGTCATTGTTGCCCCTCATCCCGATCATTTTATCATCCTTCCTGCTCCCTTCGATGTCACCTTGTTTATCGGAGGACTACATGACTTGGCCAATGCTTACAGCTTTGGCCTTAACTTCGCTGAGGTGCAACCCACCTTGCAACAAAAGTTCAGGGCCTTCAAATGCCACCCATAAGTCATTTTTGAAACAAGTTCACTAATTTGCTGATTGTTATTTTGCACAGCCACTGCTGAAATAAGTTCGCTACCATCTGCCCCTGTTGCTGGGCCAAGTAATACAAGGAAGCGGCCTTTAGTTTGTAAGACTTTTACTTCTTCCTTTATTTCATTGTCTGACTATTTCTTTTATAGTCTCTGATGATGGCAAAGGCACTAATAAATGTGCTTGTGTTACTTCGCCTCCTTGACTTACTGCAGTGCAGAAGGGAAAAGGTTGGGCCACATCTTCTGGTAAGATTTCCTTTTATTTCTTTATCTCTTTTGGTTCACAAACTTGTTTTAGGTCATGCTGCAACCAAACAAGGTCAGTCTCGGGCCTTAACGAAAAATGTTTGCAAAACAGCCATTAAGGGTGGCCTTGGGGAACTTATCCCTTCGGATGCGGTTGAAGTTGCTGACCTGGCCCTTATGCCGTTGGGTCTCCTTGTCCCTGATAAGGACTATGGTGACTTCCTGGGGTGTGATGGCCACTATTTCCATCATGAGTTAGGTGATCTTGTTGGCCATTTCATGAGTTCTTTTATATCTTTTGTTCTTTTTTTTAAAACTTGTTTCTGATTTCTTCACAGATGGTTGAACCTTGTGATGCATGCTTCAATGCTAGCATGCAATGCAGGACCATTCACTCTGGTTCTGGAAAGTGCTTTAGGTGTGCAATTCATAAGCATGCTTGCTTGTTCCATAGTGATTGTGCAGTCAATAAAGCTTGCCAGGTGTTTGTTCCACATCCTGGTAAGTCTTTTACTTTTCTGTTTGAACTTGTTTTTGTATTGATTTGTTTTGTAGCTCTAGTAAAAGATCTTCGCACACAGTTTGCTCAAGTTCTTGATGAGGCCACTCGTATTGCCGATTATCAAGGCAAAGTTCCCACCACACTTCGTTGTCAACATGCCAATAATGTTGAGCAATTATTGGGTTTGTTTGAACTTGGGGTAAAGGAATGGAAGGACTTAGCCAATGCAGGTGACAAGGATTTTGAAGCTGAAGTTGAAGATGAAGAAGAAAACAAAGGGGAGCCTTCTGGTTCACAGGAAGAGGCCAATTAGGATTTTTGTATAATAAGTTCGCTTTGGTTTGTAGTCCTTAGGACTTTAAGTAATCCTGTGGTATAGTTTTCTTCCTTGCTTGTTTTTCTATACTCCAAAAATGTTTTATAGATTTTCATTTGTATTTTGTGTATTGTGAGTTAAGTCTTTGGGACTTAGTGGGATTTCTTCATTCCTTCTCAGTCATTCCCATGACATGTGCATTCCGGTTACTGATTGATTGATCACCGGTGACAAGGCTGACTTGGGGCAGCCGCATAACTAGCAGCAGCATAGTGTCACTAACACCAACTACCAACTAACACACTAACACACCCTGAGTCTCTCTTTATAGTGTGGAGGGGAGCAAGTATTTTAATCCAACTTGTACCCCAACAATATCACCCTTGACTGCCTAGAGCTTGCTCTATGGTGCAACTTCCACAGGTGATTTCTTTGTACCCCTGTCTTGGAGCTTTTTACAAGAGAGCGCACTTTACAGAATGACTCTCAAGGCAAACAATACTTTTGTTGTCCCCCTGTTATACTTTGTCTATATGAGCTGGCTCAATGTCCTTGGCACTACACAAGTGGTCACTCTCGGAACCTTGTTCAATATGCTCCCCCGCAAGTCCTCACACACAGTGCGCTTGCTCTAGATGACAGTGCCACAAGGTCCAACTGCACACACCTACTACACAACTTTGTGCAGTCCCTAGAACAGCCCAAGCTGGCTGATTCCCTTGCTTCACTACCCTACTGCCTTTGCTACCTTCACCCTACTTAGCCTGCACCTGAATGGAACAGAGTCCTTCTTTCTGTACTTTCTTGGTTGAGGAACCACCTGCAATTGTTGATGCCTGCATGCTTTTGAGGCATTGGCTGGCTTTCCCTTTTGCATGGGACCCAATAAGGGGTATCTTCTCAGAAATCGGTCTCTGGCTCTATTCTCTTTTGAAGCTCGCTAACTTGTCTTATTTCAACTGAGCTTCAAAGCCACTAACTCTTATGCATGCAACAAGTTCAGAGTCTAACTAAAAGTTCTTATTACTATACATGGGGGGTTTGTAACTTTACTTCTTTATCTACATAGCTATGGTATTTATATTGATATACATGCCTGATTACTGAGATTGATATGGGTAAACGTCCGTCAGTGCTTGGCCGATAAGTCCTAGGCCGAAACGATGGAGCTCACTTGACACACTCCACTATATCTGTTTTTGGTAGCCTCAAAGTCAAACAGCATGTGTCCAGGTCGTAGGGCAACCTATGGACTCATATGCCCTCAGCGATTCCTCCTCGATTATTAGTAAATGATCTGCCTCAGATTCTGGACCTGAGCCGGATGACAGTCTTCTACGTCTGGACTTGAAGCCTCAGAAGTCTTTCGGGTTTGCTGCCCATGTGCTAATCCTTCGGCCAATGGCTGTTGTTAAGTTGCCACGTGGCAGTCCCTGTATTGTTAGTGCTCCTGATAGCATCACTGCTTGCTTCCAGTTGCATGCATCATAGATCACCAATGTTCAGCAATCTTCATTAATTAACCCACGGTCTGGGTACCAGTGCATCCCACCCTTCCATGGACATTCCTACTGCTAGTCAGTCCTGATCATCGTCCTCTATGCTGTGATGGCCCCCAAGGTGCCGTACACAGGCGGAGTTCTGCGAGCTCCATTGCTAGGTATGTCAGTGTGTCACATGCAAGGGTGATCTTACTGTCCCTTCTGCCGCTTACAGGGGGAAATGTCTGCCCATGCTCCGTGCGTACTGGTACTTGGGCTTAACACCGTATTTCACAAAATTACATGTATGTACCACAGTGGGGCATGACACCGGTCTTGACACTATTTCTGCCAAGTCTGAATTCTATGAATAGATCCCTTGATATGTCATATACCAGGATGCTGTTTGTGTAGGCTGGTGCCTTCGTCATGTTTCCGAGTTGTAACATGGTCATAATTTTGTTACTGATATCTTTTGTTACGACTTCTCTTTCACCAGATATTTTTATATGGTCTAGATCGAGAAAGTTTCCATCATTTTTGGTTTATGTGTACGTCTCAGATTGTAGTTTTCTGGGTGATTTTCTTTCATAAGTTGGTGTGAATTTTTGTTGAATGAATGTTTGTGTTACTATGCAATGTCTTAATGCATCACAACATGTATCCCATGTCCCCTCCCCCTGACTTTAATTTTTGAATGGTTTTGGCCATCAAAAGTTTTCTAGTCATGAGGATGAATATTCTAAGATATGTGTGATGTCAGATTGTAAATTTGTTGGAGCAACTCCTTGTTTTTTGGGTCCTTATGGTTCGATCTGCAGTGATGAGAATATTTTGCAAGTCTGTGATGAATGCTTGAATCAGCCATTCCTATTGTACACATACCATCCCTCTTTCTTTAAAAGCCAGGAAGTTCACAAACTTATTTCATTCACTCAGTCGATGACTGTCATAGTATTCCCTCCTAAACCTCCTGCATTGTCCGAGCTTGTTGCTCATGTTGAATGCCTTCACACCCTTTAACTCCCAAAGAGTGCTACTGAAGCTGCCATTTCTTTTTGGTTCCATGAGGCTAAGGATCTTGAAGTGCATTGCCATGTTCCTTTTTACTCATGAACTTTGTGAACTTCTTTTTGTATAGACCCTTATCTCAATCCATTACGCTGACTTCTGTCAAAACATTCAGTTTAAACATTTCTCATCACATCTTATGCATCATCTTTGCGTACATGATTTCCATTCCCAATGGGCCATTATGTCATGAAGTGGTCATGGCAGAGTCACCTTCTGTAGCCCCAGTATTACTGCTGCTGCTATGCCGCCATCCTCGATTATTGAATGGCTTGAAGACATGCCTCCCATTGGGCCTACTATTGACAGCAACATCGCTATGGGATCCCTGGCTCCAGATAAAAATGCATGTGACTGGAACAAATCCTCTTGGTCCAATTCCCCTGTATGTCCCTCCTCCAGAGTTGATAATTACTCTGACGTTGGGTCTGACAATGGCAGAAATCAGCAGGCTGAAACCAATTTGTCCGAATTTGATCCTTGGGTGCATATTTCTTGTTTTCTTTGTGAACTTCTTTTGTTTAACTCTTCTTTATAGGACAACTCACCTGAAGGTGACTGGGACAAGCCTCTGAACCTTGAAAGTCTTGCCGCTTGTCAAGGAACCTTGAAGGATGCTCAGAAAATCGCTGAGAAGATTTCTGAAAGGATTCCTCTTCGAGTTCCTTTTGAAGGTCAACAATTCAGTTCAAGCTTCTGTGCCTTCTGCTCTGGTACCCCTCATCACCCTCCTCATGAGTGTCCTGCCCATTCAGTGAAAGTATGTTGGAAACTTGTTTAGTACCTCTTTTAATGTTGATTTTTCCTGTCAGGCCCATCACCCTTGCTTGCCTTGTTCTACTAGGAACAAGGAATGCATTTATATAGGTCTCAAGGTCAAGTGTACTAATTGTGCTTGCCACTGGAGTAGAGGGTGTATTGGTGGTATTCCTGATTGTAATGTTTTGGCTCTTCCATTCGTAGGGAAGCCCAATGAAAATGTTGATTCTATCTTGTCCAAGATAGATGCTTTGACTCTATTGGCTGCTCCTTATGGTCCAATTGGCGGTATGTTTTTCTTGTAATTCAGTTCATGAACTTGTTTTGATACTTGTTTTAGCTGGTGCTACCACCTTGGAGGCTTCCTGTGCTCAAGAAGTTGAAGATTCTGCATGCACTTATGTCACTCTCAACTGGTGCCAGTTGACCTTTGATGGCCCTGAGACCCTTCCTTCACTAGTTGCTTCCTGCGATGCTTTATTTTCCTGCATCGAGGTCAACAATTGTGAACTTCTTGCATTGTTGAAGGTCTGTGCTACTCTCACCGCCGAGTACAGGATTGTATGGGCCAAGTTAGAAGAGAAGCGTGCTGACCCTGATAACACTTTCAGGCCTCCTCTTCCCTCTTCCAGTGTCCATGTTAAAATGTCTTCAAAGGGAAAGGAGCCTAACTGGTGGTAGGGTATCTTCACAAACTTGTTTTGTTTTAATCCATAGTGTATTTTAGTCATGTCTGTCGTTAAATGTTGCTCAACCAATGTAGTCATGTATACTTGTAGAGACCATAGATAGTTTGTACAGTTGTCACCCCCCCCTCAATAATAGAATATAGCTTGCGAAGGGGTTCAACTCCCAAACTTTTGGTGTGATTTAAGCTAGTTCAGCTTCGTTATGTTCCTCTTCATCATCTGGTAATTCATCGAGTGTGTTTTCTTTTTCTGACTCCAGAAGTTGTTTCATTCTAGCTTGTGGTATATCAATGATTGTATTGATATCTGGCAAGTCTATCTTTTGTCTTGCGAAGTAGGGTATCAATTGGTATGCTGTGATTGGCCTTGCAAAGGTTGATCCATCAAGTTCACACAAGATATAAGCACCACCTCAGTTTCATCCAAGAACCACTAAGGGTCCCAGGTAACGGGGTCTCATTTTCCTGTTTAGTGCTTTCTCTATTTGCATGTTTCTCATCAAGACTAAACTTCCTTTCTCAAAGTTAAAGTCTTTAATAGAATATTGGTAGTCTTTTTCAAACTTTATTGCTGCTTTGCATCTGGCATCGTAGACTTTGGATTTAATTCATGCTAAGTCTTCTGCACACTTCTGAAGGCTTATTGCTCTTCGAACTATAAGGGATGTGGTGTTGATGATATTTTCTGGTGGTGGCATAAGCCATGTTGATTCCACTATATTGAGTGGTAGGAGTGGTGCTGTACCTGTGGCTGCAAAATATGGAGAACAACCCATTCTTCTTCACATAGTTATTCTGTCTGACCAGAAAACTGAGTATACATTTTGACTCCATCGTTTCTGGTTCCCATTAGAGGCTTTGAATAGGCCTTGTCATACATCAAAATGAGGTCGTTCTGCTATTCCATTCGCCCTTGAGTTGTAGCCTGATATCCTGATATGATTTATGTGGTATTTCTTGCTGAGGTATTCGATGGCAGCTACAAATGCTTTGCCATTGTCGCTAACAATTTCCACTAATGCACCCCATCAACATAAAATATCTTTGAAGATCCATTCCCTTATTGTTCTTGCTGTTTCTCTTTGCAAGCATCTGAACTCAGGGTAATGGCTCATGGAACACTGGCCTTGGACAATATATTTAAATTGTCCAGACATTGGCATGAGCATAGTATCCATGTACATCTTCAAAAATAACAGTGCCAGGACTGCTACTGTTGCAGGCATGTAGATTTGTCATGTTTGTCATACTTGGCATAGGTGACAAGTTCACACATACCAAGCAATATCTGCTTTCATGTCTGGCCACCAGTATCTCATTTTTACTAATTCATGGGTTGCATAGAATCCTCTATGCACAACTTCATTGTGACATGCTATCATGACTTCAACTCTCTTGCATTGAGGTATCACTAATTGATGTTTTCCTTGTGAGTTCTTGTGCCATAACTTTTTGTCTTTCTCAAAGAAGTTCATGGCATAACACATAAACTTTGCATAGTTTTCATTGTTAATTCCTGGTGGTCTTTCTAAGTTCATATGCCAGCATAGATTCTGCTCTAGCCATTGGTCTCGTAGAACTTGTTGGGTGGTACACGGTACATTCGTATAAGTTAGCGAACTTGTTTTGTTCTCCAATTCTTCCGTATCTTCAATCGTTATTGAAAATGTGTGATGTGCCACAGGGATATGGTTTTGTAGTAGACTATAGTGCATATGAAGAAAGTCATCCATTCCATCTTCTGGTGGTGGTGGATCTCCTTCTTGTGGTGGGCATCTTGATAACCCATCGGGTCCATGTCTAGTACCAGGTATGTGTACTAGTACGAAATGAAAGGATAATATTCCTATTATCCACCGGTTTACTGCAGCTGACGGTGCAATATCCGGGTTTTTAAGCATACCCTTAATAGCACTTGCATCCACTTCTACTATGAAGGTGGGCAAACCTATAAGGTATAGCTTACAATCTCCTAGGGCTCTATATAACCTATAGATTTCTCTCTTTGCTTGTGAATAACCACATTCACAGGGATTCAGTGTGATCAACCCAAACCTCACAAACTTTCTGATTGATGGGTCTTCAGGGTCACATTGTGCTAAATAGTAACCCATAGCTGCTGGCCCTGTATCAACTGCTAGGATAACAGCGCCTAGCGAACTATAATCAATAGGTCATAAAGCTGGGCTACTTCACACTGCTTCTTTCAGTTTTTCTTGTGTGTCTATTTCTTCTCCTCCAAACTTAAATTCAATGTCCTTGTGAAACAATTTAGTCAAGGGTAGTGAATTTTCTGCAAAATTTTTGATGAAGTTTTGCAGTACCCCTGCTGTTCCTACAAAAGCTTGCATGTCCAATATGTCTTTGCAAGGACCCCACCTAAGTATAGGGTCTACAATGCTTGGTAGTCATAGTTGTCCAGCATATGTGCATCTGTGACCTATCACCACAATTTCTGGACAACACAAGTACACTTTCTTTCCAGAGAAAGTGTCTCCACAATATTTCATGTGTTGCACAATCCTATTTAAGTTCACAAAGTGTTCCCAAACAAATCTGTAAATACCAGGATTCTCTGGTATGGTTTTGTAGGTGTTTCCTACTTCATATCTTGTAGCAGGGCCCCGAACTGGCACATCGTCAATGTAAGGGATCATATATTGCGGGATCTCAGGTTGTAGGATGAAGGAAATGTTGTCATGGAATATAGGAACTGAGTTAGTCCAACCCATTGGTAGTGTTACTAGTCGCAGTGCACCATAAGGAGTTTGGAACATAGTAAGGTCTCATGAACTTTCCACTAGTACTCGTTCATCATACCCTACAAACAAATCCAATGTTGCTCCACAGGCTCTTCCTGCGAAGTTTTCCGCTAATTGGTCTGTAGTGGGTGGTAAACCTGAATGGGCTATAGTAACTTCATTGAGTGGTTCCAAGCTATGGACAATTTGCAAGCTTTTCCCATCTTTCTTGAGGACTGTAAACCAATGAGAACGATATGAAGAATTGGAAGGTTCATATATGCCCACATCTAGTTTGGTTTTAATGATTTTACAGACTTCACTGTATATTCCTGGTGGTATAGGTATATTCCATAGTACCCAAGGAGTGTGTTCTACCACTGGGATATCAATTGGTGGGAAGAAGTCTTGTCTAAAACTTCCTTGTTCTGCATCTTCCCAAGTGAAAGCTTGATTTTGCACATGCATAAAATGATGCATTAACTTTCTTTCTTCACTCCATAGGAATCCATCGTTATGGATTGAATCAATGTAGTCTCAGCATTCTGTGGTATATCTTCATGAAGATATAAATTCTGGTGGTCATGGTGATAATTTTGGCATGTCTTGTAGAGGGTCCCCTTTAATATTTCAAATAATCCTGAACTTGTCAGGTAATGTAGCCAGTACCAGTTTAGTTTTCAAGGCTACCAGTTTGTACTTCTTACTGGCATATATTGATGCCATTTTCTCAAACCAAGGTTCATAGTTTTCATCACCGATTATATTCGAGCCATATAGTTTATACATGTACTCGAGAGGTTCAGGAACTTCTTTAGAAGGGGATTTTACACTGTGTTGTGCATAGATGGGCATAGTTTTCCCATGATTTCTAGTGTTTAGACTATCTAATGGTCCATTAATTTCTTGTACTGAGGGGATTTGGAGTTGGGTTGGATTGCACGTGGCTAAGTATTGTGTGGCAGTGTGGAAGTTCTCGAACTTGTTTCTGGTGGCGTATGCTGAAATAACTGGACTCTGTTTGTTGTCTAACTCAATGACTAGTGCTACCTCTTCTTCTAGTCAGGGATCATCTTCATCCTTATAAGTGTCTTGTGTCATGAGTCTAATGCAACCCCTAGGTCTAGTAGGAATGGTGGCTGTTTTTCCCATATTGGGATCATGAATAGTAATAGTTTGATCCTGATTTTCGTAGTTCCTAATGATACTCCTAGTAAGGGTATCGAAAGGTCGCCTGAGTAGAATGTCATATACTAATTGTCTAATGACATGTACTTGCAAGTACAGTGTGATGTCCCCGAATAAGAACGCTATGTTCCTTGCAAGGCCAAGTGAACTATTCAAGGTCCCATTGGCAGATTGCATGTCTATGATTACCGTGGGGTCATATGTTAACCCCAGGCGATGGCATACAGTTTCTGACATTGAAATCACTTGGATCCCAGGTCAATGATGCATTCAACCTTTAACTGATGATCCACGATTGGCAATATAGACCGCAAGGCAATAGATTTGGCTGTGCACTTAAGTGGGCCAATCTTTTCTCCTTTCTTGATGTGATCTTCATAGGGATCTTGGACTACAAAAGCCCCTTCTGGAGGATCTTCACAAACTTGTTTGACCTTGACTTGTTTGAAAGTTTGTACTATAGGTTTTGGTTGTCCATATAGTAGCGTACTTTTTACCGAAGGATCCTCAGATGAAACTTTGATTTCAACTGTACTGGGTCCAGTGTATGAAACATCATTCTTAAAATGTTTGACAGTGGGTGGCACCTTGTGCTTTGTGATATCGTCTTTGGTCATATCACATATCTCAGGTGATAATGAAAATAGTTCACATTGCGATAATGTAATGGGAGTGTCCATAGTCCTTCATACACATGCCTTGCAACTAATGCATCCTCTATAGGAGCCTTAGTGCAGTATGCTGGTTCATGTTCGTGACCTTTCTTTCTATAATCAGGTTTGGCACCTATGTTTCGGTCAATGGGTGGAGCATAGTTTGCAGGTCGGACTGAAGTGAATGAGTGTATATCTTCGGGGATTACTTCCTTATCAAGGGTAGATTCTTTCCCTGATTTTTGGGTAGGATCCGGTCCTGATACTGGGGCTTTCTTCGCAATGGAAGAAGTTCGTGAACTTGTTTTGACCATGGGTAGAAATGAATTGATTGCTTCTGCCTCACGAACATCTTTGGCTTGTGTTTGTGGGGAATGAATTTCCAAGTCACTATCGTCTGATAGTTCAACTAATGCTGGCATATCTTCAACTTCCTGGTTGATGTCTTGGTCATGTATATTTTCTTTAAAGGAAGTTCACAGCACTGATTTCAGTTTCTCAGTTTCTTCGGGAACTTTTTGACCGTTATAGGTATTTCTTCCCATAACTTTGGTAGAATCTGTTACCAACAGAACTTCTTGTGGTTTTAACTCTTCTCCAGTGGGGTTATTGGCTGGTTTTTGTACAAGGTGAGGTACACAGACTTCAACTTCTTTGAACCAAGTTTTAAGTGATTCATCTTCAGAGGCGTCCGCACAGGCTTGTAGACTTTGTAGTTCCTTTTCAATAGACCCAGTCTTAGTAATAAGAGCTTCGACATGCTGAGTGATAGTCATATTGGCTGGTAAAGAACATTTGTCCACCAATTGTGCATACTGTTCAGCGTTTTTAATGAAAGTGAGGGGTTCCCTTAGAAATTGCATCATGGTGGTATTGACAGCACCCAATTGTCCTGGGTTCTGTTGGTGCCATTCCTCTATTTTATTGGCAAGGCAATTTCCAGGTAAACCCTTTGGTAAGTACGCTCCAGTGGGCAACACTATATGGTTCTTTGTGTTCTTTCTGCATTTGCCTTTGCAAATTATCATATTGATTTCATCACAAGCATTAATGTAGTGTCCTCTTTTACCACAGAAACCACCATTGCCATCTCATGAAGCTGGAGAACTAGCAAACAATGATTGGGGTCCTGACTGGTAATTTGATCTCCTGGACTGCCGGTCTTGTTTATCCTGTAGTTGAAGTTGCACTAACTGCGCAATCTTGTCTTCAATTGCTTGCAAATGCAAGGAAATTTCTGACAGTTTTTGTTTAACTGTTACTGGATCTGGCATCCTTGAGGGATACACTTGTGGAACTCCAGTTGATACCAAGGGTAGAACGGGTGGGTTGTATGTAGCATAACCTCCACCAGCCTGATAAGGTTGTGGGGTACTAGCATACAAGCTCTCACCTTGGTTTGTCCCTTGTAAAACAAACTGCACAGCTTTGTATATGTTTCCCAATGGGTAAGGATCTGAAGGAAAGTGGTCTGGGATTTTAATTTGAAGCCGTCGCATTATGCCTTCCCAAATCAAATCAGGGAACCCTTTACTGAAAAGGTTGCTAACTTCTGAACCTGACAGTCATTTCTTTTCTTCAAGAAATTGGGCTTTAGGGTAAAACTCCCTGTAGTATGTTCCAAGATCCACTAAGGACGTAACTTTGTGAGCATATTTGCCCACTACACGTTCAATATCCATGCGTTCATATTTGTGTTCAGAATCGGCATCAGGGTATTGTTTAATGATGGCTTCCTTTAGCTGGTCATACATTTTGGTTGCATCTGCAAACTCTGCTAGGCTTTCCTAAAAGTTGGCTACTGCCACTCCAGGGTAATGCATTACCCATCTTTTCTTTTCCCTCTCATCCATTATATTATAATGGATAAATAAGGCTTCTAAATCCTGAAGGTATCACAAAAGTTCATGACCAGGGTGGGCTTCATCAAATATACTCAGTGCACTTCTTTCTCTTCTGAATGGCATACGAGTACTCATTACTATAGGTGCAACTGGGGCTGCTGGAGGAGCAACTGGGGCTGCTGGAGGAGCAACTGGGGCTGCTGGGCCTGCTTGACCAGTCAGTGCAGTACCTCCTTGTGCACCAGCTTGAGCACTTCCTTGTGCGCCTGCAGCTCCAGATGGCATCGTACTTTGTATAATTGGTTGGGTTTGTATACTGATTTCTATAGGTTGTGATATGAAAGGAATCTCATATTCCTCGGCTTCTCCTTCATTTACTGGTGTAGTAATGGGGGCAGGGGTTTCTACTGGTGAACTTTGCAAACTTAATTCAGTAGTTTTGGTGCTCTGTGTAGCAAGACTTAGTCTTTTTCCAAATTCATCAAGGTCTAGTCTTTGGTTTGGGTAGGGTGTCACAGTATCAGATGCTGGGGTAAGATTGCCTGCAGTGTGATATGCAGTCAGTAAGGTGTCTGTGAATAGACTTGTGGATGGTTGTAGGGTGGATAGAACTTCGTCCTCTTCATAGAGATCAAAGGGTTCCACAGTTGATATATCTAATTCTTCATAGTAGATATCTCCTGGAATGTGTTGTTCTATGTCCTCTTCTTTAATTCTTCACAAACTTGTTGAAGGGGTAGAGGAATTATTGGGTGGGGTGTCGGCAAGCTTGGTTTCCAAGTGCTCAGTATCTTTCTGCCACTGTTGGCATTGGGCTGTTACACATAAAGGTCATGAAGTAGGTGGTTCATAGGGTTTGTTATGACCAAACTTCTTTGGGGGAGCAATGGTCAAGGTATGTTCTTAGGAGATAGAGTCAAAGTTTGACTATAATCCCCTCGTGGTGGGCTCCAAAATGATGAACCTAAAGATTCCTGCAGGCAGAAAACACAACTAAACCGTTGAATAGTTTGTGAAATCCATTTACAGAATCTGAAGGCAGGTTCTAGCGAGTCTAGTCAGGCACCTCTGTGCAATGACTATCCTTCCTAAGAGTATAACGAGATGTCATTAGGATAAAGGCTAGGGTTTTGACTGGTAACTTCTATAGTAAAAGAAGTTCGCTAACTTGTTTCGTTATTAGGAAAGTGTAGGTGGTGGCTCCAATAAGCAGCAAGACAATTGGAACAAGGTCGTGAACTTGTTTGTGTTGTGTTACACTTGTAACAATGGTATTCTATAAGGCCAAGCACTTAGTGGTGTTGTCCCTTTTACTAGGAACAGTATCTGTAAGTGTTAGTAACTAAAGTGCAATAATCCTACTACAGATTATCCTTTGAAGTGTACTGGTAGTGTATAGAGGTCTGAGAATGCCAACTAAGGGGAACATCTCCCTTATTGGTTTATAGAACAAAGCTAGTAGGTAACAAGTATGACTCGATACTATGCACAAATGTAATCAAGTTCATTGTGAACTTGTTTGTTACACTAGTGTATCAGTTGAACCATTAGGTGTGTATCTTCTTAGCAAAGATATATAGGATTTTGTGGGTCAATGGTATGGGGGAGCAGTATTCCTGAGTGTATTCTATTTTTCTAGCTCGCATACATGGTGTTTTTATACTAATTTTCTATTCTAATGTGTAATCTACTATAGTCAGCTGCAGTACTTTGCTTATGGATCCTCACAAACTTGTTTGTAACACAAGTACTATGCTATGTACTTGTATTACTGTTTCCCTTCATATTACAGTCACTGTCATATTGCCACAAGGTTGCAAACTTGTTTGCTATATGCGGTATTTGTGCATGCATTCTTGTAGTGCCTTGTGTTATGAGTACCTTAGCTGTATACTGTGTATGCGCTGATATGCCATCTGACCATATGGGTGTGGTCACATGCTGGGACAGAACACTTGCCACATCATACTTGTCTGTCATTGGTATCTAATCTGCTTGGCTGATGCCAATTGTTCACATGTGAATGGAGCTATGCATCATAGATCACTAACTTCATGTGTATTGCATGGATTTGGACATTCAGACCGGCATTGAATGTGCAATCATCGATTCCCTATGATTCCGTTGTAGGGAGAAGATCGATAAATTGTTATATGCTCCCACAAATTCTGAGCGCACAGAGCCACAAGGCTCATCACCAGCCGTAGAAGAAGTCCATGAACAACACATGCATGCACTCCAAATGAAAGAAGGCAGCGCATACCAATACTTTCAACAACTCAAACAGCAAGCCCAATTAGCCAGGAGGTGGGAACAACAGGATGACCAGAGCCACATAGTCACTGCCATCAGGGGTGGAATACCCACCGACTACACCCAAACTGCTGCCAGAGATTGACCCCCACCATGCACCTACCCACAGTGGAAGTGACAGATCATCGAACTTGACAATAAGCTCACCAAGGTTAAAGTCTTCCACCGCACCTATAAAGGCTACTGTCCCCAAGACTCTTGAAACTGGAACAACCAGCCACACAACCAATGATATGACAATTGATCTCCACCATGCAGCAGCAGCAACAACTACCCACCACACAACCAGAATCAGAACACACTGCCAAAACCCCCCACAGAACCAGGACCAGCCAGCACCAACATGGGAACGGGACCCATCTATAGTGGACAAGGTGAACCCATGGACATAGACTGGATCCGACGGGAGTGCAGATGCTTCAACTGCCACCAAAAGGGTCACTTCACCATGGACTACTGACAACCAAGGAAACCAAGGGACAGTGGCAGACAGTTTACCTGCAACAATAATAACTGCCACAAAATTGAGTGGTAGGACAGGAAGAGGAATCAGATGAGGAGAAGATACCCTCATCATCTGGAGTTGAGGAGGTAAAAGACAGGGCCGACAAGTAAGTGATTCTACTCAGTCAGCCAGACTCTCTAAAGGTGCCCATTTACATACTGCTGGACAAACTTATGATACTTCTGTAGCTAAACCTATTGCACATTCAAATATACCCACTTCTATCACCCCCAGCAAAGCACCCAAAGAATTGCAGAACCGGTATGATATTTTAACAGACAATACTAACAAATATTCTAGGACTCAAACCTGGGCCCTGCCAAAGATGTCCTCAAAACACCCTTGGACAGTGCCCAACAAGCAGAAGCATGTGGCTTCCCCAAAAAGAAGAATCCCTGACTGCAAACAGCTGCAGCAGAGGGAGCATGGAGTGGCAATAGCCCTGGGTGGCAAGACCAAAGGAGCGATCCCTAGCGGTAAACTAACTGCAACTCCTGAAGATATGCACCCAAATGCCGGGAACAACCTGACTAAGGGTAGATGGGATGGTGCGGGAAAAGCACCCTCTGGATCAGAACAGTTCTCAACCGATGGGGCACAAGTGCCTTGTCTGCCATGTGAGACAGGTGGTAGGTGCACCCAAAACCTGATAAGTCCCCCTCCACTTTCTCCTCACTCACACAAAGTCTCTCTAGAGGAAGTACCCAACAACAAAGATGACATGTCCTACCAATTGGCTGCTGCAGCCAAAAATACAGATGCATGCAGGCCATCCCTGATGCGAAAAAGTCCTCCCTTGGAGGCAAGACACCCAACCTGTGGAGCCAAAAGAACAGCTACCAAGGGTGGCAACACCTTGGCAGAAATGCCCATGAACCCTAGTGGTCCTAGAAAGGCAAAGAAGAAAATGGAGGAAGAATACAATGAGGATGATGACCCTGAGTGGCAAGCATATCTCAGAGGACACTGTTACTGCAGGGTGGGAGACCCTGACACCACCGACATGAAGGCATACAACAGGTGGTGGATGCAGATGTTAGAAGATCATAACTGGATGGAGCTAAAGACAATCGAGAAAGAAGAGTCTGGCTACATGATCCCATTCAAAATGGAATGGACATGGCATGCCATCAGACAAGTGATGGGTAGTTATGAAGCCCATGCCATACTAGTGCACTGGACCCACAAGATGCAACAGGTGGAAGCAGATTGAGAAATGCTAATGCACATCGTCACCCTACCCCGCACACAAGCGCTCGAGCAGTTAGAAGAACTTTGCAAACCAGTCCAATATATCCGACAAAACACCTGAGCTGGAGCAAAAGACTTAACCACCAAAATCTGACTCAAAACCCTTACCAACTGACAGACCCTTAAAACCGCGGCCTTAATAGACAGTGGATGCACTGGAAGCTCCATCAACTACAAATACATAGAAGAACATGATCTACCAACAGGAGCAACCAGTGCCCCAATCCCAGTCTACAATGCCAACAGCACATGCAACAAGGCAGGAGAAGTCACCCACTTTGTGGAACTCTGAATGACCATAGGAGGACATGCAGAATGGATCGACCTGGCAGTCACAGATCTAGGCACCAGAAGAGTAATCCTAGGACACAACTGGTTAATACATCACAACCCTGTCATCAATTGGAAAACCCAAAAAATCATATTTGGACAGTGTCAATGCCAGAAACAGCTGTTTACCCTACCAGATGCCAATCCAGAGGATAAATGGGATGAAGAATTGGAAGAAGGAGATATGATACTAGCAGTAGATATGACAGAGGAAATAGAAATCAGAGTGATTCATCATGCAAACAATCTAGCAGTGAAAGCAAGTGAGGGAAAGCCAAAGAAGAGTTTTGAAGAAATGGTGCCCCCTAATTACCAGGGGTTCCAAGATCTATTTTCAAAAGACAACTTTGACGAACTTCCCAATCGAAAGCCTTGGGACCACACCATCGAACTCATACCCAATGCCAGCAATACCCTCAACTGTAAGATATACCCCTTGAATCGAAATGAACAAGAAGAACTTAACAAATTCCTGGATGAAAACCTGTCCACTGGAAGAATATGACCTTCAAAATCCCCCTTCGCATCACCATTCTTCTTTGTAAAAAAGAAAGACAGTGCCCTTTGCCTGGTCCAAGACTACCGAAATCTCAATGAAATGACCATCAAAAATTGATACCCCCTACCACTCATTTCAGAGCTCATGGACAAACTATGAGGCGCAAAAGTACTTCACCAAGCTAGACATATGCTGGGGATATAACAATGTACACACCTTGATGACATCCTGATTTTCTTGAAAAACCTCCAAGAGCACCGACAGATAGTTTGATGAGTACTTTAATGCCTATGGGAACTGTTACAATTTTTTCACTTTTTCACTTTTCTTCACATGTTATGCAATCCTGCTTACTCATTTGTCCTGAACTCTGCTTACTAATGGACTTCTATTGTCATTCGGAACCATTGTTTTAGTTCTATCATTTCATATATAAGTAGTAGCTCTTGCTGTAGTGTACTCCAGCTTCAAGCTAAAGTTTATCTATATCAAACTATCCTCATTGACTCGCTTGCTGAAGGTTAACAACCAGGATCCAGCCCACATCTGAACATTGCGGTAACTCTTTGGGTGATTGTCTGAACACGAGACAGCCCTGAGTTTATACCTGTTTGGACCTCATGGTGCTCGGGCCTAACAGTTAGCTCGAAGCTTCCTAGTTCTCCTTAAACACATCGCTGAAGGAGACACTTATAATCATCCCCAAATCACTACAAGGAGCTGCTATAGAAACCATCGCAGGAGGCGCAGTTGCCTTCGTTATCGTCGCACTCATCGTCCTTCTAATAGTTTGTTACTGGCAACAAAACAGCATAGGCCAGTGGATTGAGAGCCACAGCCATGGGAGACAGAGGATGAGGCAGGTGGCAGAGCAACAACCTGTTCCGGAGCACTACATCCCGACCAACTACCCCCAGCACATCAGGAGGGGGGACCCCTTTTATACGCTACCAACCAGCCCGCCTGGGAGGAGGCAACCAAGCCTTAGAAGTCTTGCTGCAAGACCAACCTCCCCAGAGATCATTGTCCCCGCCCCCATCACTGAACCTTCTGGAACTCGGCACTCCCCTTCAGATTCCAGTTCTAGCTCCAATGACAAGGACCTCGAGCTCAACGTCACAGAACTTGACCCCGGTGTACACAGTCCACCAATGCATTGGTTGACCGAAAACACCGGGCACGTACCTAGGACCGATAGTCCAACCGACACCAGTACTCGCATTATTACCCCGAATCAAATCACCACCAGTCCCATCTGGCAGGCCCATCAGACTAACACCATCCTCCATGGTGCCCCTGACACAGAACAACCTATCCCCTATTCCGAGCCTCTTGTACCGAATTTGTGGCCTGGCCACCTCCTCCTATCGGAAGGGCTCCCTGTCCGAGCCAACGACTCATACACCATTCCCCCAAACCCTGGCAAACAGTCCAACCATGATCACAACACTGCAAACTATTACCAACAGTCTAGACTTTGCATCTGCATGGTCAGGAGAAATGTCTTCAGGTTCAGAAGCCCAGTGGAGGGGGAACCTGCGGACCACTGCCTTCGATGACAGGATCGAGACAATCCCGACGTCACCCCAGGCATACTGGTCTCAGAACAGACCCTCCTCCTCTGGACCATTTCCAATGACCCTTTTAATGGAAATGGACCAGACCAAGAGTGGCCCATACTCCGAGATCAAGACAGAGCCATATTGGGAAGGTACCGAGCCAGAGCATGGGATAGGAGGGCCAGAGACATACAGGCAAGGGGAGGAGATCAGCTCTCCATGGGAGAATATTGGAACAGAGAGGGACTCCAGGATGAGGACCTCAATGCCGCCCAGTTACTGGCCTGAAGGATCGAGGGACCCCTACCTGGAAGAAGAATTGCCCACCTTCAATGAAGAACCAAGGATGAACATAGGGCCCTAGAGCAGGACCTACGACACCTATAGGAAGACTGGGAAAACTCCCAGGAACGAATGGAGCCTGGAGAGGATGGGGGATCAGACTAGACCGCTACCCGATACGCCACCCTGGATCAACTATTGACAACCAGGAACCCAGTGGCAGGGAAGCAGCCAACTCTTTGCAGGGAGCGGAGAAGCGGAGGCAGGACCCTCTGAAAAAGCACAAGGAAAGCAAAGAGATGACAAGATGGAACAGGATCCCAATCCTGACGATGACCCAGGGGCCCCCCCAGAATTAGGCCCCCACCTCCGGGAACCGATAAAGTAAAAACAGGCCCAGTGAAGGAGGGAAGCCGAAAAAGCGGTCCAGGACATCTATGCAAACATAAAAGATGCCCAAAGCATCCTTGAATGGATGGATAAATGATGGGGCTTTTCCTCAGCCCCGCAAGGGAAACCACCCCCCCCCCTGCCACCCAACCATTGAGGCTCCCTGGGAGATCGAACAGATTGATGGTCACTCCCACAGCCACCCTGCAAAGATCTACCCCCCTGACCCTCCTGATTGGCCCACTGGCACCCTACAGGAAGATCACCTCTACTACAGTATCAAGCCAACCCTCATAGCCCTGACCAAATACTTCAACGGGAAGCATGAGGATGTCGACCGGTTTATTGGGGATTGTCTCCAATATTTCAAGACCTTCTCTCACTTCATGATTAGCAGCCCCATTATGATCAACTATGCCACATCCCACATGGAGGAAGGACCCAAGACCTGGTGGGTCTACCACCGAGTTGAGTTCTTTTCCAAAAGCAAGAACCGACACCGGTACCAACAATGGGATGAATGGGTTGAAGCCTTCCGAAAACAGTTTTTGGACCCTGCCATCCAGGAGAAGCATGAGCAGAAGATGATGGAGCTATGGATGGGCAGTGGAATGGCCACTGCCTACTTCCAACATCTGGAGCACCTAGCAATGTTGGCAGGGCTATGGCATGAGGAAGGACCCCGATCCATGCTTGTCCGAGCAATCCGCCAAGGACTCCCCGACAACTATACCAAGTTCATCTCCGACCTAGGCATGTTCATCCCCACTTAATATTGGCAATGGAAACAACAGGTCTGCACCATGTACGATGAGCATGCCAAGAAGGCCACTTTCAACCGAATCCACTACCGAAGTGACCCTCCCCAAAAACAAAAAAACCCCACCGCTAGCACTAGTCAGAAAGCTAGCGGTGTGACAAGTTTGAGCGGGAATAAACCAACTGCCAATACCGGAGGCAGTTGGACTACCTATGGGGGGGCAGGAGAACCAATGGACATTGATCGAATGCACTGGGAGAAGAGATGTTATAATTGCGGAAAGAAGGGCCACCTGGCCAAGGATTGCCGAGCCCCAAAGCGACCAAGAGACACAAAGACAGGGAGATATACCTACACATCGGAGCAGCTATGTGCGATGCTTGACAACCAAGTCAAGGCGGAGGCAGAACAGAAGGAGTCAGTCGAGGAGAAGACACCCTTGACGTCTGGAGTCGAAGAGGTAAAAGGGGAGGCTGACAAGTGAGCGATTCCACTTGCTTGGCCAGAACAATCATTCCACCTGTTGTGCGCTCAGACTTGGCTAGCTGGTCCTCTTGTAATATCATTTTATGTACGTCTTATCATGAGCATTCAAATATACCTGCTTCCATTTACCCGAGCGCACAAACCCCAAAAGAATTGCAGCAAACTCCAACATCAGAGTCCGAATCCCAGCATAAATACCTCATTCACCTCCCATCTAACCCTCAGGCCCCACTTTCCAGCTATGAAACCATAAGACCTGGGGATGCACCTAACTTGACCATGGAGAAGGTGTCCTCTGGAGGTGTTAGACTGTTCTTACGGCACAAGACACGCAATGCTCCCGTTGCCACCAAGTGGGCTGTGCCCCAGGCAGGAACTGCAACCATGGAGGACGCCAGAGCCACCATTCCTACCAATGAGGCCCGAGCAAAGGTTGAAGTTGAGGGCGGCCTCATCCAAGAGAAACTCAAGGGAGACCCCATGAAGAGACCATGTGAGGTCAAAGAGTGGCAAAGAACCCTGGTCACCAAACCCTCAATCGCCCACAAGGATCAAGAGGGCCGAACCAGGTGAGAGACACCCCAACTGCCATGAGTTGCCATCGAAGAAGTCCCCGACAACGACGACGATACCTCCTATTGTCTCTCCCAGTTAAAAAAAGAGACACAATTGCCCACACCTGGAAGACCCATGGAACGTGCTTCGCCCCCAAAGACTACCTGGTTTAAGCCCTTTGGTTCCAACTGGACTCTTCGGGCTATTCAGGAAGCACATACTGATTCCGAGGCATTGGCAGCCCTCTATCTCTGGGTACATAAAGGAAGGGAAGGGGAGGTAGACAAGGAGACGGTATGACATCTCCAGCTAGGAGGAGAATTGGCTAGAGAACAGCTGTATGAACTATGAGAACCCATATGCTACCTATGACAAGTATGAAGTGATGGGGCCAGAGAGCTACTAGTCGACGCCCAGCTGGAAACCCTAGCAGATCGACAAACCCTGAAAGCCCATGCCCTTGTCGACAGTGGCTGTACCGGGAGTTCCATTAGCTGGAAGTATGTGGAATGGAACGGCCTCCAAACATATCCAGCATCCTCCCCAATACCAGTATATAACGCCGATGGTACTTGAAATCAGGCAGGGGAAATCACCGAGTTCGTAGAGCTACGAATGTCCCTAGGGGACCATGCTGAATGAATTGACCTCGCGGTGACTGAACTTGGCAAAGGAGACCTATTCCTCGGACATGACTGGCTTAAACGGCATAACCCTATCATTAATTGGGTAACTGGGTGAATACTCTTTGGGTGCTGTCAATGCAAGAAGAACCCGTTCCCCTTACCTGACACAGATCCAGAGGATCACTGGGATGAGGAGCTAGAGGAAGGAGAGACCATCCTAGCTGTGGATGTCCAGGAGGCGATGGAGATCTGGGCAATACACCACACTAATGACTTAGCCACTAAGGCCTCCAAGGGAAAGCCAGAACGATCATTCAAGGAACTAGTCCCCAGCTGGTATTGCAAGTTCCATGACCTGTTCTCGAAGGATAACTTCAACGAACTACTGGAATGGAAGCCATGGGACCACATGATCGAGTTAATCCTGAACGCCCAAAACACCCTTGACTGCAAGGTATACCCCCTCAACCGAAACGAACAGGAAGAATTGGACAAGTTCTTGGATGAGAACCTCACCAGTGGGAGGATTTGACCATCTAAATCCCCCTTTGTGTCCCCCTTCTTCTTTGTTAAAAAGAAAGACGGCTCCCTCTGCCCCATCCAGGACTACCGCAAGCTCAATGAGATGACTATAAAGAACCGCTACCCACTGCCACTCATCTCAGAACTCATGGACAAGCTACAGGGGGCCAAATACTTCACTAAGCTTGATGTCCGATGGGGATACAACAACGTACGAATCAAAGAGGGGGACGAGGCCAAAGCAGCGTTTAGGACCAACCGAGGACTCTTTGAGCCCATGGTCATGTTCTTCGGATTAACCAACTCTCCTGCGACATTCCAATGGATGATGAATGACATCTTCCATGACCTCATAAGCGAAGGGAAGGTCACCATCTACCTCGACAACATCTTGATCTTTTCCAAGAGCCTTGAAGAACACCACCAACTGGTCCAATGTGTACTCCACCGCCTATGAGAAAATAAACTATTCCTCAAGGCCAAGAAGTGTGAGTTCGAAGTGCTAGAAACAGAATACCTAGGGGTGATTATCAGCGAAGGGACAGTGGGGATGGACCCAGTCAAATTGAAAGGAATCACTGAGTGGCCCACGCCGACAAAGAAGAAGGAATTACAGTCCTTCTTAGGGTTCACCAACTTCTATCAGAAGTTTATCAAGGACTACTCTAAGATCATTTGCCCCTCACTCAATTGACCGGCAAAGCTCCTTGGTCCTGGATGGCGGCATAGAATCAAGCCTTCCAGTGCCTCAAGGATCAGATGGCAAAAGATGTAGTACTCATCCTCCCTCACGAGCGGGGCAAATTCCGAGTAGAAGCGGACTCCAGTGAAGGAGCAATTGGGGCCATCCTCAGCCAAGAACAGGATGGGAAGTGGAGACCAGTGGCTTTCCTCTCTAAATCACTCACCACCACCAAATACAATTATGAGATATACGATAAGGAACTCCTGGCGATCATGCTAGCCTTATCGGAGTGGAGACACTATCTCATGGGAGCTAGTGAGGATTTTGAGATCTGGACAGATCACCAAAACCTCCAATATTTCCGAAAACCCCAAAAGCTCAACCGATGACAAACTTGGTGGGTAACCGAATTGGCAGAGTATCACTTCACACTACACCATAAACCCAGAACAGCGAATTGAAAAGCTGATCTCCTAAGCTGCAGGGATGACCACAACCAAGGGAAGAAGGACAACGATGACATTGTTGTACTGCAACCCGAACATTTCTGAGCCATGGTCATGCCCACAATGACAGAGACCCACAAGCAAATCAAGGAAGCCACTTGCAATCAAGCAAAGTGGGACCAGGGGATCGCCGATTCCTTGAACCACGAATGGAGCATCACTTGGGAAGACAGACTCCTTTATTATGACGGGCGGATCTACATACCTCGAGATGCAAAACTCCATGGGGAGATCATCGCCCAGTACCACAACCACCTCACAGTGGGACATCCTGGCATCGCCAAAACGTGGGAACTAGTAGAATGAGACTTTTGGTGGCCTAAGGATCGACAAACTGTAGAAAAATATGTAAAAGGTTGCGAAGTCTGCCAGAGGGTAAAAAGCAACACCCAGCCAAAGGTGAACCCCCTGCACCCCAACGAGATCCCCTCAGCGCCATAGACCCACATCTCGGTTGACATGATGCAATAATCGTAATTGTGGATCGTTTCTCAAAGGAGATCATCCCCATCGCATGCGACATCACCCTGTCCTCAGAAGGATGGGCAAAGATTCTCCGAGACCAAGTCTATGCAAGACACAGGATGCCACAAGTTGTTATCTCCGATCATGGCCCCCAGTTTGTCTCTAAATTCATGACCAAACTATATCATCTCCTATCGATTACTCCTAATGCTTCAACGGCATATCACCCCCAGACTGATGGACAGACCAAACGAGCAAACCAGGAGGTGAAGAAGTACCTGAAGATCTTCACTGATTACCATCAGAAAGACTGGAGCGAGTGGCTAGCACTGGCAGCGTTCGCCCACAACAATCAAATCCACTCCGTGACAGGCCAGAGCCCATTCTATACCAACCACAGCATACACCCCCGAACACTCCCAGACTCAGTATGCAGCACCGCCTTTTCCAACCCAGCAGCCAAGGACTTCTCGATGATGCTCCTTGAAATACACAAAAAGGCAAAGTTGGCCCTCAAGGAAGCGGCTGGCAAGATGAAGGCCCAATACGACAAGCACAGACAGGCATCAAGGGACTACCAAGTAGGGGATCGAGTGTGGTTGGACACAACCAATCTCCGACTTCCCAGACCCCGAAAATCACTAGACAACAAGAGGGTCAGACCCTTCCTAATCCTTGAAAAGTCCGGTGCGTCTGCCTATAAACTCAAGCTACCAGCACATTGGAAGATCCACCCCTGGTTCAACGAAAACATCCTCACACCCTACACACCACCAGCATTCCCAAACCAGGAGGTGCCCCCTCCACCACCACCTGAACTCATCGAAGACAAAGAAGAATACAAAGTCGAGGAAGTCCTAGATGCCCGAACATGACATGTGCGTGGCAAAAAGGGACAAAGGTTGCACCTAACCACTGACTACTTTGTCAAATGGAAAGGATGGACCAGGGAGCACAACTCATGGGTAACTACTGAGGACATGGAACACCCTGAAGATGCAATCTGTAACGATCATGCCACGGATGCCATGGAATGCAATCTTCAACCAACTCCAACCCACTTATCGGAATCCGACGGATTCCGTTTCCTGGTTTCTATTTCATATTTCATATCTCTATTTCACATACTAATTTCACATATTCATTTATCACACCTAGAATCCGTCAACGGTACCGAGTAGGTGTTATATCGGAGTCCATGGAATACTCAACTTCTCTAGATACAGAATATTCCAGACTTACATTATTCCAGCCATGTCCATACTTATTCTAGCCTCCGTCCCTCGGACTCCACTCTAGTATATAAATGGTACAACTAGTAGTACATACCTTAGTTCAAATATCAACTTGGTTTAGCCCAATACTCTCACACTCACTCTACTTGGCCTTCAAGCCTAATCTCAATCTCTTCCACAAGCCCATGGACTCCGACTCCATGTGACTTCATCTTAATCCTTACTTGTCTTACTCTGTGGACTCCGTCCATATTCAACTTAGGGCTTTGACCCAGGGGTGATGTTGCTAATAGCTTTGCCAAGCCCACATGCATTCCGCAGACTCCATGGCATGCACTCCACTTCACTTCCTCCTATTGGCACAATCCTAACACAATCAAAGACTATGAAAGGGGAATCAAACAAGCCAAACGAACCACGGTAGTCCACACCGTAACCACGAAGGAACAGAAAGCTGTTGTGTCCATTATGGATGATCACTACCAGAAGGATGGGACGGTTTCATATCAGGTCCAATGTGCTGATGGGAAGAAATTCTGGGTCAAGAACCCTGACGAAAAGAAGTGGAGTTACTTGCTGAAACCATACTGGGAAAAATACCACCTCTCGCTGTTGGAAGAACCACCTGATCCCAATGTAGCATAACAGCAGTCAGGATGACTGCCTTAATGAGAGGGTAATGTTATGATTTATTCACTTTTTCACTTTTCTTCACATGTTATGCAATCCTGCTTACTCATTTGTCCTGAACTCTGCTTACTAATGGACTTCTATTGTCATTCGGAACCATTGTTTTAGTTCTATCATTTCATATATAAGTAGTAGCTCTTGCTGTAGTGTACTCTAGCTTCGAGCTAAAGTTTATCTATATCAAACTATCCTCGTTGACTCGCTTGCTGAAGGTTAACAACCAGGATCCAGCCCACATCTGAACATTGTGATAACTCTTTGGGTGATTGTCTGAACACGAGACAGCCCTGAGTTTATACCTGTTTGGACCTTGTAGCGCTCGGGCCTAACAGGAACACAAGCTGTTCCTCAAAGCCAAAAAGTGCGAATTCGAGGTCTTAGAAACGGAGTATTTGGGGGTCATCATCAGTGAAGGGTCTGTCTGCATGGACCCCATCAAAGTCAAAGGCATCACAGAATGGCCCATGCCCACCAAGAAGAAAGAGCTACAAAGCTTTTTGAGTTTCACAAATTTCTATCGGAAATTCATCAAAAACTATTCCAAAATAGTATGACCAATGACTCAACTCATCGGAAATGCCCCTTGGAACTGGGGCACGGCCCAAAACCAAGTGTTCCAGCAATTGAAGAAGCAAATGGCAGAAGACATGATCCTAGCATTACTAAAGGAAGATGGAAAGTTCAGAGTAGAGGCAGACTCAAGCGAAGGAGCCATCGGTGCAGTACTGAGCCAACAGCAAGATGGCAAATGGAGACCAGTAGCCTTCCTTTCTAAATCATTGACAATGACAGAAAGAAACTATGAAATCTATGACAAAGAACTCCTAGCCATAATGCTCACCCTTGCCGAATGGAGACATTACCTTATGGGCACCGCTGTAGACTTCGAAGTATGGACGGACCATCAAAACCTTCAATATTTCCAAAAACCCCAAAAGCTCAACTGATGACAAGCTCGTTGGGTAACTGAACTCGCCGAATACCATTTCTCCCTTCACCACAAAACCAGCGCCACAAACAAGAAAGCTGACCTATTATCCCAACGGGATGACCATGACCAAGGCAAACAGGACAACAATGAAATCATAGTCCTAAAACTGGAACACTTTCAAGCAATGATCATGCCCACAGTATCCAGTATCCACTCAAAAATCAAGTGTGCTACTGAGAGCACTGACAAGTGGGACTGAGGAATCTCTGACTCCTTGAACCATGAAAGAGGAATCACGATGGAAAAAGGACTCCTAATGCTTACCAGAAGGATTTATGTACCCTGAGATGAAAAGCTTAGAGGAGAAATCATTGCCATGTCTCACGATCACCTCACCACTGGTCACCCTGGGATTGACAAAACCAATGAACTAGTTCAAAGAGAGTATTGGTGGCCAAAAATCAAACAAACAGTAGAAATATACATAAAAGGATGCAAAACATGCCAACAAGTAAAGTCAAACACTCAAGCGCAAAAAGCCCCTCTCCATCCCAATGCTATCCCATCCGAACCATGGACCCACATCTCTGTTGACCTAATTACTGGCCTCAAAGAATCTGGAGGCTACAACGCTATCCTAGTTATAGTAGATAGATTCTCAAAAGAAATTATCCCAGTAGTGTGCAATGGAACCCTAACATTGGAAGGAACTGCCAAAATATTCTGTGACAAGGTCTTCGCTGTCCATGGCATGCCCTGAACAGTAATCTCAGACAGAGATCCCCAATTCATTTCAAAATTCATGATGGACTTATATTGAATCCTCCAGATCACCCCCAATGCCTCCACCACATTCCACCCCCAAACTGATGGACAAACCGAAAGAGTCAACCAAGAGATCGAAAAATATCTAAGGATATTCACTAGATACCAACAGGATGACTGGCATGAATGGCTCACTCTTGCCACATTTGCCCACAACAATCGGAAACACTCTGCCATGGGCCAAAGCCCATTCTTCACCATCTATGGACTCAATCCCCAAATCATTCCAGAAACAGAACACCATAGCCCCTTCACCAACCCCGCTGCTGGGAACTTTGCATCACAAATGCAGAAGATCTACAAATTATGCCAACAATCCCTTGAAGAAGCTGCAGCCAAGATGAAGACCCAGATGACAAGCAAAAGGGCAAGGCAATCACATACAAAAAGGATGACTTGGTCTGGCTCAATACTACAAACCTCCACCTCCCAAGACCCAAGAAAAAGCTCAACGACAAACGAGTCAGCCCATTCCGAATCCTAGAAAAGGCAGGCGCATCTGCTTACAAACTCAAACTCCCCCTGTATTGGCGAATTCACCCATGCTTTAATGAAAAACTCTTGACCCTGTACACACCACCAGCATTCCCTAATCAAAAACTTCCACCACCACCACCACCAGATCTCATCGAAGATGAAGAACAGTATGAAGTCAAAGAAGTCCTCGACACTTGAACCTGAAGGGTAAGAGGGAAGAGGGGCCAACCTTCTCAACTGGTAACCAACTATCTAGTAAAATAGGTAGGCTGGACTAGGGAACACAATGACTGG
This sequence comes from Armillaria luteobubalina, assembly GCA_030435615.1. Lineage (NCBI taxonomy): Eukaryota > Fungi > Basidiomycota > Agaricomycetes > Agaricales > Physalacriaceae > Armillaria > Armillaria luteobubalina. The sequence goes on from JAUEPU010000052.1 coordinate 281,595, forward strand.
GTCATGGAAGAGGACATGGAAAACACACAAGAAGCAATAGAAGAGTATCAACAGAGCCAAGCAGAACACAGAAGAGTAATAACAGCAGAAGCCATCATGAACCCCAAAGCCATAAAAGAAATTGTGGGACACAAATACAAGGACACTGGGAACAGGACATGGGAATACTTCTACACAGTCGAACAAAATGATGGAAAGAAGATTCAAGTCCAAAACCCAGACGGAGAAGCATGGAAAGAGTATATTCAGGACTATTGGAAAGCAGTAAGCAAAGAGCTAGAGGAGATGCCAGAGCCCTAATGGCAGTTGAGATGACTGCCTTAACGAGAGGGTAATGTTACAATTTCTCACACATATATTCATTTTCTTTCCAGATTATCCAAAGCCCAAGTTATCCCTGACCCCACATGATCATCAGAACCAGAACCAGATGGCTCAGGCCAGGTAACTATGGCTCGTGCATACTGCACAACTACCGTATTGTCTTCATACATTGTGACTATTATTAGGGCTACAGTTTTTGTATATAAGTAGGTAGCTCTTGCTGTAATACCCCAGCTTCAAGCTAAAGTTTATCTATACCAAACTTCTCTCCTAACTCGCTCGACCTAAGACCTTAGTCTGAGATCATCACTTATATCTGAACTTCACAAGACTCTCAGGTAACTGTCCAAACACAAGACAGCCTGAGTTTACTCTTGTTTGGATCACATGAGGTTTGGGTCAAACAACTATACCATACTGGCATTAGATATACATGTAATCAGCTCCCTATATAGCCTCCCTTTCTTAATATTTACAAGCTTCCGTTCCATGTCTTCATCACGATTGCTGGGCCCTTGTACCTTGGGACCCAGCAACCTGACTGCAACATGGAACTTCAGCTTGTTGGGGCCCACCCCAAACCCAGCTTATTACTCCAATCTTGGGGCATTAGTTTGAGATAAAATACATATTATGACTGTGATACAGCTTCAGGATATACAATATTCAAATTGTTTATACCTTTTTGCATCTGGAAAGAAAATTCAAATTCAATCATATCCAAAAGTGCAGTGGCTAAGTGCTGCATAGAGTAATCTATGTGAAAAAAATGGGTTTCAGAAGGACATATCAAACTTATATAGGTGACTGACTGGCCTTGAGACTCATTGATTGTTATTGAAAATGTCAGCCTGGCTGGAATTGTGTTGAAGGAGATGTATGGTTTATGCCATATACCTACCTACACAGTACACTTTTTTGTTTTGATTATATATAAGTCAGCTATAGATACCATTGTAGCTCAGTCATTTCACTCAGTGTGCCTGACTGAGGTATGTATACCTTACACTTCTTGCTCTACTCATTATTTACATTACTTCTTAGTTTACTGAACAGTCTCCTTGTATGATTAGGTACCATTGACTCAATACCATAGTTGTTTTACCCATGTTGTGTCTGACTGTCTTTACTGATGATATTCTCTTTGTATGAAATTGATAACATCATGAAAATGTAATACATTGGAGATATTATCCATATACTATACTGTTTCTTTACTTATCAATGCTCATTCTTTCTTACCATATATCTTACCAACCTCCATTCTATCATTATATAGCATCACTGTAGTTACCCAGCCTGAGATACCTTGGTCTTTTATACCTCTCTTGTCCCAACTGAAATACATATACTTGTCCATTTTAAAGTAGCTGTATAAGACCTCCATAATTCAAATCAATGGAACCCTCTGACAGCTGTATAGATTTGGTACCATACAACAATGGCACAAAGCCTTATTGTGAATATTACATAGAGTGTGTTCTGTCAGGTATTCAGCCTATCCCACATGTCCTGCCATACCAATGTTTCATATATTTGACTGAACCTACTTTATTTAGATTATTTCTCTTATATGCATCTGCCTATATCTACCTATTTCTCCTCTTATGACACCTCAGCTGTTCACAACAACCATGTGACTGAGTGCACTGCTTCTATTCTAACATGTTCAACAGTTTCAATAGCAGAGCAATTCTGTATTACAATATCATCCCAAATAATAGCAGTGTCTTGACAAAGAAGCTCTGACAGATATGTCCCTTAGGGCTCCATGCCCTCCATCACTATTTATAAACTACATAGCTCTTGAAGGAGGCTGATGGCTTCAGACTGTATAATTACAGCCATGAGGGTCATATACAATGCTATATTTGTTAGTACTTGATAAGCAGCTTGACATGGCTACAGACACTCATAGACTTGGACACTGTATTCCTGTACAATATGGTTATGGCATGCAGCTCTGTCATCCCTTTTCAAAAGCTCAATGCTGCATATTGTGTCATTGCAGGAGTTACTTGTTCAACCATCCTTCAAAATAATAGCTGATATTATAGAAGTACAGTTTAATACAATTTTTCCTAAGCACAAACAGCTTGTACAATAGTCTGCATATGAACATTTTTTCTCCCTTGGTGTCAGAAAGAGCCAGATGCCGGAAAAAGCAGGTCCCAGTTGTGGCAGTGCTGGCAGGACCGGTCACACAATAGCCAGTCATGGCAGTGCATACAGAAGAGAGGTGAACATTTGAAAGTCCGCTAACTTATATAAGCAAGTGAGTGGCTGTGCTGATCTGTATTATTATATAGATAATATCCTTCCCTTTGGTGCGCTTTGATGCGCATTTTCTTGCCTTATTGGGATACTCAAATCAGCCCATCATTTGCACCCAGAACTGGCTGTGCTATACCATTGATGGCATCAATATCAGGCCATTTTCGGAAAATTTTGGCATTTTGGCTCATTTGGGGCTTCTTCAGGCTACTGGGTGGCTCAGGGGATGGTACTAGTATATGAATAAACATAAATAGCATAAAATATATCCCTCTGGGGAGGTGTGGAGGCCTTGGGGAGGGGGTAAAAGGGGTAAAATTGCGAAAGATTGCAGAAAATTCACAGTTTTGGGGTGCTATATGCATTGGATTGCTTCGAAACTTGGACAATAAATTATATGAACTTGAGAATCCCTAATTGGTACCTCTACAGCACATGTGGCACATTTTATGGCTAGGCATAATCGGTAAAATTGGCTTTTTATGGTACTGCATACCTTGGATCACTTTGAAAATGTTACAGATAAATTTCTACATCATGAAAACCCCAGAATACCTCTTCATATGATGTATATGACCACTTCAATGTGATGAAAAAACAAAAAATCGGAAAATAGCAGAAAATTTGCATTTGGGGGGTGCTGCACAGGCTGGATTTGTTTGAAACCTTCACCAATGTGTTCCACAGCCTCAAAAACCTCCAAATGAAGCTTGGCTTTATTTGTAAGGCTCTAGGACAGATATAAAAGAGTGAAAAATAGCTAAAATAGGGGGAAAATCATGTTTGGGGGTGCTCCATGCCTCGGATTGCTTTGAAACATGTACCAATGGATTCAGAGAGCATGAAAACCCCCAAAAAAAGCCCTTGCTCTCTTTTTGGGCACTCAGGAGGGGTGAAACAGGTAAAATAATGAAAAAATGCGGAAATTTTCCATTTGGGGGGTGCTGTATGCATTGAATTGCCTTGAAACTTTCACCAGTATGTTCTAAGGCATCATAAATCTCTAAACAGTGCTTGGTTTGATTTGTGGGGCTCTAGGTTTGATATAAAATAGGGAAAAATAGCAAGAATTACAGAAAATCATGTTTGGGGGATGGGGTGTGCATCCAATTGCTCTGAAACATTTACCAATGAATTCTGTGACCTTGGAAACCCCCAAACAGCCCCTGGTTAGATTTGTGGGCACTTAGTATCAATCATCAAATTGATATTACATTTTAGGGGGAGCACATATCAAAAGTCGCATTTCCAGGTGTCAGAAAACTTCGGAGTTAGGTCCAGTGGATTTCTAGACCTTGAAAACACTCAGAAGAACCAAGGATGGCAATCCAGAGCTGCGAAATCCATGATAAAAAGGGTGAAACTGAAGTTTTGCAGAATTTCATTTACCTCACATTTCTGAGAGTTGGGGAGAGTGATACTAGTACCAGATATACTATACATACTGTATAAATGTGTGGACAAAATCGCAAGGGGATCCAAAATGTACTGGCAGAGATATAAGCAGATCTTTCCAAAAATAAGGAGAAGCACACTCCAGATCTCAATGTTCTGGTCATCCTATAAGCTGGGGACTATCAGATTCAGATTTCTTGACCCAAAAAACATAAGAGGGACCTATCATCCCTGGAGCCTATTTTTACTGGTAGGCAGTCCATATACAACACTGTCTTGGTACATAAATACAGCACACTCTTTACTTCGGAGTTTAGACACAGGAACCTCATGGATGATTAAGGTCCTGGGTTCAAGTCCTGGAACTACCAGATTTTCTGGTGATGACATCATTTGGTCTGGAGTCCTCTGCTGACTAATATACCATGCAGTACTGCAAAAATACCCTATATAGGCTGGTTAGTCCACTGACAGTCCTGATGCATGAATTAAATCTGTTAACTGATACATTTCATCTGTCAATCTAGCAGCCATAGGTGAATCCTGGTGGCCCTGGAGGTTCTGGCGGACCTGGCAGTAATCCTCCTAACCATTGTACAGTCGTTCACCGGCCAATGAGACACCAAAATTGGTTTGGCCTCGGAATTATCATAGATGTCCCAAATAAAATGATCAGAATAGACCAAAATTATATTCTGTGTATGAAAGAGTACATACATCATAAATATATGTATATTGGGCATGGGAAAGGTCATATCAAGCCTTATCAGTGCAAAAACCCAAGATCAGTGCAATATGGGCCAATGAGACATATCACATCACCTCTGATATACCAAATATGGAACTCGATCAGATTTTAGTCATCACCATCAGACCTCATAATTCTTTCGCTTTTTAGCTTCTGATAAAGCCATTCCAACCATTGTACCCAAGTGTGATTGAGTCTAGCAATAAGATGAATAGTGTGCAAACAGGTGTTGCTAATTAGTGAGACACATCAAAATGGAAAATATAACTCCTAATATGGCAGCTTATGTCACTGCATGATGTGACATGATAAGCACATTGATTTTGCTGTGAGGTTTCTTTTGCTATTTCCTGCTGTCCTGACTCTCTGAAAATTCCAGAGAAGGTTAGTATGATATGTTCCTATCTCTTGTACAAAATTTGAGACCTCCAAATAATTTTTGCTCATAAAAATCATGTATTAAGGCTTTTTTTGGTCAAATCAGCAACAGATTGCCCTCTCATTATTCCATCACAGAAGAGGGTGGCTTCAGAGGAGGTGTAATAAGTACAAGTATACTAACAAAATATATATACATCAATTCTGAGGCAGCTAGGTGTGTGTCAAGCTATTCCAAGCCAACTGTCTCATTGGCTGGTCCTGTCTCATTGGCTGGTGGATGACTGTAACAATGATGAAGCCATGGTCAGGGATCTCTTTAACCTTCTCCATGGCCTGACCAACCAAGTCAATAACCCTCTGCAATGCCCAATACGCACCAAGGTCAAGGTGCCTGACACTTTTGATGGCTCAGACCTGTGGAAGCTAAAGGTGTTCATCGGTTCCCTCCAGTTGAACTTCAATGACAGGCCTGATGCTTTCTGCGCTGACACCTCGAAGGTCAACTACACCAGATCCTTCCTTTCTGGTGTCACCCTAGATTGGTTTGAACTGGATATCCTCCACCCTAACCACACTAACCCTCCTGCCTGGGCATACTCCTATGCTGCTTTCCTTGTGGAACTCCGGACTAACTTTGGTCCATTCAATGCCATCAGAGATGCTGAAGATGAGTGGGAAAACCTTTGGATGCACGACAGAGACCAGATTATAAAGTATATAGTCTGTTTCAATCAACATGCCTCTATTGTCAGCTATGGTGACAATTCCCTGTGCCACACTTGTTACTGCAGACTTTTCTCATGGATTAAAGATGATATGGCCCACAATGGTAAGCCTGATAACCTCCTTTACATGCGTACCCTTGCACAGGAACTCAACGCTCATTATTGGACTTGGAAGGCTGAGATTTTGCATGAAAATCATGATAAACCTTCCTCCTCATTGTCTTCCTCCAAACCTAAGGGTTTGGGTTCAAACTTGAGCTCTTCATACTCTGTGGTGCCCAAGTCCTATGGTTCCAATTTTTTGGGCTCTGCCTCCACCTATCAGTCCTCATCCTCATCCTCATCCTCGTCTGCCAAAAAGCCCTACACTGACAAGCTAGGCAAACATGGTAAGGTCACTCCTGAGGAGAAGGAATGCCACCAGAAGAACAATCTCTGCATGTTTCATGGCAACAAACAAAAGACCGAGGACTGTAACAAGGACAAGGCCATGGGTTCCACTTGTGGTCATGCTGCCAAGGTTTCAGAGCCTCCTGCCTCTACTGATTTGGCTCCTGTGGAGTCAGAAAAATAGAGAGCAGCCCTGGTTTCTCTGTGCAAGGACAGGGTTGCATTGACTGTCATTGCACCTCAGAGATTGTAACCCTCAATGCTGCCACTCTTTCAAACCATTCATTAACTGTATCACTATCATCTGAAGTTGGTTCTGGATTGGAACCTGATGGCTCTCCCATTTCCATTATCCTTTGCTTTCTTGCTCTTGTTGATTCTTGTTCAAGCCATTGCTTCATCCATTCCAAATACATTGAGGATCATCATCTCCCTACCACTTCTATTCCTCCTGTTCAACTTTGACTTCTTGACAGCTCTGCCAGATCTCACATCTCCCAATCCATTTCACTCCCCATACAGTTTCTGTCAGGCAATATTATCCCTATTGACTTCTATGTCACTCATCTTGATTCATCCTGTAACATTGTTCTGGGATACAACTGGCTTTCCCACTACAATCCATTGATTGACTGGGCAAAGCACAGTATCACTTTCTGTTCAAAGCTATTCAGTGCTTCTATCCCTTCTAGCGATTCCATGGCCTCCAAGACAACAGTGCCACACTGCTTGGACCCTTCAGGTCCAATTCCATCCAAACCTCCCTTGAGATCCCAATGGACTATGCCGCTGTATGAGCCTATCTACTCATATCCTTCCATTCCATCATTTGCTGCTTCAGTTACACCCAAGATATTGATTATTTCCATGGCTGCTTTCATATGAGCTTGTGCAGAAGAAGGTGCCCAACAATTCATATTACAGCCTTCTATGCCTAGTGTTAGTGGCCAAGCCACATCCATGGCCCCCATGGATTTAACAGATGTCCCACCAGAGTACCATGACTTTGCCAATGTGTTCAGTGATTTCCTCTTAGAGAAACTCCCCGAGCATCACCCTTACAACCTCAAAATCAATCTTGAGGAAGGCACTTCTCCACTTGGACCCATCTATTCCCTCTCTGAATCTGAACTCAAAGCCTTATGTGAGTTTATTGATGATAACATCCATAATGGTTTCATTTCTCCCTCACATTCTCCCCACAGAGCACTGGTACTCTTTGTCAAGAAGAAAACCAGTAAACTCAGGCTCTGTGTTGATTTCTGCAGCTTGAACAAAATCATGAAAAAAGACCATTATCCACTTCCCCCTTATTGCTGATCTTCTTGACTCTGCACATTCCACGCATCTATATACAAAACTTGACCTCCACCATGCCTACCATCTTGTCTGTATTGCTGAAGGAGATGAATGGAAAACTGCATTCTGTACCTGCTATAGATCTTTTGAATGGCACATCATGCCATTTGGTCTTATCAATGCTCCCATGGCTTTCCAACACTTTGTCAACAACATCTTTGCAGATATGCTTGATGTTTCCATCATCGTCTACATGGATGATATCCTCATCTATTCCAACAATCCCATGGAACACTGACAACATGTACAAGAGGTCCTATGCAGACTCAGAGCCAACAATCTCTACTGCAAGGGATCCAAATGTGAATTTCATTGGGATTCCATGGAATATCTTGGCTATGTTCTCTCTCCTGAAGGCTTACGCATGGCTGAAGACAAAGTCAAAGCCATTGTTGACTGGCTGGTCCTGTGGAAGGTCAAAGATATCTAATCATTTCTTGGTTTCACTAACTTCTGTCACTGTTTTATCCATGAATACAGTGAGATTGTGTTGCCCTTAACATGTCTCACTCACACAGGTATTTTGTGGAAATTTGATGACAAATGCCTAGCTACATTTAACAAGCTGAAACAGGCTTTCACTGATGCTCCTATCCTTATCCACTGGATTTCTGACCATCAATTAGTCATGGAAACCGATGCCTCTGACTATGCTACTGCCACCATCCTTTCTATTTACCTTGAGGATGGTGAAATTCATCCTATTTCCTTCTTGTCCCAAAGTCTCCACAGAGCTGAGCTCAACTACAATACCCATGATAAAGAGCTTCTAGCCATTTTTGAAGCCTTTAAATACTTGCATCATTACTTCGAAGGCTCCGCGGAATCCATTGACATTGTCACAGATCACAAGAACCTTGGGTATTTCTCTACTACCAAGGTTCTTACTCGACAACAGGTGCGCTGGTCTGAATTCCTTTTCCAGTTCAACCTTGTTATTCAGTTCCGACTGGGTAAACTTGGTGGGAAACCGGATGCACTTACTAGACGATGGGATGTCTACCCTAAAGAAGGGGATAGCCAATATGCTCAAGTCAATCCTCATAATTTCCACCCTGTATTTACTCAAGAACAACTCTCCACTTCTCTCTGCACTACATTTCTTGAAGGTCCCATACTCTGTGCTAGTGCTATCATGGATGTAGATAAGCTCCACTCTGATATCAAGCAAGCACAAACCACAGATGCCAGGGTGACCAAAGGTTTTCATCTTGCTTCTTCCCCTTCCAATCCTTCTTGCTGGTCTGTGGATGAGTCAGGAATACTCTGTCTAGACAATCACATCTACGTCCTGGACACTGTGGATCTCCATCTTTGTGTCCTACAAAACAATCATGATCATATCTTGGCAGGTCATTTACATCAAAACTGGACACTTGAATTAGTCTGATGGAATTATACCTGGCCACAGATGCATGAATTTATTTGCCACTATGTCAAGTCTTCTACTACTTGTGGTCATAACAAAACACCTAGACACCATCCTTTCAGCCTACTCAAACCTTTGCCTGTACTGATGTGTCTGTGGGACTCTATTTCCATGGATTTCATTGAACAACTCCTGGATTCCAACGGATTCACTGCCATTCTTGTCATCATCGACCGTGCAAGCAAACAGGCTATATTCATACCCACTCATGATACCATTAATTCTGCAGATCTCGCACAACTTTTTGTTACCCATGTTTTCTCCAAGCATGGTGTCCCTAATCACATCACTTCTGACCGCAGCTCCAAATTTGTCTCCCAATTCACATGTGCCCTTGCTAAAGCTCTCAATATGGAACTCCACTTCACTTCTGGTTATCACCCGGAAGCTGATGGACAAACTGAACATGCCAATCAAACCCATGAACAATACATCTGTATCTATTGTTCTTACCAACAAGATAATTGGGATACCCTATTACCCATTGCCAAATTTGCATACACCAATGCTCCTAACACTTCCACCAGAATCTCTCCATTCTTCACTAACAAAGGGTACCATCCTAACATCACAGTATACTCTGAACATGATATCACCTCTGCTTAGGCCTATGACTTCATCATTAACCTCAACAATCTTCACCAATTCCTTCACAACAAAATCTCCCATGCTCAGTCCCACTACAAATTCCAAGCAGATAAGCAACAGTCTCCGGCTCCTGATTTCAAAGTAGGTGACAAGGTTTTCCTTAATTCCAAACACATCATGACTACTGGCCCTACTGCAAAATTCTCAGAGAAATTCCTTGGACTGTTCAACATCATCGCACAGCCTGGATCCCATTCCTTTACTCTCAAACTCCCCACAGATCTCCATTCCATTCACCCTGTGTTTCATGTCTCACAGTTAGAACCCGTGGAGTCCAATACCATTCCTAACCATACTCAACCACCTCCACCTCCAGTTGAAGTCGATGGCAAAGAACAGTACAAGATTACACAAATCCTTGACTCCAAGCTTGACTGTTGGTTCCAATGCCCTCTCATCTATCGTGTTCAATGGTTGGGTTACGAAGGTACTGATGAAGAGTTTGCTTGGATCCCCACTACTGAATTCTCCGTGGATGAATATATTGAAGATTTCCATTGTTGTTACCCTGACAAAACAGGACCCCTATCCAAGGTCACCATTTGAAAAGTCACTACTAAACCATCCTCTACTATTTCCTGATTCACACCTCCACCGGCTCTGTTCCGAAAATGTTCCCCAAATTTCAAATATGATTCTGGAAAACTACTGCAAATTACCTTCCTAATTGGGAACAGACTCCACCGGCTCCTTTCTTGACTTCATCTCATTTTCTTCACTCCATTTCAGACATCAAGAAAATATCTACATTTTATGCCCTTCAGGGCGCAGTACTCTATGGTCCATCTACAAACATACATATATAAAAAATTGTATAAGGGACAGGAGGAGTTAGGCAGCCATGGATTCCCCACCTTCCTCCATGTCTACATCTTCATCGCCATCCTCTGTGGCCTCCACTTTGACTTCACCTTGAATCCCTTCCTCTTTCTCTTCATCTTCATTTTCCATCTCCCCCTCTAAGGCCTCCACCTCTTCTTCAACCTCAACCCTCTTCACCAGCCTCCTCCCATCTTTTCCCTCAATCGCATCCAATTCCACAATTCCAACAGTCCCTGCACCTGGCACCATTGCCGCCCTGACAGGCTCCTCCTCGAATTCTCCATCGGAGTCCTTGACCAAATGTTCATCGGTTCCATTCAAGAACTTTTTCCAAAGCCCCCACTCTGACTGATGGCCCCCAACACGATAAAACCTCTCTCTTGCATCTTGAAACTTGATACTTGCATCGATCATGTCTGTAAGGGCACCATGCCTGCAGCTTCCATACCAAAGATCCATGTTGGCAAGTTCAAAGGGATCCACACCATTCAATGTGTCTGGATCTGTTATCCTTGAATGCCATACCTGTGCAATGTCTTGATCAAGTCACATCATCATGGCCTGTTGGAGCACCTCAGGATTTGCCCCCTTTAAATCTTGGAGTTCATGAAGCGATACCGCCCACTCCTCTTCAGATGTCTTTGGAACAAAATCATAAGGGTATTCAACATCGGCCCCAGGGTGGTAGTTGTCCACAAGGTCTTCAAGCCTTGAACCTAATGCCTCCACTCACTGCTCCATCACATCCAATCTTGCATGAAGACTGTGGAGCAAGTCCACAACCTCACCTAATGCTGTGGGATCTGATTTGTCACCAAAGACACACTTTGCTTTCCGAATCCTGCACTGTTCACAGGAATGTCCCTTTCTGGCAGGGAAGCAATGGGCTCCATCAGCCTGACATCAAGAACATCGCTCTAAGTATGAAGTTAGAACAAACAATTAATTCCAATGGCCACTTACCTTTTCCAACAAACTCAATATCTCCCTCTCCAGGAAGGGGATCTGCCTTGGACCTTTTAAGGACAGGTTTACCTGATTCATTCTGCTCCAAAGGGCCTGTGGCATTGTCACTATCCACCACATAAGGGGTGGACTTAGCCTTGCATTTTTTAATCCCTGTGGTCACTGCTGCTCACACTTGTCATTTCTTATGATGATCTCCCAAAACCTCCCTTGCCTTCACCTTCCCTTTTGAACTTTGACCCTCCACAGGATCCTTGGCACCAGATTCCTCCAAATCATCCTCATCTGAGGCACCAGATGCCAAGTCCCATTCCTCCGTGGCCTCCACAGCCTTTCCCTTGCCTTTATCCCTTTCCTCCTGCTCCTTCTGTTTCTCCATCTCTGCAGCCTTTGTCATCCTCAACTCCACCAACAACCTATCCCTCAAAATCTTTGCGTTCTTCTCCCTCTCCTTCTTCTCCATGGCCAACTACTCAATCTCCAACTTCTTTGCCTTGTCTGCAAGTTGCTGCCTCTCTGCAGCCACCACAGCCTCCTTTTTTGCCTTGGCCCCCACGATCTTCTTTGCTCGCTCCTCCTTCTTTTGAGCTTCCTCTGTAGCCACTGCCTCTTTCCTTGCCTTCACCACTTCTGCCTCTTTCTCAACCTTCCACTCATTGTGAGCCTCCATGGCTGCACAATATGCTGCATCCTTTCCATCCTGCTCAGTGTAAAGCTCTTCAAGCACATCGGGGTCGGTGTCTTCCAGCATAGGCAGGGCAATGTAAGCCTCTGGTGGTTGGGAGCATCAGTACAAAGTCAAGGACATAACGGACAGCGAGGAGAAAATTTTTTGACTTGAGATGGTGGTGATTAGAAGTTAAGAGGTATCTATCACGTGACATCCCTGCACAAAATTCCACATGTCACACTCAGTCATCAGGATCAGTGCTCTTGAGGGCAAGAATGCTAAGGGGGGGATACTGTAATGAGCATGCTACAGACTCCATGGACATCAACCTTCAACCCATCCAACCGGCCCCAACTCATTATTGGATTCCATCAGATTCTGTTTCCCAGTTTCTATTCCATATTTCATATCTCTATTTCACATACTAATTTCACATATTCATTTATCACACCTAGAATCCATCAATGGTAGCAAGTAGGTGTTAATTGCTGAGTGTCTCCGTTCGCATTGATGAGATGCACAGCAGCGCGATAGCTTAGACCTACTTGAAGATTATTAGCTAATGTCAGATCATGATGGTAAGTGTGAGATGTACTCAAGAATTTCATTTTGTCTTGCACATGCATTGAGGCAGCGCCATAGTGGCGGACGTCGACCCAGGTCCTCCATTCTGTCAAGTTGACGCAGGGTGCTAGCAAACAGCTTCAAGCTTTCCAGCTTCTTCGGAAGGCCTTGCTCTGCATAGGCGGGTCCGACCCTTCTGACTCTCAGCGAGTCGAAGCAGAGTCAATATGGCGACAATACTGCACTCTCTGCCCTCTTGTTGTTTTCGCAAGTCTATCCACTTGCCAATTGATTGGCAAACAGACGCTCTTTGGTGAAGGGCTGACCCAAACCCAGTGCACAAGGGGCCAAATTTCATCATCAAAATAATCTCTCGTCCATATATCTATCAGGTATGATTGTCGGGTACTCATCCGCTAGTGATATGATACAATTTCTGCAATTTGAAGTGCATTGCTCTTTCATAATGTTAGATGGTAAAAGTCCGAGTCTGTCAGCGGGATAGAATGCAGAACGGGACGTTATGGCCCGTCAACAGTGTTGTGCGGGTCAGACACAAAAGTCACTGATACACTTCGGTATATACCTTCGCAGTTTTGGGGATGCTACCCACAGTAACACTGCAGGGGCGTACCCTGGAATGGTCCACTGAATCAAAGTATCTAGGAATTATCTTTTGTTCTATGATGATGGACATCTTTAGGGAACACTCCCTCCAGGTGGCAAGGAAGGCGTTGTGTGTCTGCAATGTCACCTTGGCAATGGAGCGGTTTCTTGGGGACATCCACCCCCTTGCTGGCCTAACAATATACAGTGCACGAGTAGACTCAGTGCTCACCTATGGCTCACAGGTCGTTGTAGTCACAGTGGATCACACTCTCTGCCTACTTGAAAAGGTTCAGATAACCTTCTTCCGCCGCCTTCTCCATGTTCACCGTCGATCAATGATTGCGGCCCTTTACTCAGAGACTGGGTTCACACCCATACATTACCAGAGGATCATCCTCACACTACATTATCTGCTCCACCTGCTCACTGAATGGGGGTCGATGACGCGACTGGCACCGCTAGGTATTGATGCATGCTGTGAGATATGGACAGCGGGCAAGAAGTGTTGGCTGACAGACATTGCTGATGCTTTGCTGCGCCTCTACCACCCAGTCCATGTCTCCCTGAATGATCTGTGTGACCCAGTCCAGGTAACCTCACTTGTGTTGGAGGTCGAGGCCTTGTGGAAGACAGAGGTCATTGATGAGATCACAGGATCTCCCACAACTGACCCGCCTGCCATTCGTTACTGGGAGTGTAATGGTGCAGCTGCAGCGCTCCAGCCTTACCTCGATATTCAGATCCCTGCACATCGGATTGTGTTGACGCGAGCCCTCACCGCTACCCACCAGCTTGCTGTGGAGCGCGGCAAGTGGTACGGCATCAGCAGGGAGTGTCGTCTATGTAGGATGTGCTCTGACAATGTTGAGGACGTCCCACATGTGCTGTTTCTGTGTCCATGCCCCCAAACAGAGTCGATACACTGCTCATTCCTATCATCCATTTGGACTCGGTACCCCGGCTGGAGGAGGAGTGTGTGATCCCCGGCACACCTCCTTTGTCTTGCAGGGATGGAGAATCTGGTGCCCAGCTTGGGCCACTTCGTCCATGCAATGTTTGCGTTTTGGGATTCAGTCCCGTTAGCTTTGTAAGTGATTTACCAACCTACTGCCAAGGCCGTGAGGGAGTACTCAAGACGGGGCTTGACCACAGTGGCAGAGCGTAGGTGTGGTTCAGTTCCATAGCAGTCATGCATCTTTCTAGTGTATGTACAGTTGTATTTACATGTTAGCTACTTGAGATGTACCACCGGGGGACTGTAGTATCGACGCCGGCATGCTTCTATTGAGGAGCACCATCAGGTAATAAAATTCCTTCCTTCCTTCCTTCCTTCCCTTTCTCTGTAGCCATTTAACACAAGCTGTAGCATTTTCATACTCAAAACATCCACTTTGTGTCCCAGTATTTTCTCAGCTTATTTTTCTCAGCGCCTCTCCGGTAGTTGTACAATACTTACCTTCACGGCATTTGTTTGGAGCGACATTCAGCTGAACTTGCCATGCTGTGGCTTCCTTCCTTGTTTACATCCCTGTGCTCTCAAACTTGGGGTAATCTATCAAATGTCTATTGTATACACGTAGAAAGAAAAGAACAGTTCTGTCTAGAAGATACTTGTAAAACAGTTCCAGCCGTGTGTTCCCGGTCCTGGTGTATCTCGTTGACCTGCATCCTAAGAGGGTGTAAATTCAGGGGCCATTTTGTACATATGGCAGTAACTGAACTTACAACAAAGTTCATTACCAAGCACGCGTCCATGTGGTCCAACCTCATTGCCAAGTCTCCAAAATGATCGACTAAGTAAGAATGCATCGACGGCAACTAAGCGCGCATCAGGATAGAAGCAAAAGATTGTGTTTATGAGCTTACGTCATCTATGGTGTGTAGCTTGTCTTGAAGAGCCTCGAACTCCATGCGAGTGTTGACCAGACTAGTCTCAGCCAAATCTGTTCTCTCATTTGCAGAGTGGAGAGCTTGTTGAGTATCAGAGAGTTGTCGCTCCATCAAGATAATCTAGAAAAGACCATTTCTGAGGACGAAATCTTATATATGGCAGTGGGTAACAGAGAGAACTGGTATAGTATGAAGATGTTCTGTGTCAATAATGACGAGGAGCCTCCTCTCACAGCTTTCGACTGGATAGCATGTTGATTTCCTTTGAAAAGTCGCTTTCATCCTCTAGGCAAAGTTCCATAGATTTAAGGTGCAGTTCTTCCCCTGTCTGCTCGTCTACTTTGCCCTCCACAGGTGTGACCACAGCCACTGTCCACAAAATCAGCGTTCTCAGGGCTGCCCCTTTCTTATATCGAATGGAGCGCACATACTTGCCGGTATGCTGACCCTGAATGACAATCCAATGTTTGTAATTATGAGGAGTAGTAGGATGCATGGCTTCGATTAACTCAGGTTGAACTGCCTCTAATTTCTTCTTGCCCTTGTGGATGTAGCATTCCACCAGTGAACTGCTCTCACCCTGCTGTAAAACGAGAGTTTTCGCTTTGCCATTAAATTTGATGCGCAATTCACGACCTAGCAGCTGCCTGTCTGTCGCCCAATGGCCAGGGCACTCGTAAGAAACCTGATGTAAACTTGATGTTGAGGCAGAAGAACATTCATTTGGGAGAGGGGGGGTCTTGGAACGGGGATCCCAGGCAGGATCAAGAGTAGAGGGCGGTGTCATCACTCTGTTTCTGATGAAATCTCCTGTTCAGCCGATTCTTTCCATGCGCTCTTCATACCTGGATTGAATGAAGGACATTGGAGGAAGAAAAGCGCTCTGCAATTGCAAAAGGGGCTTGTACAATCTCAGTGGGCGCTTGGTTCTGTGCAATTTTCAGATTTTTCAGTAGTTACAGATGATGCCACTTCCTCGACGTCTAGAACATGTTCATAATCCATGGTATGCTCTTTATTTGTTGTCGCTGGGTCATAGTTCTCCAGAACAATAACAAGATGTAGTCCACTTGGGTTCTCTTGACCGCAAATGACATCCCTGACTGTGCCAATTTTGGTTCTGAGGGGATGCCCCGGGTGGAATATTCCAATCTGTACCCCAATCCAAGGTGTTTGGCCTGTGCTTCGTATAGAGCCTTTAATCTGCTCCAGGGCAGTCGAGGTCTCCCCAATGTCAAGCTGTTCACCCCGTCTACAACCAAAGAGTCTCAGCACCACATAGATAGGGGGGAAATGAACATATACCCTTCAATGGTAAGGTCTCCCGGATGAAACACGCAAGACATTTCAGGCTCATCATCCAATACGACTATGGCCATTGGACATCCTTCTTCATTCACAACATCTGTTACGACCCCTGCCTTTCCTCTGAGTGTAAGCTCATAAGCACCCACAACAACACGCTTCCCAATACAGCTTGCATTCGGTGCAATCTTTGCCTTCGCATACTCACTGTAATCTTGAGTATGTGGAGATTGACATGACACTGAATTCCTTGGGCGTTGGAACTCCTGGAAGAGAATCCATGAATTGTTGGCTCAAGCAACCAGAATACACACCTCAATCTCTTCGTCAGGCCCTTTGGTCAGTGCAACAATATGAAATTGCTCTACCACTTGGACCAAGCCTTCATGATCCAATTCCAAGCAAAGGATGAAGTCACCAACAAGTATTCTTTTGATTACATGGCAAAAAGGGAACTGGTGTATGCCCGCACCATTGTCTAAATCGACTGCCACGCCAATAGTGTTGACACCGCACACTACACTTGACCTATTGCTTGTTACCTCGACAATGTCACCAACGTGGAAGTGCCATTCCATTGGACAGGGCACGCGCAATATTGCTTGCAGGACATCCAAGTGTTGACTTTCGGCAAATAGACCCAGAATTGATGCGGATATTGTAGTCACAGTGACCAGAGACGGGATTTTGCATTCCAAGACCAGTAAACCATGGTCGTATTCACTATTTTGAAGTTTCTGGATCTGGGTGAGTTGGCATATTTGCCTCATAGTTCCTAGCCGTTGGAGCATTTGATTGGTAATCCCAGAGACAAAGTGAGCTGTGCTGTCTTCTATCTCACTGGGGGCTGTGCCGATACTCGTGGGAGTAGAAATGAGGAATGACAAGAATTTCTGCACCCCAATCATATATCTCATGCACACATCCCACATCGTTGCGATATGGGCCTGTTGAGAGCACAACCCAATCACCTTTTTGCAGGTTTGGCTTGCCCTGTTGCATCGTCCGAATGGAGGTTTCTTCCTCAATGGGGACTTCTTCCAAAATCGGTGTGCCATTGGAGGTAGCGACAGCAAAAGAAGAAGAAAGTAGCTGTTGGAGAGCAGGATTCACGTATCGACAGTCCAGATATACCCATTGAGAGACTAGGGGAAGGGCGAAAGCAGCGGTGAGGCAATGGTCGGACATCTTGTAATGCTTGAGGCGAGATACCAAATGATCTTGTGTATGTTTCTGAAATATGGTTTAGCTGTAGTTCTCAGAGAAATGAGAAATAACGCACCTTGACACAAACTCTCCATAATGGACCAGAAGAGCCTACCACCCAAAGTAGTTCCACAGAGTCGAGGTCACCAGAACTCGAGTCAGTCTCAAACTGCCGACATTTCCTAGCATGTTCTGTTATTACCGCCGCATACTCTTTCAGTTGTTCAGCAGTAAAATCGTCGCTTTGATAGCTGAAACTGGGCTTTGAAGCTGTTTCAGTGGAATCATTGTCGTCGTCGATGAAACCTGGAGAGAACGTTAGCACTAATGGCCAAGGCTACAAGCCAGCTCTCAAACCATCAATATCCTCCACCTCTTCTGCATCGTCCAACATGCAATCATTATCCTCCAAGGCTTCCAAATCTACGAAACCACAATAGTTATACCACTAATGAATCTTTAGGACACAAAATGTGCGAGGCATTGATGTTTACTCACCTGAGAGCCATTCTGAGAAGTAATGGTCATGGTCCTACTTATCAGCAAAAACTATGCTCTGAAGGATCACTCTGGCCAGACAATGCAACAAATTTGATTTTGTACTACTAGCTTAGCACGAGCAACGACCACCACGGACCAGATGATGATAGTTGGAGAATGAGCGAAAAGGCGTGAGAAAAGGATGTCCACGGCTGATACCGGTCCACAATTTTGCTTTCGTCCGAATGTCCTCAGGTATTCGGACAACCGCAAATTGCCAAGGAAGAAAGAATTCCCACACCTCAATTCCCTCACTTTTCATCCGCCATGTGTTCCTGCTGGTCAGACTCTACAGGTTTGTGTAACGTTTTGTCCCCTTTATTAATATTGTCTGACCTTACTCGACAGTAACTGCATGTCAGTGCGCTCACTATCCCTGATGTTTTGGTCACTTGGTCCTCACAAGCATTACATTTTTTGACATGTCTTCCTCTTTCACTAAGGCAGATCAAGATATGTCTACAGGAATACAGTGGGGATACATGACAATGCATGCATGGTTATCCTCGATGAAGGTACAGCAGGACACATCCAGTTATGATTCGTCTGACTTTGATGGCAATCTGAACATTAGTATACCCCTTTTACCTGACATTGCTCTTACTAAATCCGAACTTTCCCAGCAGGATATCCACCGCCATTTTCAGTGTTTCGAAGGACAGCCTTTTACTAGTGGTAGGGTCTTCCCTGGAAGTTGCTAAGGACTTGCCCTGCGACTCGCTTCTACAGCGTCTGCACCCATCTACCCACATTCAGATTTCCTTGTGCTTGACACTGATTTTTTTTCGCGAACCATGAATGTCCTCCAAATACCTTGTGTTAACATTGTCGAGTTTATATGTAATCCTAGGATGGTGTAGATTATTTTTCATGTGAGTTTCATCCCTTTTCTCATTTACTATGACATACAATTCTACTATAATTTCTGTCTCAATTCAGCCGGAACTGGGTGGCTTTGTCCCCAGTACTAGCTTCACACTATGTGCTCTTTCCACTACATTTGTCACCCTGCACATGTGGTTATCCTTTCCTTGCACGCTGAGCCGGTGGAATGTGTTGGATGTATTCATGAATAGGATGATCTTGTCAGTCGCAGCGCCTTGTAGCCGAGTCACCCATAGTATGATGTCGATCCCTGTGATGAAGGTCTCACACACTAACCACACCTTCTGGAGCGTATTGTCAGTATGCAAGCGGCCAATGCGTTTGGGAGGATGCCTACCAGGACGTCATCAACGTTATCATAGCCATTGAACATAAGTCGCAAATAATCCACCTGCAAGGGAATGTGGGGCTGGGTGATTGGGTGGAAGAACTGGAACTTGTTCAAGCCCTCCTTTGGAGGGCAGGGCAGGGAGAGTTCAACATGCGTCTTTCATGTTAGATTGCTGGATGAGAATATTGTGGGTAATACAAACTGAAAGAAAGCTTCAACAGAACTTGGCCCATGTTCAGGTTCCAGTTTTAACCATCCAAGGCCCTTGAATGTTGCACCTGTCAATATCAGCACCAGCAACGTGGGACGACCACTGAGGAAGGTTAATCCACAGTTGAAGCCCTTGTAGTTGTGCATAGCCTGTGAATCTGGGACATCGTCGACAATGGTAGCGGATACTGTATCCAGCGTGATGAGCGTCGGATGATGCTGAAGTAAAGCTCGGACGACGTGCACTGGAATGGTTGTTGACAGCCGGAGCTTGGTCAGATTCTTCAAGCACATATTAGCCAGGAAGTTCCATTGCTCTGGTAGCCGAGACGATCTTGCCAAGACCAGTTCCTCGAGGTCTGGAAACATGGAAGGTGTGAACTCGCTCAGGAACGATTTTTTGTCATCAAAAATCATCAAGTATTTTGTAGAGCTGAGGGATGGGAAGGTAAATGGTGGGCAGTCTTGCAAGCCACTATGGGGAGGAGGGGGTAATGACATCGTCGAGAAAAGGTAGACCTTTTGGGGAGCGCAATTATGAACTAGGGAGAAAAAGCATTCTAAAAGGGGCTGTTCAACCGTCATCAGATGGGAAAGTGAGAGGTCGAGATTCAATCCAATGGTCGCAAATTGACGGGGGGCAGCGAGGGTTAGGAATTGTATGCAGCACCTGAGGCCTTCCAGGTCAAAAAAATTCAGGCTCAACTCGATGCCTGATGGTGTCTGACATCCCTGCTGGGAGCAGAGCCAGAGCTTCGCCACAGAAAAGCTCTCTGAGGTCACCCTGCATGAGCCCTGTTCATCCCACAGTTCGAGTCTTTTGGCAAGGATCTTCATGACAATCTCCAACACCTGTCTGCATGCTGAGGCACTTTGCAACAGATTACGATTCGACATGTAAGAACAAATCTCTAACTGAAGCTCAACCGGTAAGGTAAGCAGCCTGGATGGGGGAAGTTGAAGGGGTGTCCGGTGTCTTTGTCGAACTGTAAGGCTCTGCGAAGCGTGTTGTTTGATGGGTCTGGCGAGGAGGATGTTGCCATGAGACATGGGGCGCTCGCGCCTGCTGGGCGAGTAGCGAAGATCAGTCATGATAGATGTACGTCGAGGCATGAGTGAAGAGCAGTTTGTCTTTGACAAAGGGATCGCTCACCTATATATACTCCGGGCGAACAAAGAGGACCCTGTCTCCTTTAAGATGAACCCAGCCTTTAGATAGAGAAGTAGTCGTCCATAAGCTACCCAGACAAAGAGGGTGCTTCTTGCATAGCATTTCTCACATAATCGTAATATGCACAACTGGTTCATCTTCGATCGGAATTTTGAAAAATTGGAATGGTTGTCCAAAAGGAAAACTGGAAAACTGGATTTATTGGCCACCTCTGCTGATACAACTCAGGTAAATAAGCGCAAACTAATCTACCTTGGTAGCTCTTTGTAAGTAATATACATATATCAAGTGCGATAGTGTTCAGGACAATAACATAGGTGACAGGTAGCAAGGTAAGTTGATGGCTATGGTGTTTTTG
This sequence comes from Armillaria luteobubalina, assembly GCA_030435615.1. Classification (NCBI taxonomy): domain Eukaryota; kingdom Fungi; phylum Basidiomycota; class Agaricomycetes; order Agaricales; family Physalacriaceae; genus Armillaria; species Armillaria luteobubalina. The sequence goes on from JAUEPU010000052.1 coordinate 302,795, forward strand.
CTCTTTTTTTTTAGCAGGACCAGACGTACCCTTCATTTGTATTCTGCCCAAATTCTGCCTGTGAGACGAATGTACAACGTGTGCCAGATGTGCGCAATGCGTGCCAACAAACAATTCACTTTCACCCCCAGCAAGCCTCCTGCATGACTGGGCAATGTTGGAGGTAAACCCAGGTAGAAGCAAAACAGCGATTGGGGCCAATCAGGACCGTCTTCAAAGAGATATTGGATCACCTGGACGAAGGACCTGCAGAAATGCAACGGTACCTCTTCTGAGTCCAGGATACAGAATGTTTCTGCTATCAGGGTTTGTGTGGCCTGTTGGCGGAAGGAGTGATATGCAGCGCATGGCACGAAGACGTGATGGATGGTTTCCAGGGAATCACAGCCACTGATGCACATGGGGGATACACTCCCAAAATGTCAGAATCATGTGCACACGGTATCGAGCTGGTCTGATCTCACATACAGCTGTAGGAAGATGGAGTAAGCAGAAGAGGCCCGCAAGTAGGGATGCTCAGGCGTGGTGTGTTGGTCACAGAGAGGGAGTAACATTGCCATGGCAGGGCGAAAATCGGGGCTAGAATACAGAGTTGAAGTGAGCACAGACAGCAGATATGATGTTATACTTGTTTGAATGTAGCCATCGTTTTGCGAGTAGAGCATAAATGAATCCATAAAGAACATAGGTAGGTGTGCAGGAGGTGGCCGAACTTGTAAGTATTGAGGACCTGAGGCTAATTGGTCTGCAAGCGCATTAACTGTTGAAGGGGTGGAAGGAAGAGTCGGTGTGTGCTGGAGTGTAAGTGATATTAGGAGATGATGTGGGGGAGGTGAATGTTGCAAGAGATAAAGTAACCATCGGTAAAGTGATCAACCGGGGAGGGGTAACCATTGATGAGGTGCGGGAAGGAGGTGAATGGCGGAGGATAGGAGCCACAAGGCCACAGAGGCGCAGGCTGGGACACTCCGCGAGTATAATTAAATTTTCACAACCTGAGCTGTATCAGTGATGGCCAATCAGTCCAAAATCGTGGATCCTCCCTCTTCCCCTTGTCAGAGATTGTGCAAGGACCTTGAAGGCTAAGAAAGTTAAAACAGAATAACACTGTTGGGAAAAGCATCGTGCCTGTCAGAAAAGGTAGTGTCGACGTGGTGTCAAGTATTAAGTGGACCATAAAATGACAATATGTGAATGCAAGTTTGAAGGCGTACTTACTGATGAGGCTACAAGAGACAATTTGACGCTTGACAGTCATGGTAATCAGGCAAGGAAGAAGGTGTGAGAAAGTGATGGCAGGAACTGGATAGGGTATGAAATTTCTTATCTCCCTGAGCCGCGGATTTAGGGGAGTTAAGGATTTTGGGCACCGAATGTAGCCGAGAGATGATGTTCCCACGGTTTCCCTCTCTTGTCACCAACACCCATCAAAATCCAGTGCTAGGCGCTCGTTTCTCGTTTCTTGTTTCAGCTGTTCTTGTTTGGGCTGGTAATCATGTCAAATTTTCTTGGGAAGAATTGACTCGCTGGGCCAAGATGCTGGATTTTGACACAGGCGAGTGGTCGCTTCCTTACCCTCCTCATAGGCTTGTGCTCATATCAACAAAAATTGCAGCGAATTCATGAGTATTGGAGGTTATGGGGATGGGAATGGATTGTAGGAGGGAGAGGCATGGTGTGTTTCTATGTCCTGGATAGATGGATTGTCCTTCTGATAATATTTAATTTTGCTAGATTCCAAGTGCCCCCTCGCCGTCTTTGACTTGGTCGCACTATGAAGGACCAAGGACCTCGCCCATCGAGTCAATACTCAAGGAAGCGGCAATGCCCAATTCGTGCGTTGCTCTTACTTGTCCAGAAATCATACAATAGGCTCATCAGTCTGTTATATTCGTAGTCCCAGCATCGTTCTCCTCGACAGTAGCCACACATTGTCATTGCGTTCGCTATCCCTGATGTTTTCATTGTTTGGTCCTCGCTAGTGTACATACACTTTTTGATGTATGTCTTCTTTTACTGAGCAACTCAGATTCAGATGTGCCTACAGGAATACTTCGGGGACACATCCCAGTGCATGTGTGGTTATCCTCAATGAGGGTTACACCGGGACAAGCCTACGTCCAGTTATGATTCATCTCACGGGGATGGCCCATAATGGACAATCTAATTTGAACGCTGGTCTACTATTTCCCTTGATGTTGCTCGTACTGATTCCAATTCTTATCTAGTAGGTCATCACCCGTTACTTCCAGCATTTCGAATGACAACATTTTACTGTCTGTCAAGACTGGGATTCGAACCAGGGTCCTCACCGTCCTGATTTGGAAGTCGTTGAAGACTCGCCCCGCGACTCGCCTATGCACCCAAGTTGTTGTTCTAAGGCAAGGCTACTAATGGGAGCTTACCATGTAGGTTGGCATCGAAGTCGTCGCGGACATCTCATTATTCTGACACATCATAATGATGGAGCCATCAACTGTATACGATTGTAGAAGAATGGTCCCATACTCATGGATGTAAGGCTCTTCCATATACTCTACTACATCTTCCCCCTCACGACTTCTCCCCAACAGGATGATGATCCAATTTGATTCTGGTCCCTTATTTCTGGTCCATGAGGGTAATGCATGTGGTCCTTTGTCTATATGGTGTCTTTTCTTCGAGGGTGCCCAGAAACGTGCCTTGGCCGGCTATATCTATTGAATATGTAAGCCACGTCGGCAATGCTTCTAGGCATAGGCTCTCAGTTTCTTGATGACATCTTTTAATGTTGAAAGACTAATAGGGTCTGATGACAAGAATCGCGTCTACGACTGCATCCGTCGCAAAGTCAGCGACTGAGGAGAGCACACTATTATCTGTTGGCTGCAAATGTGACCAGATTCCATTGTGCTGTAGATGGAGATCCTGGAGTCTTTGAATGGACAAATCCACTATTCAGAGATCGCTCTACAAGAACAATGTCTTGCAGAATCTATAACTTGACATCATTTTAGGCTCATTAATTACCTACCAGCATTTCTTGATATTATCTTGAGAGTGCGAAAATCGTACATCCTCATCACTTGATTTTCTTGTTTATCAGCTGATATGAGGGAAAGATAGGTCAGGATCTGGCATATGTTCGCCCTCTGGTCGACGTCTGTCAATGACGCATGTGACCTGAAGTGTAAGGCGCTCTTTGTATCTTCAAGCTGTGATCTCTGATGACAGCACTATCAGATCCCTCCTGGATGCATTTACGAAGAAGGCCTTAGTTGTGCGGAAGCTAAGTGAGGCAATAACAATTCGACCGACTCTATTTAACAATGTTTCATTCATAGCTAGGTGTAACGTCATTTCATCCACACCAAATCTTCCAGATCTCTCCATTGCAACATTGAGCCATTATTTATTTCTGTTGCCTTTGCTCGTTCCACTGATATGATACTCTGCTAGAGTGTATCCCTCTGCCCTTATACTTCTCTTATCACTGATGTGGTCACCAACTTCAGTCGCTCCTGAGTACGTGAATCAACCTCCCATTCTCTGCTTATGTTTTAGGGCATCTCACTTCTTTCGTGTCGTGAATACTCTTCACCGCTGTCTATGACTATGTAGATGGATGCTCGGGCACACAGAGGCTAGTGATACAGTGATTTCCTCCCCATTTGAGGGATACAATTTACCATTTTGCAGCACTAGATTGCGCAAGCCCAAGTCAGAATAACACCATGATAAAAATATAGAACGGGCAGACGACGGCGGTGTCAAAGACCAGAAACGACCTCCCGGGGACGGGATGGTGACTCTAGAGTAGGCGAAGGCTGGAGCGGTGGGTGACCTGCAAGTTAAATAGAAGGAGTTGATGCCAGGAGGAAGTGCGAGCCATTGGCAGCTAGCATTGATGCCAGAGAGAAGCAGCATGTCAAAGAACTGGAGATGTGCCAATGACAAGTGAGGCCGTCGATGGCTAAGGGTTAACTTGGAGTGGCATCGAATCTGACGGTCACTGGCGAGCTCCCGTGGAGTCACTAGCAGCTCTAATTGCGTTGCTGGTGGCCAGTGGCGGGTGCTTGGCATATCACTGGCAGGTGCTCGGCGTATCACTGGTGGGTGCTTGGCATCTCGCTAGCGGGTGCCTGATGTGTCGCTGGTGGGTCACCCAGGATTTGGGACCCAAATCCTGGAACAAATCCCCTTTGTATTTGTTCCCATTTTTGGTTTGGTATTTACATCTGGATTTGTTCTAAAAATACCATTTGAAATACACTCGTTTTTCGGAGCGGATTTACCCTTCTGGATTTAGGACCCAAATCCCTGAGTCAAATCCACATGCTTTTGTAGTACAAATCCACCTGACCAAATCTTCATCAAAATACCATGTGTTTTTGTATTCCTATTTAAGATCCAAATCCAGTACCAAAACCGACATTAAATACCGATTCAAAACTGATTGGTTTTTGGTGCTGGTTTTGGTGCCAGGGATTTACCCACTAAATCCGGCACCAAATCCTTCAAAGTATTTGACCCCCCTAAAATACGAATCCACCGCAGCAGTGAAGGGTGATGCTCGGGGAGTTTCTCTAAGAGGAAATCACTGAACACATTGGCAAAGTCATGGTACTCTGGTGGGACATCTGTTAAATCCATGGGGGCCATGGATGTGGCTTGGCCACTAACACTAGGCATAGAAGGCTGTAATATGAATTGTTGGGCACCTTCTTCTGCACAAGCTCATATGAAAGCAGCCATGGAAATAATCAATATCTTGGGTGTAACTGAAGCAGCAAATGATGGAATGGAAGGATATGAGTAGATAGGCTCATACAGCGGCATAGTCCATTGGGATCTCAAGGGAGGTTTGGATGGAATTGGACCTGAAGGGTCCAAGCAGTGTGGCACTGTTGTCTTGGAGGCCATGGAATCGCTAGAAGGGATAGAAGCACTGAATAGCTTTGAACAGAAAGTGATACTGTGCTTTGCCCAGTCAATCAATGGATTGTAGTGGGAAAGCCAGTTGTATCCCAGAACAATGTTACAGGATGAATCAAGATGAGTGACATAGAAGTCAATAGGGATAATATTGCCTGACAGAAACTGTATGGGGAGTGAAATGGATTGGGAGATGTGAGATCTGGCAGAGCTGTCAAGAAGTCAAAGTTGAACAGGAGGAATAGAAGTGGTAGGGAGATGATGATCCTCAATGTATTTGGAATGGATGAAGCAATGGCTTGAACAAGAATCAACAAGAGCAAGAAAGCAAAGGATAATGGAAATGGGAGAGCCATCGGGTTCCAATCCAGAACCAACTTCAGATGATAGTGATACAGTTAATGAATGGTTTGAAAGAGTGGCAGCATTGAGGGTTACAATCTCTGAGGTGCAATGACAGTCAATGCAACCCTGTCCTTGCACAGAGAAACCAGGGCTGCTCTCTATTTTTCTGACTCCACAGGAGCCAAATCAGTAGAGGCAGGAGGCTCTGAAACCTTGGCAGCATGACCACAAGTGGAACCCATGGCCTTGTCCTTGTTACAGTCCTCGGTCTTTTGTTTGTTGCCATGAAACATGCAGAGATTGTTCTTCTGGTGGCATTCCTTCTCCTCAGGAGTGACCTTACCATGTTTGCCTAGCTTGTCAGTGTAGGGCTTTTTGGCAGACGAGGATGAGGATGAGGATGAGGACTGATAGGTGGAGGCAGAGCCCAAAAAATTGGAACCATAGGACTTGGGCACCACAGAGTATGAAGAGCTCAAGTTTGAACCCAAACCCTTAGGTTTGGAGGAAGACAATGAGGAGGAAGGTTTATCATGATTTTCATGCAAAATCTCAGCCTTCCAAGTCCAATAATGAGCGTTGAGTTCCTGTGCAAGGGTACGCATGTAAAGGAGGTTATCAGGCTTACCATTGTGGGCCATATCATCTTTAATCCATGAGAAAAGTCTGCAGTAACAAGTGTGGCACAGGGAATTGTCACCATAGCTGACAATAGAGGCATGTTGATTGAAACAGACTATATACTTTATAATCTGGTCTCTGTCGTGCATCCAAAGGTTTTCCCACTCATCTTCAGCATCTCTGATGGCATTGAATGGACCAAAGTTAGTCCGGAGTTCCACAAGGAAAGCAGCATAGGAGTATGCCCAGGCAGGAGGGTTAGTGTGGTTAGGGTGGAGGATATCCAGTTCAAACCAATCTAGGGTGACACCAGAAAGGAAGGATCTGGTGTAGTTGACCTTCGAGGTGTCAGCGCAGAAAGCATCAGGCCTGTCATTGAAGTTCAACTGGAGGGAACTGATGAACACCTTTAGCTTCCACAGGTCTGAGCCATCAAAAGTGTCAGGCACCTTGACCTTGGTGCATATCAGGCATTGCAGAGGGTTATTGACTTGGTTGGCAAGGCCATGGAGAAGGTTAAAGAGATCCCTGATCATGGCTTCATCATTGTGTTAGGAGGGTTAGGAGGATTGGAAGGATTAGGAGGGTTTGGAGGGTTACCGCGAGTTCTGCCAGGACCACCGGGGCTACTGCCAGGTCAGCAATTGTTGTTGCCCCATGGAAGGCATGAGCTGTGGTTGCTAGGGGAGTCAATCTCACCCTCAGAATTGCTGCCAGGTTCTTCCTTGTTTTGAACAGAGAAGGCACAGCATGGGTTAGGGATCAGAGTCCATAGAGGGTCATTGCAGTAGCTGCCATAGCCACCTGAAACGGATTCCCAGGGTCCAGGAGCGAGGTTGAGGTTGAAAGGATCAGGATTGATTCCTGAAGTGGATTGTCATTGGGTGAAGCCATTATGAGTGTAGGTTTTCCTACAGGACCAGCTGGTGGATGTGGTGTTTTCACCAAAAAGGTGTTGATCTCCTTTGGAGGGGGATTGGGGGATGTTGTTCATAGAGAAAGTGGGTTTGGGATCCATGGTGGACTGAATAGTCTTGATTTGTTCAAGAAGGATGGTAGACATGTCTCAAATTTTTGATTCAAGGGTTTGAGTTCGAATATACTGTTAGGATCATGCCAATAGGAAGAAGTGAAGCGGAAATGCACACCATGGAGTCCGCAGAATGCACATGGGCTTGGCAAAGCTATTAGCAATGTCACCCCTGGGTTGAAGCCCTAAGATGAATATGGACGGAGTCCATGGAGTAAGACAAGTAGAGAGATTTAAGATGAAGTTGCATGGAGGCAGAATCCATGGACTTGTAGAAGGGATTGAAATTAGGCTTGAAGGCCAAGTAGAAGTGAGTGCAAGAGTATTGGGCTAAACCAAGTTGATATTTGAACTGAGGTATGTACTGCTATTTCTACAGTTTATATACTAGAGCGGAGTCCAACAGATGGAGGCTAGAATAATATAAGTCTGGAATATTCTGTATCTAGAGGAGTTGAGTATTCCATGGACTCTGATATAACACCTACTTGGTACCGTTGACAGATTCTAGGTGTGATAAATGAAGATGTGAAATTAGTATGTGAAATAGAGATATGAAATATGGAATAGAAACCGGGAAATGGAATCCGTCAGATTCCAGTAAGTGCAATAGAGCTGGTTGGACAGGTTGAAGGTTGATGTCCATGGAGTCCATGGCATGCTCATTACAACTTATCAGAATCCAACAGATCCCATTTCCCAGTTTCTATTCCATATTTCATATCTATATTTTACATACTAATTTCACATATTCATTTATCACACCTAGAATCTGTCAACAGTACCAAGTAGGTGTTATATCAGAGTCCACAGAATATTCGACTCCTCTAGATACAGAATATTCTAGACTTATATTATTCCAGCCATGTCCATACTTATTCTAGCCTCCATCCCTTGGACTCTGCTCTAGTATATAAACTGTAGAACTAGTAGTACATACCTCAGTCCAAATATCAACTTGGTTTAGCCCAATACTCTCGCACTCACTCTACTTGGCCTTCAAGCCTAATCTCTCTTCCACAAGTCCATGGATTCCAACTCTGTGCAATTTCATCTTAATCTCTCTACTTGTCTTACTCCACAGACTCCATCCATATCCATCTTAGGGCTTCGACTCAGGGGTGACATTGCTAATAGCTTTGCCAAGCCCATGTGCATTCTGCAGACTCTATGGCATGCATTCTGCTTCACTTCTTCCTATTGGCATGGTGATGAGCCTTGTGGCTCTGTGCGCTCAGAATTTGTGGGAGCATATAACAATTTATCGATCTTCTCCCTACAACGGAATCATAGGGAATCGATGATTGCACATTCAATGCCGGTCTGAATGTCCAAATCCATGCAATACACATGAAGTTAGTGATCTATGATGCATAGCTCCATTCACATGTGAACAATTGGCATCAGCCAAGCAGATTAGATACCAATGACAGACAAGTATGATGTGGCAAGTGTTCTGTCCCAGCATGTGACCACACCCATATGGTCAGATGGCATATCAGCGCATACACAGTATACAGCTAAGGTACTCATAACACAAGGCACTACAAGAATGCATGCACAAATACCGCATATAGCAAACAAGTTTGCAACCTTGTGGCAATATGACAGTGACTGTAATATGAAGGGAAACAGTAATACAAGTACATAGCATAGTACTTGTGTTACAAACAAGTTTGTGAGGATCCATAAGCAAAGTACTGCAGCTGACTATAGTAGATTACACATTAGAATAGAAAATTAGTATAAAAACACCATGTATGCGAGCTAGAAAAATAGAATACACTCAGGAATACTGCTCCCCCATACCATTGACCCACAAAATCCTATATATCTTTGCTAAGAAGATACACACCTAATGGTTCAACTGATACACTAGTGTAACAAACAAGTTCACAATGAACTTGATTACATTTGTGCATAGTATCGAGTCATACTTGTTACCTACTAGCTTTGTTCTATAAACCAATAAGGGAGATGTTCCCCTTAGTTGGCATTCTCAGACCTCTATACACTACCAGTACACTTCAAAGGATAATCTGTAGTAGGATTATTGCACTTTAGTTACTAACACTTACAGATACTGTTCCTAGTAAAAGGGACAACACCACTAAGTGCTTGGCCTTATAGAATACCATTGTTACAAGTGTAACACAACACAAACAAGTTCACGACCTTGTTCCAATTGTCTTGCTGCTTATTGGAGCCACCACCTACACTTTCCTAATAACGAAACAAGTTAGCGAACTTCTTTTACTATAGAAGTTACCAGTCAAAACCCTAGCCTTTATCCTAATGACATCTCGTTATACTCTTAGGAAGGATAGTCATTGCACAGAGGTGCCTGACTAGACTCGCTAGAACCTGCCTTCAGATTCTGTAAATGGATTTCACAAACTATTCAACGGTTTAGTTGTGTTTTCTGCCTGCAGGAATCTTTAGGTTCATCATTTTGGAGCCCACCACGAGGGGATTATAGTCAAACTTTGACTCTATCTCCTAAGAACATACCTTGACCATTGCTCCCCCAAAGAAGTTTGGTCATAACAAACCCTATGAACCACCTACTTCATGACCTTTATGTGTAACAGCCCAATGCCAACAGTGGCAGAAAGATACTGAGCACTTGGAAACCAAGCTTGCCGACACCCCACCCAATAATTCCTCTACCCCTTCAACAAGTTTGTGAAGAATTAAAGAAGAGGACATAGAACAACACATTCCAGGAGATATCTACTATGAAGAATTAGATATATCAACTGTGGAACCCTTTGATCTCTATGAAGAGGACGAAGTTCTATCCACCCTACAACCATCCACAAGTCTATTCACAGACACCTTACTGACTGCATATCACACTGCAGGCAATCTTACCCCAGCATCTGATACTGTGACACCCTACCCAAACCAAAGACTAGACCTTGATGAATTTGGAAAAAGACTAAGTCTTGCTACACAGAGCACCAAAACTACTGAATTAAGTTTGCAAAGTTCACCAGTAGAAACCCCTGCCCCCATTACTACACCAGTAAATGAAGGAGAAGCCGAGGAATATGAGATTCCTTTCATATCACAACCTATAGAAATCAGTATACAAACCCAACCAATTATACAAAGTACGATGCCATCTGGAGCTGCAGGCGCACAAGGAAGTGCTCAAGCTGGTGCACAAGGAGGTACTGCACTGACTGGTCAAGCAGGCCCAGCAGCCCCAGTTGCTCCTCCAGCAGCCCCAGTTGCTCCTCCAGCAGCCCCAGTTGCACCTATAGTAATGAGTACTCGTATGCCATTCAGAAGAGAAAGAAGTGCACTGAGTATATTTGATGAAGCCCACCCTGGTCATGAACTTTTGTGATACCTTCAGGATTTAGAAGCCTTATTTATCCATTATAATATAATGGATGAGAGGGAAAAGAAAAGATGGGTAATGCATTACCCTGGAGTGGCAGTAGCCAACTTTTAGGAAAGCCTAGCAGAGTTTGCAGATGCAACCAAAATGTATGACCAGCTAAAGGAAGCCATCATTAAACAATACCCTGATGCCGATTCTGAACACAAATATGAACGCATGGATATTGAACGTGTAGTGGGCAAATATGCTCACAAAGTTACGTCCTTAGTGGATCTTGGAACATACTACAGGGAGTTTTACCCTAAAGCCCAATTTCTTGAAGAAAAGAAATGACTGTCAGGTTCAGAAGTTAGCAACCTTTTCAGTAAAGGGTTCCCTGATTTGATTTGGGAAGGCATAATGCGACGGCTTCAAATTAAAATCCCAGACCACTTTCCTTCAGATCCTTACCCATTGGGAAACATATACAAAGCTGTGCAGTTTGTTTTACAAGGGACAAACCAAGGTGAGAGCTTGTATGCTAGTACCCCACAACCTTATCAGGCTGGTGGAGGTTATGCTACATACAACCCACCCGTTCTACCCTTGGTATCAACTGGAGTTCCACAAGTGTATCCCTCAAGGATGCCAGATCCAGTAACAGTTAAACAAAAACTGTCAGAAATTTCCTTGCATTTGCAAGCAATTGAAGACAAGATTGCGCAGTTAGTGCAACTTCAACTACAGGATAAACAAGACCGGCAGTCCAGGAGATCAAATTACCAGTCAGGACCCCAATCATTGTTTGCTAGTTCTCCAGCTTCATGAGATGGCAATGGTGGTTTCTGTGGTAAAAGAGGACACTACATTAATGCTTGTGATGAAATCAATATGATAATTTGCAAAGGCAAATGCAGAAAGAACACAAAGAACCATATAGTGTTGCCCACTGGAGCGTACTTACCAAAGGGTTTACCTGGAAATTGCCTTGCCAATAAAATAGAGGAATGGCACCAACAGAACCCAGGACAATTGGGTGCTGTCAATACCACCATGATGCAATTTCTAAGGGAACCCCTCACTTTCATTAAAAACGCTGAACAGTATGCACAATTGGTGGACAAATGTTCTTTACCAGCCAATATGACTATCACTCAGCATGTCGAAGCTCTTATTACTAAGACTGGGTCTATTGAAAAGGAACTACAAAGTCTACAAGCCTGTGCGGACGCCTCTGAAGATGAATCACTTAAAACTTGGTTCAAAGAAGTTGAAGTCTGTGTACCTCACCTTGTACAAAAACCAGCCAATAACCCCACTGGAGAAGAGTTAAAACCACAAGAAGTTCTGTTGGTAACAGATTCTACCAAAGTTATGGGAAGAAATACCTATAACGGTCAAAAAGTTCCCGAAGAAACTGAGAAACTGAAATCAGTGCTGTGAACTTCCTTTAAAGAAAATATACATGACCAAGACATCAACCAGGAAGTTGAAGATATGCCAGCATTAGTTGAACTATCAGACGATAGTGACTTGGAAATTCATTCCCCACAAACACAAGCCAAAGATGTTCGTGAGGCAGAAGCAATCAATTCATTTCTACCCATGGTCAAAACAAGTTCACGAACTTCTTCCATTGCGAAGAAAGCCCCAGTATCAGGACCGGATCCTACCCAAAAATCAGGGAAAGAATCTACCCTTGATAAGGAAGTAATCCCCGAAGATATACACTCATTCACTTCAGTCCGACCTGCAAACTATGCTCCACCCATTGACCGAAACATAGGTGCCAAACCTGATTATAGAAAGAAAGGTCACGAACATGAACCAGCATACTGCACTAAGGCTCCTATAGAGGATGCATTAGTTGCAAGGCATGTGTATGAAGGACTATGGACACTCCCATTACATTATCGCAATGTGAACTATTTTCATTATCACCTGAGATATGTGATATGACCAAAGACGATATCACAAAGCACAAGGTGCCACCCACTGTCAAACATTTTAAGAATGATGTTTCATACACTGGACCCAGTACAGTTGAAATCAAAGTTTCATCTGAGGATCCTTCGGTAAAAAGTACGCTACTATATGGACAACCAAAACCTATAGTACAAACTTTCAAACAAGTCAAGGTCAAACAAGTTTGTGAAGATCCTCCAGAAGGGGCTTTTGTAGTCCAAGATCCCTATGAAGATCACATCAAGAAAGGAGAAAAGATTGGCCCACTTAAGTGCACAGCCAAATCTATTGCCTTGCGGTCTATATTGCCAATCGTGGATCATCAGTTAAAGGTTGAATGCATCATTGACCTGGGATCCAAGTGATTTCAATGTCAGAAACTGTATGCCATCGCCTGGGGTTAACATATGACCCCACGGTAATCATAGACATGCAATCTGCCAATGGGACCTTGAATAGTTCACTTGGCCTTGCAAGGAACATAGCGTTCTTATTCGGGGACATCACACTGTACTTGCAAGTACATGTCATTAGACAATTAGTATATGACATTCTACTCAGGCGACCTTTCGATACCCTTACTAGGAGTATCATTAGGAACTACGAAAATCAGGATCAAACTATTACTATTCATGATCCCAATATGGGAAAAACAGCCACCATTCCTACTAGACCTAGGGGTTGCATTAGACTCATGACACAAGACACTTATAAGGATGAAGATGATCCCTGACTAGAAGAAGAGGTAGCACTAGTCATTGAGTTAGACAACAAACAGAGTCCAGTTATTTCAGCATACGCCACCAGAAACAAGTTCGAGAACTTCCACACTGCCACACAATACTTAGCCACGTGCAATCCAACCCAACTCCAAATCCCCTCAGTACAAGAAATTAATGGACCATTAGATAGTCTAAACACTAGAAATCATGGGAAAACTATGCCCATCTATGCACAACACAGTGTAAAATCCCCTTCTAAAGAAGTTCCTGAACCTCTCGAGTACATGTATAAACTATATGGCTCGAATATAATCGGTGATGAAAACTATGAACCTTGGTTTGAGAAAATGGCATCAATATATGCCAGTAAGAAGTACAAACTGGTAGCCTTGAAAACTAAACTGGTACTGGCTACATTACCTGACAAGTTCAGGATTATTTGAAATATTAAAGGGGACCCTCTACAAGACATGCCAAAATTATCACCATGACCACCAGAATTTATATCTTCATGAAGATATACCACAGAATGCTGAGACTACATTGATTCAATCCATAACGATGGATTCCTATGGAGTGAAGAAAGAAAGTTAATGCATCATTTTATGCATGTGCAAAATCAAGCTTTCACTTGGGAAGATGCAGAACAAGGAAGTTTTAGACAAGACTTCTTCCCACCAATTGATATCCCAGTGGTAGAACACACTCCTTGGGTACTATGGAATATACCTATACCACCAGGAATATACAGTGAAGTCTGTAAAATCATTAAAACCAAACTAGATGTGGGCATATATGAACCTTCCAATTCTTCATATCGTTCTCATTGGTTTACAGTCCTCAAGAAAGATGGGAAAAGCTTGCAAATTGTCCATAGCTTGGAACCACTCAATGAAGTTACTATAGCCCATTCAGGTTTACCACCCACTACAGACCAATTAGCGGAAAACTTCGCAGGAAGAGCCTGTGGAGCAACATTGGATTTGTTTGTAGGGTATGATGAACGAGTACTAGTGGAAAGTTCATGAGACCTTACTATGTTCCAAACTCCTTATGGTGCACTGCGACTAGTAACACTACCAATGGGTTGGACTAACTCAGTTCCTATATTCCATGACAACATTTCCTTCATCCTACAACCTGAGATCCCGCAATATATGATCCCTTACATTGACGATGTGCCAGTTCGGGGCCCTGCTACAAGATATGAAGTAGGAAACACCTACAAAACCATACCAGAGAATCCTGGTATTTACAGATTTGTTTGGGAACACTTTGTGAACTTAAATAGGATTGTGCAACACATGAAATATTGTGGAGACACTTTCTCTGGAAAGAAAGTGTACTTGTGTTGTCCAGAAATTGTGGTGATAGGTCACAGATGCACATATGCTGGACAACTATGACTACCAAGCATTGTAGACCCTATACTTAGGTGGGGTCCTTGCAAAGACATATTGGACATGCAAGCTTTTGTAGGAACAGCAGGGGTACTGCAAAACTTCATCAAAAATTTTGCAGAAAATTCACTACCCTTGACTAAATTGTTTCACAAGGACATTGAATTTAAGTTTGGAGGAGAAGAAATAGACACACAAGAAAAACTGAAAGAAGCAGTGTGAAGTAGCCCAGCTTTATGACCTATTGATTATAGTTCGCTAGGCGCTGTTATCCTAGCAGTTGATACAGGGCCAGCAGCTATGGGTTACTATTTAGCACAATGTGACCCTGAAGACCCATCAATCAGAAAGTTTGTGAGGTTTGGGTTGATCACACTGAATCCCTGTGAATGTGGTTATTCACAAGCAAAGAGAGAAATCTATAGGTTATATAGAGCCCTAGGAGATTGTAAGCTATACCTTATAGGTTTGCCCACCTTCATAGTAGAAGTGGATGCAAGTGCTATTAAGGGTATGCTTAAAAACCCGGATATTGCACCGTCAGCTGCAGTAAACCGGTGGATAATAGGAATATTATCCTTTCATTTCGTACTAGTACACATACCTGGTACTAGACATGGACCCGATGGGTTATCAAGATGCCCACCACAAGAAGGAGATCCACCACCACCAGAAGATGGAATGGATGACTTTCTTCATATGCACTATAGTCTACTACAAAACCATATCCCTGTGGCACATCACACATTTTCAATAACGATTGAAGATACGGAAGAATTGGAGAACAAAACAAGTTCGCTAACTTATACGAATGTACCGTGTACCACCCAACAAGTTCTACGAGACCAATGGCTAGAGCAGAATCTATGCTGGCATATGAACTTAGAAAGACCACCAGGAATTAACAATGAAAACTATGCAAAGTTTATGTGTTATGCCATGAACTTCTTTGAGAAAGACAAAAAGTTATGGCACAAGAACTCACAAGGAAAACATCAATTAGTGATACCTCAATGCAAGAGAGTTGAAGTCATGATAGCATGTCACAATGAAGTTGTGCATAGAGGATTCTATGCAACCCATGAATTAGTAAAAATGAGATACTGGTGGCCAGACATGAAAGCAGATATTGCTTGGTATGTGTGAACTTGTCACCTATGCCAAGTATGACAAACATGACAAATCTACATGCCTGCAACAGTAGCAGTCCTGGCACTGTTATTTTTGAAGATGTACATGGATACTATGCTCATGCCAATGTCTGGACAATTTAAATATATTGTCCAAGGCCAGTGTTCCATGAGCCATTACCCTGAGTTCAGATGCTTGCAAAGAGAAACAGCAAGAACAATAAGGGAATGGATCTTCAAAGATATTTTATGTTGATGGGGTGCATTAGTGGAAATTGTTAGCGACAATGGCAAAGCATTTGTAGCTGCCATCGAATACCTCAGCAAGAAATACCACATAAATCATATCAGGATATCAGGCTACAACTCAAGGGCGAATGGAATAGCAGAACGACCTCATTTTGATGTATGACAAGGCCTATTCAAAGCCTCTAATGGGAACCAGAAACGATGGAGTCAAAATGTATACTCAGTTTTCTGGTCAGACAGAATAACTATGTGAAGAAGAATGGGTTGTTCTCCATATTTTGCAGCCACAGGTACAGCACCACTCCTACCACTCAATATAGTGGAATCAACATGGCTTATGCCACCACCAGAAAATATCATCAACACCACATCCCTTATAGTTCGAAGAGCAATAAGCCTTCAGAAGTGTGCAGAAGACTTAGCATGAATTAAATCCAAAGTCTACGATGCCAGATGCAAAGCAGCAATAAAGTTTGAAAAAGACTACCAATATTCTATTAAAGACTTTAACTTTGAGAAAGGAAGTTTAGTCTTGATGAGAAACATGCAAATAGAGAAAGCACTAAACAGGAAAATGAGACCCCGTTACCTGGGACCCTTAGTGGTTCTTGGATGAAACTGAGGTGGTGCTTATATCTTGTGTGAACTTGATGGATCAACCTTTGCAAGGCCAATCACAGCATACCAATTGATACCCTACTTCGCAAGACAAAAGATAGACTTGCCAGATATCAATACAATCATTGATATACCACAAGCTAGAATGAAACAACTTCTGGAGTCAGAAAAAGAAAACACACTCGATGAATTACCAGATGATGAAGAGGAACATAACGAAGCTGAACTAGCTTAAATCACACCAAAAGTTTGGGAGTTGAACCCCTTCGCAAGCTATATTCTATTATTGAGGGGGGGGTGACAACTGTACAAACTATCTATGGTCTCTACAAGTATACATGACTACATTGGTTGAGCAACATTTAACGACAGACATGACTAAAATACACTATGGATTAAAACAAAACAAGTTTGTGAAGATACCCTACCACCAGTTAGGCTCCTTTCCCTTTGAAGACATTTTAACATGGACACTGGAAGAGGGAAGAGGAGGCCTGAAAGTGTTATCAGGGTCAGCACGCTTCTCTTCTAACTTGGCCCATACAATCCTGTACTCGGCGGTGAGAGTAGCACAGACCTTCAACAATGCAAGAAGTTCACAATTGTTGACCTCGATGCAGGAAAATAAAGCATCGCAGGAAGCAACTAGTGAAGGAAGGGTCTCAGGGCCATCAAAGGTCAACTGGCACCAGTTGAGAGTGACATAAGTGCATGCAGAATCTTCAACTTCTTGAGCACAGGAAGCCTCCAAGGTGGTAGCACCAGCTAAAACAAGTATCAAAACAAGTTCATGAACTGAATTACAAGAAAAACATACCGCCAATTGGACCATAAGGAGCAGCCAATAGAGTCAAAGCATCTATCTTGGACAAGATAGAATCAACATTTTCATTGGGCTTCCCTACGAATGGAAGAGCCAAAACATTACAATCAGGAATACCACCAATACACCCTCTACTCCAGTGGCAAGCACAATTTGGTATCGGCTGCTGTAGTAAGTTCTGACATGGTGGACCCACCATGAGAGTGTGCATCCGGCTAGGTGGGAGGCGGTGAAGTTGACTTGCTGTGCTTTGGTTAGGAAGGCTTGGTGAGCCTCGAAGTAGGCTACACATTGATAGAGGAAGCATTGGATGTCATCATGTTTTCCATAGAAGTCTGCTGGTACCTTTACTAGGATGGGTTTGATGTTGAAGTAGGTGGCATCATGGGGTGCTTCTCTGGTTGGCACTCCAGGGATAGGGGGGGGTGGCATTCTTCTTGGTGACAGCCTAGGTAGTGACCATAGGTTGGCCCTTGCTCCTGGCAAATCTGGATCTCCTGAGTCTCCAGGGTTTGGTGGCTGCAGAGGTGGTGGTTGTCTTGGCTCTGGGGGCAGTTGGTACTGAACCTGTATGGCATCTAGATCCCTCTGCTTCTGTATCAACTCCTCCCACTGGCATTCTAGGTCTTCTTGCCCCTTGGTCCACTTGTTGTATTTGGTGAGTCTTTGTGCCTGTTCAGCTTCATCTAGTCTGTGACTGGGCCCTCCCATTTCTGCTGGACTGCCTCTAGCTCTGGCAAATAATCAGGAGCTGCCATAGATTGGGGGTCTGCCTTGTTGCTGGATTCAGCTAGTGGTTGGGATTGGCAGGGTGTTGGGGAGAGGCTTTGGTAAAGTGAGATTCCACTCGTCATAGTCAGGCAGGGGTTTGTGAGCTTGTAAAGGAAAATCTTTATTGAACATGAATGTTGCCTGCTCGTGGGCGGCATACATTCACAACCTCCCTTTTTCTTCATTGTCTCTCTCTTCGTCAGCTTGTAAGTATCTCTTCCCCATGTCTGTTGCTAGCCATGACACCTCTTTATGCAGCTGGCTGTATCTCATTTTCACCCTTTGCTTGTATTTGTCTCTCTGTTGCTCAATTGTCAAAAGCATAGCGAGATCTGGGAGAGGAAGGTCTGCTTCCTGTTCCAGTGACTCCTGTGAATTGGGAGATCTAGCAGCAGTTGAGGTCAGAGGGGGTGTGGGGTCAGGGTTCTGTTCGTTGGGTATGGCTTTCTCCTTTCCTTTCTGTGATGCCAATGATAGAGTTCTTGTGGCTGATTCAGAGTTCGTCTGGGTAGACTCTTCCAGCTGGTATTCTGAATGGAGTGCATAGGAGGGGATGAAGCTGGCAGCTACTGTTCCCACTGTCTTCATCACTTCCTCCTGCTCCTCAGGGCTCAGGTACAGCCATTCCTCATGTGTTATAACTTGGTGGTGGGGTCCTAGCATGATAGTCCAGGACTGGGTTTCTAACCAGTCCAGGTAGGTCAAGGGTGGCTCAGTTTCTAGGAATGTGGGTGGCAATGGTAATGTGGGGTTCTTCAGAGGAGGTGTGGGCAGGGAATTCTGAGCTACTTTCGGTGTCATAGATGCAGACAACTTGGGCGACTGATGCAGTGTACTCTGAGGTGATGTCCATGGAGGTGGTGCTGGGAGTGTGGGGTGTGGTGCTGATTCTAAGGACATCTGGGATGTGTTGCAGGTGAGGGCTGTCAGTTCTTCCGTGACTGTTGCCCATTGTTAGGATCGTGCCAATAGGAGGAAGTGAAGCAGAATGCATGTGGGCTTGGCAAAGCTATTAGCAACATCACCCCTGGGTCGAAGCCCTAAGATGAATACGGATGGAGTCTGCAGAGTAAGACAAGTAAGGATTAAGATGAAGTCGCACGGAGTCAGAATCTGTGGACTTGTGGAAGAGATTGAGATTAGGCTTGAAGGCCAAGTAGAGTGAGTGCGAGAGTATTGGGCTAAACCAAGTTGATATTTGAACTGAGGTATGTACTGCTAGTTGTACCGTTTATATACTAGAGTGGAGTCCAATGGACAGAGGCTAGAATAAGTATGGACATAGCTGGAATAATATAAGTCTGGAATATTCTGTATCTAGAGGAGTCGAGTATTCCATGGACTCCGATATAACACCTACTCGGTACCGTTGATGGATTCTAGGTGTGATAAATGAATATGTGAAATTAGTATGTGAAATAGAGATATGAAATATGGAAGAGAAACCGGAAAATGGAATCCGATGGAATCCGATAAGTGAATGGGAGCTGGTTGGATGTGTTGAAGGTTGATGTCCGTGGAGTCCACGGCATGCTCGTGACAGTATCCCTCCCTTAGTGTTCTTGCCCTCAAGAGTGCTGATCCCGATGACTGAGTATGTCGTGTGGAATTTTGTGCAGGGATGTCACGTGATAGACACCTCTTGACTTGTAACCACCACCATCCCAAGTCTGAAAAAACTCCTCCTCGCTGTCCGTTATGTCATTTACATATTGCTGTTCACAAACACCTGAGGCATATGTTGCCCTGCCCATGCTGGAAGACGCTGACCCTGACGCCCTTGAAGAGCTCTATGCTGAGCGGGATGGAAAGGATGCAGCGTATTGTGCGGCCATGGAGGCTCACGATGAGTGGAAGATTGAGAAAGAGGCAGTGGTGGCAAAGGTGAGGAAAGAGGCAGTGGCCGCGGAGGAGGCTCATAAGAAAGAGGAGCGAGTGAAGAAAATTGCCGGTGCCAAAGCAAAAAAGGAAGCTGCAGAGGCTGCTGAGAGGAAATGGTTGGCAGATGAGGTGAAGAAGTTGGAAGTTGAGCAGGTAGCTGTGGAGAAGAAGGAGAGGGAGGAGAAGGCGAAGATTTTGAGGGAGAGATTGTTGGCGGAATTGAGGACGACACAGGCTGCAGAGAGGGAGAGGCAGAAGGAGCAGGAGGAGAAACAGGTAGCCAAAGGCAAAGGGAAGGAGAAGGCTGTGGAGCCCGCGGATTTGCAAGAATTGGTTTCTTATAGTTCAGATGAGGAAGATGAGGATAGGGAAAGTGGTCAAGAAACCGAAGTGGAGGATGCCGCAGAGGATGTTCAGGGTTCCAAGGGAAAATGGAAGGCAAGGGAGGATTTGGTGGTGCATCGTAAGGATCGACAAGTGCATGCAGCAGCAGCCATGGGGATTAACAAGAGGAAGGCAAAGTCCACTCCGTATGTGGTTTATAGTGACAATGCTGCAGGCCCTTCAGGGCATAATGATTAGGGTGAGCCTGCCCTGAAAAGGCTGAAGACCGATCCAGTCCCAGGCAAAGGGGATGTCGAATTCTATGGCAAAGGTTAGTTGCCGTCTGGGCCCGTGGAGTATACTAATTATTTGGTTAGATCACTGTGGTCAGTGTTGCACCGATGGGGCCTCATGCTTCCCTGCAAAAAAAGGTTGTTCCTGCGAACGGTGCAAGAGGAAAAAGGCGAAGTGCATATTTGGGGATGATGTGGACCCAGCAGTGATGGAGGAGGTGTTGGAGTTATTGCATGGTCTTCATGCCCGGATGGACGTGATGGAGGGAAAATTGGAAGGTCTTGCTTCAAAAGTTGAAGACCTCTTGGACAATTACCTCCCTGGGGCCGATCCCAAATATCCTTATGACTTTGTTCTGAAGGCATCTGAGGACAAATGGGCCGTGTCCCTGTACGAGCTTCAAGACTTGGAGGGAGCGAACTCCGAGGCGCTCCGGTGGGCTATGTCAATGCAACTTGACAAAGATGTTGCCTAGGTTTGGCATTCACGTATTGCCAACCCCGAGACTTTGAATGGTGCGGACCCATTTGAGCTAGCGAACATGGAGCTCTGGGTCGGAAGCCGCAGATGTGGGGCATTGATGGACACTATTAATGCCAGTATCAAGTTTTGCAAGGCAAGGGAGAGTTTTTACTGCATCAGAGGAAGTTGTACTGAGTGGGGATTGTGGAAAAAGTTCCTGAATGGAACAAATGAATATTTGGTGGAGGATTCTGATGGAGAGTTTGAAGAGGAGCCGGTTAGGGCAGAAATGGTGCCAGGCGAGGGGACCATTGGGATCACAGAGTTGGATGTGATCAAGGGTAAGAGAGGTAGGAAGTTAGTGAAGTGGGTTGAAGGGGGAGGAAGAGGCGGAGGCCTTGAAGGAAGGATTGGGTGATAGTGGAGATGAGGTCGAGGCTGAAGCGGGGGCCGCAGAGGATGGTCAGGATGTAGATATGGAGGAAGGTGGGGAGCCTGTGGACGTCTAATCTCTCGCCCCTTTTTGAACAATTTATAAGTATGTTTGTACATGGACCATAGAGTATTGTGCCCAGAGGGGCATAAAATGTATAGAGTTTCTTGCTGTCTGAAATGGAGTGAAGAAAATGAGATGAAGTTGAAAATGGAGCTGGTGGAGTCTGTTCCCAATTAGGAAGGTAATTTGCAATAGTTTTCCAGAATCATATTTGAAATTGGGGGAACATTTTCCAAATGGAACCAGCAGAGACATGAATCAAGAAATGGGAGAGGATGGTTTGATAGTGATTTTTCGAATGGTGACCTTGGATAGGGGTCCTGGTTTGTCAGGGTAACGACGATGGAAATCTTCAATGTATTCGTCCGTGGAGAATTCAGTAGCGGGGATCCATGCAAACTCTCCATCAGTACCTTCATAGCCCAACCATTGAACACGATAGATGAGAGGACATCGGAACCAACGGTCAAGCTTAGAGTTGAGAATTTGTGCAATCTTGTACTGCTCTTCACCATCAATTTCAACTGGAGGTGGAGGTGGTTGGGTATGATTAGGAATGGTATTGGATTCCACGGGTTCCAACTGTGAGACATGGAATACAGGGTGAATGGAATGGAGATCCATGGGGAGTTTGAGAGTAAAGGAATGGGATCCAGGCTGTGTAATGATGTCAAATGGTCCAAGGAATTTCTCTGAGAATTTCACAGTAGGACGAGTGGTCCTTATGTGTTTGGAATTAAGGAAAACCTTGTCACCTACTTTGAAATCAGGAGCTGGGGACCGTCGCTTGTCCGCTTGGAATTTGTAGCAGGACTGAGCATGGGAGATTTTGTCGCAAAGGAATTGGTGAAGATCGTCGAGGTTGACTATGAAGTCATGGGCCCAAGTGGAGGCAATATCATGTTCAGGGTATACCGTGATGTTAGGATGGTATCCCTTGTTGGTGAAGAATGGGGAGATTCTGGTGGAAGCATTAGGAGCATTATTGTATGCGAATTCAGCAATGGGTAATAGAGTATCCCAATTGTCTTGTTGGTAAGAACAATAGATACGAATGTATTGTTCAAGGGTTTGGTTGGCGTGTTCAGTTTGTCCATCGGCTTCTGGGTGATAGCCAGAAGTGAAGTGAAGTTCCATATCGAGGGCTTTAGCAAGGGCACACATGAATTGGGAGACAAATTTGGAGCCACGGTCAGAAGTGATGTGAGTAGGGACACCATGCTTGGAGAAGACATGGGTAACAAAAAGCTGTGCGAGATCCACAGAATTAATGGTATCATGAGTGGGTATGAAAATGGCCTGTTTTCTTGCACGGTCAACAATGACAAGAATGGCAGTGAATCCATTGGAGTCTGGAAGTTGTTCAATGAAATCCATGGAAATAGAATCCCATGGATGCATCGGTACAGGCAAAGGTTTGAGTAGGCCAAAAGGACGATGTCTAGGTGTTTTGTTATGACCACAAGTAGTAGAAGACTTGACATAGTGGCAAATAAATTCATGCATCTGTGGCCAGGTGTAATTCCGTCAGACTAGTTCGAGTGTCTGATTTTGACCAAAATGACCTGCCAAGATATGATTGTGATTGTTTTGTAGGACACAAAGATGGAGATCCATGGCATCCGGGACATAGATGTGATTGTCAAGATGAAGTATTCCTGACTCGTCCACAGACCACTGGGAAGGAATGGAAGGGGAAGAAGCAAGACAAAAACCATTGGTCACTGCAGGATCTGTGGGTTGTGCTTGTTTGATATCAGAGTGGAGCTTATCCATGTCCATGATAGCACTAGCACGGAGTACAGGACCTTCAAGAAATGTAGCGCGGAGAGAAGTGGAGAGTTGTTCTTGAGTGAACACAGGGCAGAAATTATGAGGGTTGACTTGAGCATATTGACTATCCCCCTCTTTAGGGTAGACGTCCCATCATCTAGTGAGTGCATCTGGTTTCCCACCAAGTTTACCTGGCCAGAACCAAATAACAAGGTTGAACTGGGAAAGGAATTCAGACCAGCGCACCTGTCATCGAGTAAGAACCTTAGTAGTAGAGAAATACTCCAAGTTCTTGTGATCTGTGACAATGTCGATGGATTCCATGGAGCCTTTGAGGTAATGATGCCAGTATTTAAAGGCTTCAAAAATGGCTAGAAGCTCTTTATCATGGGTATTGTAGTTGAGCTCGGCTCCGTGGAGACTTCAGGACAAGAAGGAAATAGGGTGAATCTCACCATCCTCAAGGTAAATGGAAAGGATGGCAGCAATGGCATAGTCAGAGGCATCAGTTTCCACAACTAATTGATGGTCAGGAATCCAGTGGGTGAGGATAGGAGCATGGGTGAAAGCCTGTTTCAGCTCATTGAATGCAGCCAGGCATTTGTCGTCAAATTTCCACAGAATACCCTTGCGAGTGAGACATGTTAAGGGCAACACAATCTCACTGTATTCATGGATAAAACAGCGATAGAAATTAGCAAAACCAAGAAATGATTGGATATCTTTGACCTTCCGCAGGACCGGCCAGTCAACAATAGCTTTGACTTTGTCTTCAGCCATGCGTAAGCCTTCAGGAGAGAGAACGTAGCCGAGATATTCCATGGAATCCCGATGAAATTCGCATTTGGATCCTTTGCAGTAGAGATTGTTCTCTCTGAGTCTGTGTAGGACCTCTTGTACATGTTTTCAGTGTTCTGCGGGATTGTCGGAATAGATGAGGATATCGCCGAGGTAGATGATGACAGAGACGTCAAGCATATCTGTGAAGATGTCATTGACAAAGTGTTGGAAAGCTGCAGGAGCATTGGTAAGACCAAATGGCATGATGTGCCATTCAAAGGATCCATAGCGGGTATGGAATGCGGTTTTCCATTTGTCTCCTTCAGAAATATGGACTAGATGGTAGGCATGGTGGAGGTCAAGTTTTGTATATAGATGTGTGGAATGCATGGAATCAAGAAGATCAGAAATGAGAGGAAGTGGATAGCAATCTTTTTTTGTGATTTTGTTCAAGCCACGGAAGTCAACACAGAGCCTGAGTTCACCGGTTTTCTTCTTGACGAAGAGTACCAGGGCTCCATAGGGAGAATGTGAGGGAGAGATGAAACCATTATGGACGTTATTGTCAATAAACTCACGTAAGGCTTTGAGTTTGGATTTGGAGAGGGAATAGATGGGTCCGAGCAGAGGAGAAGTGCCTTCCTCAAGATTGATTTTGAGGTTGTAAGGGCGATGCTTGGGGAGTTTCTCTGAGAGGGAATCACTGAACACATCAGCAAAGTCATGGTACTCTGGTGGGACATCAGTTAAATCCACGGGGGCTGTGGATGCGGCTTGGCCACTAACACTAGGCATAGAAGGCTGTAATGTGAATTGTTGGGTGCCTTCTTCTGCACAAGCTTGTACGAAAGTGGCCATGGAAATAATCAATATCTTGGGTGCAACCGAAGCAGTGAATGATGGGATGGAAGGATATGAGTAGATAGGCTCATATGGCAGCGGAGTCCATCAGGATCTCGAAGGAGGTTTGGATGGAATGGGACCTGAAGGGTCCATGCAGTGTGGCACTGTTGTGTCAGAGGCCACGGAAGTGCTAGAAGGAATAGAAGCACCAAATAGCTTTGAATGGAAAGTGATACTGTGCCTTGCCCAGTCAATCAATGGATTGTAGTGGGAGAGCCAGTTGTATCCCAGAACAATGTTACAGGATGAATCAAGATGAGTGATATAGAAGTCAATGGGGATGGTGTCACCCGACGGAAACCGTACGGGGAGCGAAATGGATTGGGAAATGTGAGATCCGGCGGAGCCATCAAGAAGTTGAAGTTGAACAGGAGGAATGGAAGTGGTAGGGAGGTGATGATCCTCAATGTATTTGGAATCAATGAAACAATGGCTTGAACCAGAATCGATGAGAGCAAGAAAACAAAGGATAATGGAAATGGGAGAGCCGTCGGGTTCTGATCCAGAACCGACTTCAGATGATAGTGATACAGTAAGTGAATGATTGGAAAGAGCGGCAGCATTGAGGGTTACAATCTCCGAGGTGCAATGACAGTCAATGCAACCCTGTCCTTGCATGGAGGAAACAGGGCTGCTCTCTATTTTTCCGACTCCGAGGGAGCCAAATCAGTAGAGATGGGAGGCTCTGAAACCTCAGCAGCATGACCACGAGTGGAACCCATGGCCTTGCGCTTGTTACAGTCCTCGGTCTTGTGCTTGTTGCCACAGAACATACAGAGGTTGTTCTTTCAGTGACGTTCCTTCTCCTTGGGAGTGAGCTTGCCATGGTTGCCTAGCTTATCAGCATAGGGCTTCTTGGCAGACGAGGACAAAGAAGAGGATGAGGAAGAGGACTGATAGGTGGAGGCGGAGCCCATGGAATTGGAACCATAGGATTTGGGTGCCGTGGAGTATGAAGAGCCTGAGTTTGAACCTGAACCCTTAGGTTTGGAGGAAGAGGATGAAGAGGAGGAAGGTTTATCACGGTTTTCACATGAAATCTCAGCCTTCCAAGTCCAATAACGAGCGTTGAGTTCCTGTGCTAGGGTACACATGTCATGGAGATTATTGGGCTTACCATGGTGGGCCATATCATCTTTAATCCATGAGCAAAGTCCGTGGTAAAAAGTGTGGCGCAGGGAATTGTCACCATAGCCGACAATAGAGGCGTGTTGATTGAAGCGGACTATATACTTCATAATCTGGTCTCCGTCGTGCATCCGAAGGTTTTCCAACTCATCTTCAGCATCTCCAATGGCATTGAATGGACCAAAGTTAGTCTGGAGTTCCACGAGGAAAGCGGCATAGGAGTATGCCTAGGCAGGAGGGTGAGTGTGGTTAGGGTGGAGGATATCCAGTTCAAACCAATCAAGGGTGACACCAGAAAGGAAGGATACAGCATAGTTGACCTTCAAGGCGTCAGCACAGAATGCGTCGGGCCTGTCATTGAAGTTCAACTGGAGGGAAACAATGAACGCCTTCAGTTTCCATGGGTCTGAGCCATCAAAGGTATCAGGCTCCTTGACCTTCATGCATATGGGGCATTGCAGAGGGTTATTGACTTGGTTGGCGAGGCCGTGGAGCAGGTTAAAGAAGTCCCTGATCATGGCTTCATCATTGTTAGGGTTGTTAGGGTTGTTAGGAGGATTAGGAGGGTTGGGAGGGTTAGGAGGGTTAGGAGGGTTACTGCCAGGTCCACCAGGACCACCGGGGCCGCCAGGACCTCCAGGGCCACCAGGATTAGGTGGACCACTGCCAGGTCGGCAATTGTCATTGCCCCACAGAAGGCAAGCGCTGCGGTTACTAGGGGAGTCAATGTCATCCTCGGAATCACCGCCAGGTTCCTCTTTGTTTTGAATGGGGAATGTGCGACATGGGTTAGGAATTGGAGTCCATGGAGGGTTGTTTCGGTAGCTGCCGTAGCCACCTGAAATGGACTCCGAGGGTCCGGGGGCAAGGTTGAGGTTGAATGGATCAGGATTGATTCCGTTGTTGGCTTGGCATTGGGTGAAGCCATTGTGGGTGTAGGTTTCCCTATGGAACTGGCTGGTGGATGTGGAGTCTTCACCAAAAAGGTGTTGATCTCCTTTGGAGGCGGATTGGGGAATGTCATTCATAGAGAAAGTGGGTTTGGGGTCTGTGGTGGACTGAGTAGTCTCAGTTTGTTTGAGAATCACGGTAGACATTCCTAAAAATTTCGACTCAAGGGTTTGAGTTCGAATATACTGTTAGGATCATGCCAATAGGAAGAAGTGAAGCGGAATGCATGTGGGCTTGGCAAAGCTATTAGCAACATCACCCCTGGGTCGAAGCCCTAAGATGAATATGGACGGAGTCCACGGAGTAAGACAAGTAGAGATTAAGATGAAGTTGCATGAAGTCGGAATCCATGGACTTGTAGAAGAGATTGAGATTAGGCTTGAAGGCCAAGTGGAAGTGAGTGCAAGAGTATTTGGCTAAACCAAGTTGATATTCGAACTAAGGTATGTACTACTAGTTGTACAGTTTATATACTAGAGCGGAGTCTGATGGATGGAGGCTAGAATAAGTATGGACATGGCTGGAATAATGTAAGTCTGGAATAATCTGTATCTAGAGGAGTTGAGTATTCTGTGGACTCCGATATAACACCTACTCGGTACTGTTGATGGATTCTAGGTGTGATACATGAATATGTGAAATTAGTATGTGAAATAGAGATATGAAATATGGGATAGAAACTGGGAAACGGAATCCGTCAGATTCCGATAAGTGTATTGGAGCCAGTGGGGTTGGTTGAAGGTTGATGTCCATGGAGTCCGCAGCATGCTTGTTACACCAAGCCCACATGCATTCCACTTCATCTCTTCCTATTGGCACAATCCTAACAAGTACATGACACTAACATACACTTATAGTTCTGACTATTGTCCATTGTACCATAGGTTCATCAGTCTATAAGAAGGAATTTCAAGTAGGCATATATTGTAAGGGATGCACTTCAAGGTGTAAAGAGTCATTATATGCATCATGTATGACATTCATTAAATTGAGGCTAGGTTATTTTGAGTGATAAGGAGATTTCAAGTAAAGATATATCATACTAGAGCCACAATTTGAATGGCATCTTCAGTAGATCTGCCTGAATGCCATATTTGAGTTCACTGTCTCTTTCTAGTTCATCAAGTGATTCAAAGATGAGAAGACTTGAAACCTCTGTTGCATCTGGCCACTGACTTGATGCAGTTGACAGACATTCTCTTACAAGTGACCATAGTAAATCATTTGGGAAAATGTCTAAGGGTGGTCTTGGTGGAAGATTTCATTTTGTTAGGACCTCACACATGACACCAGCTTCATGCTTGATATTGCTAAAAGGTGGTTTTCCAGTAAAGATCTTAGGAGGATGTCATAAGAGGTAGAGACGGTAAGTGTGCTCTGACCCTACCTTGATAATGGTGCATCCATATGCATAGATATCCCTAGCAGTGAGTTATGATTGATTGAATAGTGCTGAATCCATATACTCAGGAGCTAGCCAATGGATGCATCCTTTGCTCATCCTAGAAGAGCTGTCAAGAACCTGTGATTCCGCAAACAAGGAAAGGCCAAAATCAGACAGACAGCATTGTAGGTCATCCATGACAAGAACATTCGCCTAAGACCAGTCCATATCAGAGGTAGCACAATGAAGATGAACCTTGTAGTGAACATACCCCATGGATATCAGCATGCACTATAGGTGGATTATGATTGTGTAAATATTTCATTCCTTCAGCAATCTGAATCAGCTAGAAAAAAAAGATAGCTTAAGTGCTCATCAACTGTCACACTATGTCTGGCACACTGACTTGAGGTGATTGTGATCAGGATGAGTTTCAAGATAAGAGATGATATTCCCATTGACCATCCAGGGTGATATCAGACAGTAACTTGGGGCAAAGAGGTCTTCATTGACTCCCAGAAATGGAAGAACATTAGGATGATTTAGCTGTCTCCATATGAGAGCTTCATGGCAAAAATCCTGCAGCAGGTCAGGACTGGTTTGACTGCCATGGCTAGTACATGCACAACTCACATGAAGAAGTTTCTCTCGAGCCTCTTCGGAAATGAATATCCGAAGTACCTTCAAGCATACTTGAGTATTGTGAGATTTCCCTTTCCAAATATCCTGGCAGAGGTGTTACATGTAAATGGAATCACTACCCAATATGGAGCAGATACGCACTGCAAAGCCGCCACCACCGATGGGATTGACTCCCTCTCTAGTCACATCTTGACAAACAAAGGATGAGGGCATAATGTTCCATGCCTTGCTAAGCGCTCGAAGACATTTTATGTAGGCGGCACGGTATACATTGACACAAGGCATGTCATCCAGCTCCTATCAATTCATTATGTAGAGGCTTCACTATTACCAAGGCTTGGACAATAAACACACCTGTTGCAGTACATCCATGACCAGGATTTGAACCGATGGTGATATCAACCCCACAGATCTCCAAGGAGAAGAAACATCTTGAACTAGACATCGGATCTGCCCTCATAGATTGGCCTCTTTGTTGTCAAGGTTGATGTCATCTGTTAGATGTAGTAGCAGTACGAGACACACATGGACTACATATTTGATATTTACTTTCCTTTTTTGTTGACAATGCACAGCTGAGATGTGAGTACCTCTATGTATATTTGTCCTGGCACATTACTTATCATATTATAGTAATGATATGTTGTTCTATACAGGTACCTAATACAGCTTTTTACCAACAGCTGAGATTAACGATACATTGTTCTATACAGACAACATCACTCTCAATTTCCTCTCGAGCTTCACTTTCCATTACCATGTCTGAGCGCCTACCTCGATAACTCCAAGAGGTTATGGGCCCTGCTACCATAATGTCAACAACTGCCATAAAGTTGGTTAGCACAACAAAGCTTGAAGACGATGGAACGAACTGGGTTGCATTTGAAGAGAAAATCACCAACAAGTTTCTTGACAAGGGTCTTGGCCGACACCTACGAGGAACCGCCTGTGCACCCCCTCACCCAGTTGAGCACAAAGGAAAATTTTACCGGTCTACTGACACTGGATTTTCACACCCACTCTTGGATGATGACCTGGAGAAGCTGGAGGACAAGCTAGAAGAGTATGAGCAGAAGGAGGCAAAGATGCGCTGCATCATTTATGAATCCATCTCTGACTCTACCTTCAATGAGATCAAGGGTGAAGCAACAGCTGCCCTCGTCTGGAAAAAGCTTGTCAATGTCATGACTGGCAAGGGTGATCTTGTACGCAAGCACCTCCTAACCTGGCTCAGCAACATGTCCTGCCCCAACAAAGGCAACATGCAGGAGCACCTTGGCCAGATGAGGATCCTCCGTGAACATATTGAGGGCATGGGCTTGAAAATCGAAGATAATCAGTACACCTCAATGATCCAAAAATCGCTCTCACCTTTCTATGACCACATCTGCCACACCCTCTCTGCTACCAGCAAATTCACAAAAATACCCCTCACATTGGATGTACTTATTGCGGCACTGCAGGAGGAATGGGATGAAGAGGTGGCATCAAAGGCAACAGCGGAAAATGTGGCAATGTTTGCGCAACAACAAAACAAAGGAAGAGGTCAAAGCAGTCAGGGTTCGAGGGGGAAAACAAAGAAAAAATCAGACAGGTCCCACCTTAAATGCATGAACCCGGCATGCGGCAAAACTGGCCACCTCATCGGGGATTGTTGGTGCGAAGGTGGTGGGAAAGCGGGTCAAGGTCCAGCTTTGAAAAAGAACAAGGCTAAGGGAAAGGGGAAAGCAAAGGAATTGGCATCAGCAGCCATTGATGAAAGCGACAATGAGCACGTCATCGCAGTCATAGCTGATGACAACGATGACTCAAATGTGGCCTTAGTGTGCACATCGGACTACAAGACCAAGGGTAATGCTCACGTAGCAATGGGAGAAGAAGTTACAGCAATTGCTGACTGTGGAGCTTCGAAAATGTACTCACCCGAATGTTGGAGATTCAAAAATTACACCAACATTGACCCGAAGCCCATCAAGGCCGCGAACGGTGAAGTCTTCCATGCAATCGGCAAAGGGGATCTTCAATTGCCATTACCTATGGGTAAAGACAAAAAAAAAACCCACCATTGCAAGTTTTTGAAATGCATACCATGCACCAAAAATGGCATACACCCTTATATCTCTATCACAAGTCAGCTGCGCCAGATTTCCCATCCATATTGAACCCTCTGATCGAACCATGTACATCCATATGCCATGACCCAATGCTAGGATCATAGCCAAGATCCCCGAAGCCAGAGGCTTATACATCATATCGACTCCAGGCACATGCCAGCCTGCCACGGGAGCAAAACCAGATGTCGCTATGGCGGCTAGTAAGCTCAAAGTGAACATCACAGAGCTACACAATATCTGTGCTCACTGAAGCCATGCCACTCTCCATCGCATGTATGTTGATGGCCATATTGAGGGAATCAAGCTTGACCTGGACTCGAAGCCAGAATTTTGCAAGACCTGTGTGAAGGCCAAGGCAAAACGCAAACCGTTCCCCAAACAAGGTCAATATGAGTATGTTGAAAATGCTGGCAACAAAGTTGTTGGAGACTTGATGGATCCAATGTCTGTTATATCACTAGGGGGGGCACACTATGCCTGCACATACCACGATCTACACACCCATGAATCAAAATCTGAGTATCTATCAAAGAAATCAGGTACCTTTGGATCATACAAGCGCTACGAAATCTGGATCAAGGTCCAGCATGGTGTTGAAGTCATAAAGATCTTGGGCATGGATCGAGGGGGAGAATTCCTAAGTGACGAGTTCACTCAGCACCTCAAGGCAAAGGGGACAGAGCGACACCTTACAGTACATGATTCCCCACAGTCAAACAGCATTGCCGAATGCTCCAACGGATATCTGATGGACATGACAAGAGCATTTCTAATCAGTTCAGGATTACCAAAATATCTATGGGCTGAAGCTCACCGACATGCTGAATGGGTCTACAACCACACCCCAATGAAAGCAATACCATCAGGGAAAACCCCATTTGAGATGGCAACCAGCAGAAAGCCCAACATCTCTGGCCTTCGTCCATGGGGATGTCGCTGCTGGGTCCGAGTCAAGGCACTGGAAAAGCTTGGGGAGCATGCTATTGAGGCTCGCTTCGTTGGAATTGATACTGAAGCGAAAGGTTGGAGGATTTACTGGCCTGGAAAGTGAAGGGTCAGCATTGAACATGATGTTTACTTCAATAAAGAGGACCTAACTCCAGAACCCTTTGTTGTCAAGGGGGAGGATGAAGATATCAACTCTCCTCAGGTTCCAAAGCCATCTACAACCATCCAGCCCACTGAAAATCAACCAAATGAACCACAAAATCCCACAGAAACTCACCCAGAACGTCCAGAATCCCCACTCACAGACATAGAGTCTGATCCTGCTCCTCAGCCAAGCTGACCCAAGCGCTCTGCAGCCCCAAAACCAGGCCAACTCGCACTCCCAGACCTACGCAAACATCCCACCGCTGCTGGAATAGCAGTAACCATGCCTGAAGATGAGTCAGATGATGAAGATGATGAGCTGTTGAGCTCCTCACCGGTAGACTATGCCATGATAGCAGACATCGAACCAGTGACCATGAAGGAGGCACTGAGTGGTCCTGACGAGGGAGAATGGCACAAATTGATGCTCACAGAAGTCAGGCAGTGTGAGAAGAAGAAAGCGTGGAAGGTGATGAAACAAGAAGACGTTCCCACGAATGCAAATATCGTGGACACGAGATTCATGTACCAGGTCAAACAGAACGAAACTGGCAAGCCTGAAAAGGCAAAGTCGCGTTTCATAGCTAAAGGATTTACTCAAGTCCAAGGTGTCAACTACTTCAACACATATGCCCCGGTTGTCCGCCTCCCTACTCTCCACATCCTACTATCCATGGCTGCCTCTCGTGATGCAATAATTGACCAAGCCGATATCAAAAATGCATACCTGCATGCCAATATCACTGAGGAGATCTATATCAAGTTCCCGAGTAGATATGAAGAGTTCTTCGAAATCCCAGAACATCTCAAGGGCCAGAACATCTGTGCCAGACTGCTCAAGTGTCTATATGGCACGAAGCAAGCAGGACGAGGCTGGTACCAAACCCTGAAGTCGACAATGATCTCCCTTGGGTTCACAGTTAGCAATGCGGATGAGGCCGTCTTCTATCGGATCGAGTCAGCGACAAAATACACCATCATCGCAGTGGCCACAGATGACTTCACCATTATAGCAAACTCCCAAGAAGAGTCGAACCGATTTAAATGAGAAATTGGCTCTCATTTTGAGCTCATTGATCTTGGGGCTATTCATTGGCTGCTGGGTATGCACATCACTCGAGACTGGGAAAATCACACCATCAGTATTGGACAACCTGCATACATTGATCAAATTGCAAAACGTTTTGGCGTTGAGGACATGGCCCCATTTGCGACCCCAATGGAAGCAAATCTCAATCTGAACCCAGACTCACCTTCCATGTCCAAGGAACCAGCCACACCACGTGAAAAGGCACTCTATCATGAACTCCTGGGCTCCCTCATGTACGTTGCAGTTGGTTCTCGCCCTGAAATCAGTTATTCGGTCTCAGCACTCTCACAATTTGTTGAGGAACCGCATTCAACTCACCTAAAGGCCGGATTCCGAGTCCTTCGCTACCTCAAGGGTATGCGTGACCAACGGCTCACAATTGATGGCATTGAAATCAACCCTAAGGGCTATCACAATGCATCATATGCTAACCAGCCTGGGAGGAAATCTATGTCCGGATTCATGCTGTTCATGGGTCAGGGCACCGTTATGTGGACCTCAAGGAAGCAACCAATCGTTACTGTCTCCACAGGTGAATCAGAATATGTCAGATTGACCCAAGCATCAAAAATATGATCTGGCTGCACAAGCTCCTTTCCGAGCTCTCCACATTCATCATGAACCCTTCCATCTATCCAAATGAACCCACCATCCTCTACTCCAACAGCCAAAATGCCCTATCTATAGCCAAGGATTCAGTATTTCATGAATGTATGAAGCACATTGGAGTCCGTTACCATTTCATCTGGCAAACCATCGAGCAAGGCCACATCAAGCTACAGTATTGTCCCACTGATGACATGATTGCTGATGTCCTAACAAAGCCGTTGGCCCGTCAAAAGTTCAAGAAGTTTACGGAAGCACTGGGCGTTGTGTAAACGAGCTGCATACGTCTCGAGGGGGAGTGTTAGATGTAGTAGCAGTATGAGACGCACACAGACTATGTATTTGATATTTACTTTCCTTTTTCGTTGACAATGCACAGCCTCACATCTCAGCTTTTTACCAACAGCTGAGATGCGAGTACCTCTACGTATATTTGTCCTGGCACATTACTTATCATATTATAGTAATGATATGTTGTTCTATACAGGTACCTAATACAGCTTTTTACCAACAGCTGAGATTAACGATACGTTGTTCTATACAGACAACGTCGCTCTCAATTTCCTCTCGAGCTTCACTTTCCGTTACCACGTCCGAGCGCCTACCTCGATAACTCCAAGATCATCCCAGCCTTGGAGAATCGGGTTCATGAGAGCGGTGCTTTCATCAAGCGCATTCTCATTACTGTCGTCAGAGTCTTTGGATGTCATGGTCAAGCGTACGTTATGTATGCACAATGGGAAGGATCGGAATCCAGACGATGCAAGTAAGAAGGATCGAGGTCGTAGACGAGTTCGAGTTGTTTGTTTGGTCAACACCATTGCATCACATGTCAGCTGTATTAGACGCCCGAAGGGATGAATATACCGTTCGGAATAATATGCATTGGTACAAGCAAGGAAGAAGCAAAATAATTTAGTGTTACATAGTGTTCATCGCGTCGGAGTCGCAAGATATTTAGCCACCTCGGCCTTGACATCATACAAATGAGTCGGGTTCAGCCAGAGCATAATACGGAGCGGAAGATGGCCTGCATGAACGAATCAGACAAACGGTGTGAAACGAGGAAGAAGAGCGTACACATAATCCAGAGTATCAGATCCCTAACAGCTGCTCTGAACCAACTGATATCACGCTTACCGTCCCCATACCGTCTTCCCCTTCTGAGGACCTTGCCTACACGAGGAATCCTCATACTTTCGTACGCCTTGGCAGCCTTGGGGAGATCGGCATCGTAGTGGCGGAGGAGGATGGCGAGCATCTGCGCATCCTCAAGCGCCATGGACGCGCCTTGTCCGGAGTCTGGTGCAGCAGCATGGGCGGCGTCGCCCACGAGCATGATCCTCGCGGAGCCAGTCTTGGGAGCGAGGGCGGTGCCGTGGAGGGACGTCCAGTGCGGGAGGTGCGGGATCTCGTAGCGAGGAAGCACGAGCCAGCGCGCATCAAACGCGGCGTGGATGATGTGCCGGATGTAAGCAGAGTTCCACGCGCCGTGCTTCTGGACGAGCAGCGCTTGCACGTCGTCCATGCGGGCCGGGGGCGTGTCGGTAGCAAATGTGGACCAGAACATGATTTGTTGTTCCTCAACAGGCGTGGTTAGTGGCAGGGCAAGTGCGTAGCCGAAGAATCCGTTGCGACTAAAGGTCATGACTGCCTTGTCTGCCTTGAGCCCGCTTTGAAGGGCAGGGGCGAGCGAGGAAAAGGGCGCAAAGCCGCCGATGCCAGTCGTGCCACTGGAAGACGGTGAGGAAAGCACGACGAGTTAGAGGACTGACGTACTCGTATTGAGGCTGGTACGAGCCTGGACCAAAGAGCGCCTGCCTGCACACGCTTCTGATCCCATCCGCGCCGATGACGAGGTCGCACGTCTCGACGCCGCCGTCCTCAAACACAACCTGGGCAGCATCCTCCGTCTCCTTCACCTCTGCGATCCTCCGTCCCCATTCGACAACACCGTCGGGAACGTCCAGCAGCAAGCCCTCGTGCACCGCCGCCCTGGGGAGCAGGACCCTGTCGTGCAGCCCGCCCAGGCGCCCTAGTGTCCTCCCAGTCTGGTTTCGGAGTATAAAGTAGGGGCAGGTGTTGCCGTGGGTCGTGAGGTAGACAGCGGATGCAGGTGAGATCGCTCGGAGCGCGCGCAGGCCATTCGGCACAATTCCGAGTCCGCCGCCGAGGATGGCGCTGGTTGCGTCGGGAGTCGGGTACGATTCGTAGACCTTGATGGAGGCGTCGGGGAGGTAGGTGTGTAGGGCGTGGTACGCAGCGAGACCGCCAATACCACCGCCGACGATGATGACCTTCATGGAGAAAGCGTAATTCAAATAATTATATAAGTATCTACACAATGAACGCCCCATCAGCCTCGACCTGCTCTTGTCCGCAAAACACGGCATGTTCGCTAGGCACCTTCTTTCCGGGCGGTGCTGGTATTCGACGCGTCGTTTTGCAGTGCGTGCAGGTGTACGCCATTACGTGCCCATGCGACGCTGATTCTAGGCATACTCAGCAAAATGCAGTAAATATGGATAAGGGCGCACTATTCGCTCGTATCGTAACTGTAGATCCTGGAACAAGAATCGTATTGCACCTTTTGCATATCGTTCGCTTGACGGATGGATCCCTTCTGCGCCGTTAGACTCTACACACACACATCCTAGCAAGCACACATTTTCACCACTGTCTTCCGACCTACAACCTTCATCGAAGTCACATAGCTGCGAGATAAATCGCCGGTGGTAACCCTCTTTCTTCGTCGAGGCGACTGAGACGTAACACCGTTGAGATACACGCTAGCTTGATACAGAAAATTGAGACGCTGGATAATATCCTTGTTGGGCACGCTGTTGGCGTTTGGCGTCCCGTCCTTCGCCTTTCTAGCCATGAGATAAGAGAAGGTCAAGCAACACAGCCACTGATCATGCTTGACCTTCGCCTCCATGGAACACCAATCATGGGACTCTGCCCTCAAATTATTCTTCAAAGAAACCGGTCTCCTCCAGGCTCTTCGTGGCTTCGAACTCGACATGCTCGTCCTCAACCCCGCCTGGGAACGAGATTCCGTCCCCGGTGCTCTAGAGAGGCTCGTTGAGAATATCAAGGTATGCTTCCTAACGAAGTTCGCTGGTTATATTGATGTACACGCAGCATCTACCCGACCCTGAACCAGACACACTAGATGACCGCAAGGCAGCACCATACAACGACCTCCCACCCCCCACGACCCTCACCAAATCCATCTCGCAGTACCTCAGCCGCAACCGTGCTCGCAACGACGCGTCTAATCGCGCAGAGTTTCTCCGTCCCCCATCCGAGACTTCCTGCGCCAGAACGGATGCCAAAACACTGAACCGTGACACGCAAATGAAATACGACATTGCTAAAAACGAAGACGGGCCGCTGCGTCGAACGATGAAGAAAACGGTCGAGGAAGAAAAGGCAGAGGAGGTTGAGAATCCAGCTCTCTCTGAGCGAATCGCAAATGTGGAGACGCATCTAGCGGTGCATTACGGTATGTATCCCACTATTTCTTATTCGTCTCTCAATGTCCACAAGTACCTTCTCCGCCCGCGAGCATACCAGCAAGAATTCAATTCCTCGAACAACACATCATCCGGCTCGAGAAGGAATACCCGCCATGGGCCGCACTTCACTTCAACCAGCCTCGACGAAACGCAAGTCTTTCCCTCACTCGTCTAGTCATTTTCTGAATATCGCGTCTAGTGGCCCCCACCACCGCCTTCCACGCCAATCATCGTACCGCCTCACCTGCGGAGTCGCGAGCCTCCCGTAGCTTCCACAGCCCCCCAAGCTGCAGGCGGGGCCAAAGGCAAATCAAGTCTTACTAGGGCCGTCATGGAGAGACTCGAGGTGGAGAAAGCGATGAAAGACCTAGGTAGCACTAAACTAAGCTAGAATAATGACAATTCCGGAGCCTGCCACACCGTTAGCGTGAACACCCACAGTAACAGAAACACCACTCACCAAGCCCCTCGTCTCAAAAGCGAGCCAGTCTCCCGTCCCGGTAGGCAACAACCCCATCGACCGACACTTCCACAGCCCCACCGCCAGCGTCAGCAGGTTACACAACACATACACGATCTTTTGCAGGGGGAGCGTCGTCGCTGACCTCGGCGGCGCCGTCGATGGTGCGAATTGCACAAACGCTGGAAAGTACATCAGCAGGGGGACTGTGATAGACGGGAAAGACGCACCTTCAGTGATACCGGCGATGTTCTTGAAGGGCGTCCACAGGAGCATGGCGACGATGCCCATGCTGAAGATCTGCACGCCCCCGCCGGACATGTACAGCATGAACGCCTGCATCGGGAGCGACTTTGCGGGCGCGATCGCCATGTCCCATGCGCGCCGCTCTTTCAGCTGGTCGTACGCTCCTGCCGGCGTCGACGTCGATACCTTGGACGGTCCACCTTGCTTCGACTGCTAGTTCGTCAGAGTAAGATTAGCGGGAGGGTAGGCAGACGTACGGTGGTGGTGAGTGATTTGGAGAACCCAGGGGGAGGGAGCAGTTGCCGGTATTTGGAAGAAGATTCCAAGGATGCAAAGTCGAGTGTTTGCATGGTGGTTGAGGTGAAGGTGTCCGGGCCGCGTTCCGATCTTGCCTTTTACCTCGACGACTTCGAGGCAAGTACGTATACGAGCATGCTCGCCATCATTCGTCAACGGTGAGTAATCAAGCTCTTTACACTATCATTACACTTCTGACAAAACATTAGACCATATGACTGCTTCGAATTCTTTATAACATGACCTGTCGACCCTTCTTTCTCTCATCCCACCATGCCCCCTACTCCCCAGCCCTTCACGATCGCCGTCCCAGACGACCAAATCCACCGCCTGCGCCACAAACTCGCCTTGGCGACGTTTCCCGACGAGCTCGAGGACGCAGGTAGGAAGTACGGCGCGCCCCTGGCTGATGTCCGCCGCCTCGTCGCGCGGTGGAAAGAGGGCTACGACTGGCGCGCACACGAAGCTGCGCTGAACGCCGAGCTGCCCCAGTTCACGCTCGACATCCCTGTAGAGGGATTTGGGGTGCTCAATATACACTTTGTGCATCAGACGAGTAAGGTGGGGGGTGCGATACCGTTGTTGTTCATTCATGGATGTGAGTTTGTGTCGGGAGCGACTCGGAAGTTTGTCTGACATCTTCAACTTGCAATAGGGCCCGGGAGTTTTATCGAAGTAAAGAAAGTACTCCCACTTCTGACTGATCCCGAGGGTCCTGAACACCCAGCATTTCATGTTGTGGCTCTCAGTTTGCCTGGGTATGGGTTCTCGCAGGCGCCTACTAAGCAGGGATTCGCGAGTGCTCAGTATGCAGAGGTAGGCTTGGGGATCTGTGCCTTGAAAAAGAAGACTGAGGTCTGGCTTTTAGGTGGGCCATAAGCTCATGCTCGCTCTCGGCTACGATGCCTATGGTAACTTTGTCTGTCGTACTTCAATGAAATCCAGCTCTAATCCTGTGCATTAGTTACGCAAGGGGGAGACTGGGGAGCACGCGTAAGTGATGTACTTTGCTGTACCAGCACTACCACTAACCTATGATCAGATCACTCGTACCATAGCTGTCAAATACGGCGGAACCCACGCAAAAGCATGGCACACCAACCTCCCGATGTACGTACCCACCCCCTCTTCTCCATGCTAAACTCCTCACCACTTCGAATAAGAGGAGCCAAACCCCCCATATCGCGTCCCCTGCTCTGGCTCAAAGACCACCTTCTGCCCTTGACCGCATTCGAGAAAGCAGGGCTCGAACATTCCAAGGTGTTTGACGCTACGGGTCGCGGGTACTTCCTCGAGCAAGCGACACAACCCCAGACTCTCGGGTACTCCCTAGCTGATTCTCCCGTCGGCGTGAGTGTTTCCCCGTGACATACCACGTTACAACTTCTAATCGATCCTATAAGCTTCTTGCTTGGATTTATGAGAAACTACTTAATTGGACGGACGAGTACCCGTGGGAGGACGATGAAGGCGAGTGCTTGCTCTGTCAGATGCGAGGTCGAGTTCCACTAACGGCGAGATAGTGTTAACGTGGGTCTCTATATACCTATTCTCCCGCGCGGGCCCAGCGGCCTCCCTCCGAATCTACTACGAGACGACACAGGAAGACACCGCCGTCGCGCCCAAAAAGCCAGGCAGCACCATCCCCACCCCCAACATCAAGCCATCCACCATCCCCATGGGCGCTTCCTACTTCGCCAAAGAGATCAGGCGGACCCCCAAGACGTTCGTTCCCCCCAATCTGCAATATGAGTACGTTCCGTTGACTGATTTGTGATTTGTGTGTAGGTGGACCGCAGCGATAGGGAACCTCAAGTTCGTGGCTGAGCATGATGGGGGAGGGCATTTTGCGGCGCATGAGAGGCCGGAGGAGTTGGTGGGTGATCTGAGGAAGTTTTTTGGGAAGGGTGGGCCTGCGGGGGGTGTTGTTCCTGGGAAGAGCGGGTATGAGGGGTGAGAGTGTGGGCGTATTGAAGGACTGGCTCGGGATGGATTTTGACCTAGTGCTGTGATTTCGCCGTATGGAACTGATATCCTTCTTCTCTATTCCTTGTTTCGTGGTGCTTCGTTCTTACGGATGTCGATCGAAATAATATACCAAAGTTGCAGTACTTCTACGAGCAAGCGACACAACCCCAAACTATCGAGCAGGGTGATATATCACTGCTAATCGATTTTAGAAGCTCCTTGCTTGGATATACGAGAAACTACTTCTTTCACTGGATGGACGAATGCCCGTGAAAAGACGATGAAGGCAGATGATTCCTCTTTCAATTAAAAGTTCCACTTAATGACATCGTCGTACTCCCGTGCAAGGCCTACAGCCTCTTTGCGAATCTACTATGAGACCAGACAAGAAGACACTGCCGTCGTGCCCAAATCAGGCTCCCTCTCGACCCCGAACATCAAGCTATATACTATCCTCATGAAATGCTTCATTCGCTATGGAAAATCCGGCGTACGTCCAAGACGTTCAACAGTCCATCCTCAATCCGGTTACGTTTGGCTGACTGATTTGCTCGTATGTGGACCCAAGCGATGAGGAACGTAACTTTCGTATCTGGATACGCGTATGGAGGCGACTCTGCAGCGCAGGAGAAGTTGGCAGGCGGTTTGAGAAAGTGTTTTGGGAGGACATTTGCTATATCACCAAAGCGTGACGAATACAGTGCTCGCCTCGCTCAATATACGACATGACTAGAGTCAGTACGACAGAGCGTCGAGAAATGGAATCGGTGATGCCTAATAAAGGCATGGAAGAAGTGCTGAGACTTGGTAACTTTCAGTGACTAACCACACCTTGCGACCTTTCCGCCTCCTGGACTCTGTCCTCCCCCTTCCGGTTCGAATTCTACAAGCAGTTATTAGTTTCAGTCCTATTCTGCGGGTCATGCATGTTATACCGACTAGTCCACAAACCGCTTGAACGCTTCGTAACAAGAAAGAATTATCGCTCTGTTGTCCAGTGGCCTCATACCCTCATCGAGACGGCAAGCAGGGCGAGGCACCGGAGGGAGATGTGCATACACAACAGTGCGTGTTGGCGGATACTGGCCTAGTGTAACACTCTTTGCGAGTTCGTTGGTAACGGGAACCTTGTAGAACACAGGTGTCAGAATAGTTCCAGACATAACCTTGTGACCCTGGCCGAAGAGACGCCTTCGCTCGTAGTTATTTGTCTGAAAAGCAGCAATCACTTCCGCTATAAGCTGTGGTTCCGCTTCCATGTCTTGCTTGCTGTCCTGAACAAGGAGCAGAATCTCGTTGGAGTCCGATACGATACCAACGTTAGGTTTTGCATCTCGTTGCTCGCCACATATGAAAAGCGGGATGTTTCGCCGTGAACAAGCCACATTGGGTCGTCGCGCGTAGCCCAATGTATTCAACAAGTGGATGGCAAGTCGTCCACTGCTGACGTTTGCGCAGAAACTAAATTCGTGGCCCAATCCATGTATCGCCAAAGTGCATAGTTTCCTTCATCTGCCATATCTTCGGCTGCAACATTCCGCAAGAGTTCAGTAGCGACAGGTGGCTGGGGTAGAGGGTCGACGCCAAAGAAGGTGGCCGCGTCCTGATATTCAACGACAATGTTGTACACGTGCAGTTTATTTTGGCCCCAGTTGCTTCCTGATTTGGCGATACGCAAGAGATTGGCCACATTAGAGCGATCAATAAGAACAGTGACGAACAACAGTGTGCAGTCTCTCGTAGACAGACGGACGATACACGACTGTGAGATAGGGAGTGACATCGGCTTGAGACAAAAATTCACTGTCATGGTCCCCCAGACTTCGACAAGCTGACTAGAGGAGTTCAAAACCAGCCTAGCTCGCGGGAAGATGATACGTCGTTGCGGGGGAAAGAAAATTAGCAATGAAACCTTGTACAAACAAGACTAACCTTGATGATACACGGTCCTCGCTTGCCAGATGGCGATAATTCATTTTGGGATGGAAATCCAGGGCCTCGGTGACTAGGACTTGAGGAAGAATGCTTGAGATGATCTCTGCATCTAGTCCAGCTCGCGGGACGACGATACGTCGTCTCAGGGCAAAAATACTCCCCCATGGCGGCACAGACCTTTGGGACAAGTCCGACTTGGCTCCTGACTGTCATCATCCCGTATTTTCCCACGGTTTGAGTCCAGGAGGAGAGTTGGCAATGAGCGATACTGGGACCCCCCCAGCCCATATTCCCCCTCACAAAAGGACACACCATGTGTCCAGGACCTCGAGAGTCCCGCAATCACCCCCAAAATCTAGCAAAACGCAGAGAACGACCGATCTCTCCACTCCACGCCCCCGAGTCGCCAACGACAACCCTCCAATGCGGAGGATACGGAGCAGTCGGAGCAGGAGCCCACCAAGGAGCTCACTTCAGAGAAGAGGAAGTCACTACAGCGAGAGGCCAATGGCGCCTTCAGACTCTGACGATCCATTTAGCGCACAAGAAATACACTCAAACCAAGCTCGCCAAAGTACCTGCGACACGCGTGGAGCATCTTCCAATCCGGCGTTCTCAGAGACCACTGGAGGTGAAACGACAGACGGATACGAAGACATGACCGACGAAGACGACGCAATGTCAATGCTCACGCCGGCGGAGGCAAAGGAACAGCAGGTGAACACCTTGAAGGACACGTTCAGAGGAGCGATGAAGGACATGATGGTCCTGGCCCAGCGAATTCATACAGAGTGCACGACTGCTGAGTCTCGTAAATTTATGTTAGAGGAAACTGACAATATAAAACAATTTCTATTTGTAACCACAGGGCAAAATTGGAAATCCATTGAGGGTTCCCTCCAAGATACGAAACAGCAACTTGAAGCTACTGTTACAGAGTGCACGGCCCTCAAAGAACAAGTAGCCGAACTGTCGAGGGCATCCAACGCGAAGTTCGAACGCATGGAGCAAATGCTCGATACACTGCTAAGAAGCAACACGACAACGAGAACCGCCGAACCCAGCCCCGCACGACCCAACCCCACTGCAAACAACACCATGCCAGCTCAACAAACGAGCCACAAAACAAAAAAGATCCCAGCCAACGCCAACGCAGCACACCACCCAACCAGACTCGTCGTCCAGATCCTCCCGAGCGGAATTCCGGCAGACGAAAGGAAGGAGCCATTTGCATTGGTCAAGACAATCAACGAAGCTCTTCAAGACCACGACGATGCCAAACACATGGTAGTCGTGTCCGGCAAGTACAACACCAATGGCAACGTTATAATATGCACCAGAGAAGACCAAACGGCAGTGGAACTGGCAAAATTCAGCCATCTTTTTACGGATTTGATAGCCCCAGGTCGAGACGTCACCTGCCGACCAGACCGACGCTGGTTCAAAATCCAAGTGAACAACG
Source organism: Armillaria luteobubalina (assembly GCA_030435615.1). Lineage (NCBI taxonomy): Eukaryota > Fungi > Basidiomycota > Agaricomycetes > Agaricales > Physalacriaceae > Armillaria > Armillaria luteobubalina. Next base: position 346,523 of record JAUEPU010000052.1, read on the forward strand.
TCAGAACAGGAGCTTTCGACAGCATGTATGGTACGCCTCGAGTTCACTCGTCCAAAGAAATCCTAGAGGAGTTCTGCCGAAGCAACCCTCTCTTCAAGACCCTTGATCTTTTACAGGAACCCAGATGGATGCGAACGGCAGAGGAAATAATCAACCAGGCCCACTCTTCCGTGGTATTTGCGATCGGTGATGAAGACCAAGCGCGATTCCTTCTGAAAGAACGGAAGTACCTTGCAGCGTTCGGGCGCACAGCGCCTATGAAGCCATATGCGGACCACTCCCCAGTCATCCAGTGTGTGGGATGCGGGACGTTTGGACACAGAACATGCGAAACGGTGAGGTGTCGACTCTGCAGGTCGGTAGAACACTCATCAGAGGAACACCAGAAAAACTGCCAAGAATGTGCAAAGTGGCAAGAGACGCACATGGAAGAAGACGAAGCGGCAACCACTGCAGTGTGTGCGCACAACCTCAAATGTGTGAACTGTGGAGGAGACCATGCAGTAGATGCACGGCGTTGCCCTGAATGCACCAACCGATACGGCACAGCGCGTGCAGAAGCGAGCAAAAAGGTAAGCAATATGATACAAGCTGATGACCAATGGCAGACAGTGAAAAAGAAAAAGACAAAGAGGTCTAAGGTGGGGCCCAGCCATACAACGTCTGTGCCGCCAAATACCCAGTCCGTCACGATCCCCAGTGATATTAGCAGAAAAGTCCCCGAATTGACAGCCACGACCCCATCGCTGAACCCATTCGAGCTGCTAGATCAACTCGACACCGACCAGCTCCAACCACTGCTGCAAGTGAATATCCACTTCTTCTCGAAAGAGGCCATTGAAAAGGCCACTGTCATCCTACCTGACCCCAACACTGTCTGGTCACAATGAGTTACGATCACAGTGACCAAAGACAGTACACGGAACCAATACGCTTTGCCCAACTAAATGCTAACAAAAAGAAACACCCGATCCAAACTCTCCTTAACCACCATATCAACGACTTCGACCTCCTCCTATTCCAGGAACCTAATTGGAGCTTTATAGGTCGGGATGAGAACGACAAGGGAATAAGTGGGCCAGTCGAACATCCCTCCTGGACTCCCATTACCCCGATTCCCTCAGCGAAACACGATGACCCATATCCCCGCACATTCGCCTATATAAAGAAATGAGCTGACATTCGTGCGACGCTACGCACAGACATCATTCAAGACCGAGATATCCAAATCATCAACATCGACCAGCCAAACCAAGCAACAACTACGGTGATACACATATACAATGACCCAAGATGACAGCAAGATGGAGCAGCATGGCGACTCTGAAACCTAACACTCCCAACGGACCACCCTGTAATCATCACGGGCGACTGGAACATCCACCATCCACTTTGGGCAACGAGCGAAGGCCCTCCCGATGCCATAACCAAGGAGATTGTTGAATGGTTAACCGAACAAGGATATGCCCTTCTCAATGGGAAAGGGGAGATCACGTACTCTCCACACTCAACAAGGGGAACACCCTCGGTAATTGACCTAACCTGGCAAAACCCTGCTGCACTACACCAGGATACACTCAAAGACTGGGCTATTGACGAGTGCCTGGCCTACGGATCAGACCACAGCGGGCTTAAGTGGCAAATTAACCATAATGTCCATGAAACTGACAATATCTCAGGAGCTCAATATAACTTTAAAGCCGCAAAGGAGGACACATGGGCACCAGAGTACATCAAACAGCTCAAGGTACAGTCATCCAAAATAGACCCAATAATGTGAGAGGCCGCCCTATCGACAGACGAGCTGGAAACTGCTGCGGAAGCCATCCTGTCAGCCATGGAAAAGGCAACAGAGGAAACGGTGCTGATTCGAAAATCCAGTCCATTTGCAAACAAATGGTGGACACCAGAGCTCTCAGGGTCTGCTAACCGCATCCGTGAGATGAAGACAGCCCAGCGGGAGTTTGAGCAGGCCCACCACTGCCAAGACCGTGCAATGCAAGCGAAAATCAAGAAGGCAGAAAACTTTCATAAGAGAAGAATCCGCTTCGCTAAAGGGGACTATGCTAATGAGAAAGTACAGGATGCCAAGATGGCCGACATTTGGAGCTTCAGGGACTGGTCCAAAGGCAAACGGAACTACCCCTCACCGGCAATCCAGAGGGGCAGCAACCAAGACCCAGCAGTAAACCACCATGACAAATGTGAAGCATTGCGAAATGAGCTCTACCAGGCCCCACCCCCTCTGGAAGATGAGTACACAGTTGACCTAGACAATACTCTACCCAATGACCTCCCCTTTCAGGAGGTAACAGCGTCAGAAGTTCGGGAAGCAATATTCATTGCAAGCGCAAACTCCGCACCAGGACCAAGCCAACAGATGAATAAGGTAGTACGATGGGCCTGGAATGCAGACCCTGATATCATCATAAGACTATACCGGTGGTGCGTTCACCTAGGATACCACCCTTGGATTTTCCGCAGAGCTGTAGCAGTGGCGCTTCGGAAACCGCGCAAGCCAGACTACTCAAAACCAAGAGCATACAGACTGATAACACTCCTAGAGTGTTTAGGGAAAGGGATTGAGCGCATAGTTGCTCAGCGGCTGACGTTCATTGCAGGATGATACAACCTGATACCAGCCCAACAATTTGGAGGGAGATCAAACTACTTGACAACAGATGCCCTGCTTTCGTTCACTAACGATATCCAGGCAGCCTGGAACCACGGTAAAGTCACATCTGCTCTTAGATTTGACATCAAGGGATACTTTGATTTTGTAAACCATAACAGGCTCCTATACGAACTCTGTCGAAAGCAAGTAGCCCTGCCATACGTTCGATGGGTGGCATCATTCCTTGTGGACCGACAGGCGGCTGTCTGTCTAGACGGCATCCGAAGTGAGATGAAATCAGTGAAGAATGGCATCCCCCAAGGGTCTCCAGTGTCACCGATCCTGGCTGCATTCTACTCTGCAGAACTGGTGGAGACATTCCAGGACCGTGCGAAGTCACAAAGCAATCACCCAACAATGGAGAACGAGTCAGGAGACACCCCAACAACAACCACCCTGTTCATGTACGTGGATGATGGGAAGATCTATGTGTCATCCAAATCCCTGGATACCAATGTCCAAATCCTCCAAGATGCATACATTGAAGTCAATCGCTGGCTCAAACGGGTGGGTCTCTCTGCAGATTTGGAAAAGAGAGAGCTAATGCACTACACATGACAATCAACGGACACGGCCCCCCATATCACCTTGCAAGATGATGATGCCATACGGGTAGTACCCACAGCTGCCACAGTACGCTGGTTAGGTGTAATCTTCGATCGTAAGCTCCAGTTCAATCACCATGTTAACCACCTCGCAGCACGAGCAGCACGAGCAGTCAGTGGACTCACAATGTTGGCAAACACAGTTCGAGGCCTGTCTCAAGTCCACCTCCAACAACTGTACAAGGCATGCGTAATTCCAGTCTTGGAATATGCGAGCCCAGTATGGTGGACAGGCAAGAAGATACATCTGAACAACCTCGGGAAAATCCAAAACCGTGCACTCCGCTTAATATGCGCTGCTTTCAAGACAACACCAATCACAGCCCTAGAGCTAGAAGCCTCAATCCCCCCTCTCAGTATGTACCTCGACATGTGCATGAGATGCTGTGCGATCCAGTTCAACAAGCTAAGTACCTCCAATCCTGTGATTGAGCAACTCGACAACCGGTGGAGAGGCGGCAGAGACCCTAATATTCCCCCACCACTCCCCTTTCGCCCTATCTCTCAGTCAAAAGCAAACATAACTAAAAGCACATGTCTCCAACAGGCCGCAAGGCAGACGAGCCCCAATGACAAATGACTCTTTCCATTCTACCAGCCTCCATGGCACGAATCAACAGATGTCTACAATGGTCGCCTCCAGATCACAGAAGCAGATCCAATGGAAGACAAGAAGGACGCAGCTGCCAGGCACAAGGCTCACATAGCAGTGCTCCAGTCACCGAACCACCTGCTGATATACACAGATGGTTCACTACGTCCTCTACACCGGGTCCGCCGAGTAGGCGCAGGGCTCATAGGGTATCAGAGTGGAGCAGAGGTATTCACAAAAAAAATGGGACTGGGATCGCATGCAGAGGTTTACGATGGCGAACTTGCGGCGCTCGCCATGGCTGCCACAACAGCAGTTAAGTACTGCACCATCCACCCCGAGATCACTCACGTACACTTTTTTGCAGATAATACAGCAGCTGTGAGCGCAGCCTTCGACACAAGCTCCAAACCAGGGCAGTCGTTCTGCATCTTATTCAACAAAAGGATACAGGAACTCCTAGAAGACGGAAACCGCAGTGTGGAAGTGACATGGGCTCCAGGTCATACCGGGATTCAAGGGAATGATAGAGCTGATGAGCTGGCCAAGGAGGCAGTAGAGCTAGAAGCAAAGATTGCAGGGAGCAGGTCAAATGCTCTCCGGAGATCAAAAGAGAAGCTGAAAAGAGATTGGACACGCTCATGGAAAAACAGCCCCAAGACAGGCTTCTTCGCACCCTCCAACCGTATTGCCCCCTCCCTGAAGCCCACCAAACATTTCCATGAACTCCACGGAAATCAGGAAGTCTTCGGCCGCCTCGTCCAATGCCGCACCGGACACTGCTTTGCAGGCGAGTACTACAGCCGCTTCGTCCCCCAGGAAGACATCCAGTGTCCCTGTGGAGAACACCTACAATCTCGAGAGCATATCATCCGAGACTGCCCTCGCTACGACGGACACCGGGAAAGCTTGCACAAGGTCTCAAGGGACATATACCTGCCAGATATTCTGGGCACAAACGAAGGCATAGACGCACTGGCATCATTCCTAGAGAAATCAGGCACGTTCACAAAAACCGGTAACCCTAAACAAGCTCCATGCCATCCCTCGTTGGATGAAGAAGAGCTCATGCTGCAAGAGTGGCTGGGAGATTTCGACCTGGAGCCAGGGGAGGATCCCGGAGGCTGAGAGGCAGGGAAACGGAGGAAAGCCAGCGATATCAAGATAAAGAACAACAAGAGAACAGGCTCCATGCATCATCCCGTGCCCCGTAGCCCAAGCTACGGAGGCGTCGAACTCACTAGGTACCAAGGACTCAATGTGCAACGATACTAGAAAACTATACCATCTAAAGTATGAACATCCCTACGTACAACACTTTAGCTACTAGGCGGGCCACAGGCAAACGCCACCGCGTCTCTGTACATAGATTACGGGTAGCGGTATAGAAATTTAGAGTCAAAAAAAAAAAAAAACAGACCTTTGGGAAACATGCTTGTCATGTGACCTTAGCAGGTTTTGGATGTCGTCTATCTTAGCTTAGATTAGTGCTACCTAGATCCTTCATCGCTTTCTCCACCTCGAGTCGCTCCATAACAGCTCTAGTAAGACTCAATTTTCCTTTGGCCCCACCTGCAGCTTGGGGGCCCGTAGAAGCTACGGGAGGTTCACGACTCCACAGGTGTGGTACGATGATTGGCGTGGAAGGCGATGGTGGTGGCCACTAGACGCAATCTTCAGAAAAATGACTAGACGAGTGAGAGAAAGACTTGCGTTTCGTCTTGGTTGATTGAAGTGAAGTGCGGCCCATGGCGGGTATTCCTTCTCGAGCCGGATGATGTGTTGTTCGAGAAATTGAATTCTTGCTGGGAGGCTCGCGGGCGGAGAAGGTACTGTGGACGGTGAGAGACAGATAAGAAATAGTGGGATGCGTACCGTAATGTACCGCTAGATGAGTCTCCACGTTTGCGATTCGCTCAGAGAGAGCTGGATTCTCAACCTCGTGCGCCTTTTCCTCCTCGACGCTTTTCTTCATCGTTCGACGCAGCCGCCCATCTTCATTTTTAGCAATATCATATTTCATCTGCGTGTCACGATTGAGTGTTCTGGCATCCGTTCTGGTGCAGGAAGTGTTGTATGGGGGACGGAGAAACTGCGCGATTAGACGCGTCGTTACGAGTACGGTTGCGGCTGAGGTACTGCGAGATGGATTTGGTGAGGGTCGTTGGAGGTGGTAGGTCGTTGTATGGTGCTGCCTTGCGAGCATCTAGTTCAGGGACAGGTAGATGCTGCGTGCACATCAATACAACCAGCAAACTTGGTAAGGAGACATACCTTGATATTCTCAATGAGCTTCTCTAGGGCACCGGGGACGGAATCTTGTTCCCAGGCGGGGTTGAGGACGAGCATGTCGAGTTCGAGGCCAAGAAGAGCCTGGACGAGACCAATTTCTTTGAAGAATACTGTAAGGGCAGAGTCCCATGATTGGTGTTCCATGGACGCGAACGTCAAGCATGATCAGTGGCTGTGTTGCTTGACCTTCTCTTATCTCATGGCTAGAAAGGCGAAAGACGATACACCGAATGTCAACAGCGTGCCCAACAAGGATATTATCCAGCGTCTCAATTACCTGTATCAAGCTAGCATGTCTCTCAACGGTGTCACGTCTCAGTCATCTCCACGAAGAAAGAGGGTTACCACTAGTGATTCGCGCAGCTATGTGTCTTCGATGAAGGTTGTAGGACAAAAGACGGTGGTAAAAATGTGTGCTTGCTAGGGTATGTGTGTGTAGAGTCTAATGGCACAGAAGGGATCCGTCGGTCAAGCGAACGATATGCAAAGGGTGCAATACGATTCTCGTGCCGGGATCTACGGTTACGATACGAGCGAACAGTGCGCACTCGTCCATCTTTACTGTTCGTCGCTGAGTACGCCTAGAATCAGCGTCGCATGGGCATGTAATGGCGTACACCTGTGCGCACTGCAAAACGACGCGTCGAATACCAGCATCGCCTGCGGAGAAGGGTCCAAAGCCTCGTAGTCCTCCGCTATTTGCTAGGAACCATGTCGTTTTCAGTGGTGGGCAAGAGCAGGTCGAGCCTGATGGAACATTCATTGTTTAAATACTTGTTTACTCGTTCTCCATGAAGATCGGCGGCGGCGGTGGTGGTGGTGGCATTGGCGGCCTTACTGCCTACCACGCCCTGCACATATATCTACCCTCTAATGTCTCTACACATCCTTCGATCGTCACGTCAAAGTCGATTGGAATCGTCCCTACCACCATCTCACTGACTTCGGACATGCTAGGTCAGTTCCGTGCACGAAGGTTTGCTGCTGGGAATCGCAGTAGAATGGAGGGAAATGGTAGTGCTACAAAAACCATCCTTGAAGACAGCTCTAGTACAGTAGGGATCTAGTAGTTGTTTGTAGTAACAAAGTACAACGATAATCAAAGCGAAAGCACGACAAGAGCATGATGGCAAGCACAACAGAGGTGGAGTATAACGAATAAATTCATCGCCACGGTGAATAAGTTTTTCATAGAGAAGAAGACGAAGAGAAAGGCGAAACTGAGTCAGGGAGAAATCGATGCATCACTTGTCTACAATTGGTACAATCCCTTCCCTGCATTATGGCGGAGGTGGCACAAAAAATTGAAGTATGGCAGCTTCAATCTGATGCTGGTCAGCATCTTGTTCCAAAGTTTTAAGTGAGTGCATGCACATCTGCAGGTTGTCCCACTTTGGGGCGCTTCGCCCGGGGAGCATCAGTCCCTTCACTTGTTTGCGAAGGTTTGAGATCTATATTTTCGGTTTTGGGAGAAGTTGGGGTAGGAGAGCGAATTCGTATTTCAAAGGGCGCCTCCGGGCTCGATGATCGACATCGCTTATTACTGGAAGGCCCAGATAAGTTTTGGCGAGGGATGGCAGCCTCACCCTTGGGGTCTGATGGTAATTCTGTCGTCCACTCATAAAATAGGGTGGTTGGCGTATACGCAGCTCTTTCATCATGCTTCGAAAACTTGTCATAGGCTTCCAATGTCATAGAGTGGTCGCCCACTGTCCCACCCGTAGAGAGCCAACCCTCAACGCTGTCTATGGGAACGGTCGGATTGTGGCTGGGTTATTTTGTGAGAAAGGGATTTCAAGTTGGTATATATCGTGAGAGACATACCCCGAACTGGACCGCCGACCGAAAATAAAGGGTTCTGTACTCTGGACTGCAAATTTACTGCCCCATGGTGGTTCTGGTTCGGCGAGTGATTCGAAGACCTGTGACATGCCGCAGGCGAGAAAACCTGAAACCTGTGTTGCGCTTGGCCGCCGACTCGATGTAGTTGCGAGACATCGTGTTACGAAGGACCATAGTAAATCATTTGGGAAAACATCTAAGGGCGGTCTTGGTGGACAATTTTGCTTTGTTAGGACCTCATACATGACACCGGCTTCAAATTTGATATTGTTAAAAGGTGGCTTTCCGGTAAAGATCTTAATAGAATGTCATAATATGTGGAGACAGTAAGTGTTCTCTGGCCCTACCTCGATAACAGTACATCCATACGCATAGACATCCCTAGCGGTGAGATATGATTGGTCGAATAGCGTCGAATCCATATACTCAGGAGCTAGCCAGCGGATGCTTCCTTTGCGCATCCTAGAAGAGCTGTCAAGAACCTGTGATTCCGCAAACAAGGAAAGGCCAAAATCAGACAGACAGCAACGTAGATCGTCCATGACAAGAACATTCGCCTAAGACCAAACCATATCAGAGATGGCACGGCAAAGATGAGTGTAGTGAACATACCCCGCGGATGTCAGCGTGCACTATAGGTGGATTATGGTTGTGCAAGTATTTCATCCCTTCGGCAATCTGAATCAGCTAAAAAAAAAGATAGCTTCAGTTCTCATCAACTGTCACACGGTGTCTGGCGCACCGATTCAAGGCGATCGTGATCAGGATGAGTTTCAAGATAAGACATGATATTTCCGTTGACCATCCAGGGTGATATCAGGCAGTAACTTGGGGCAAAAAGGTCTTCGTTGACTCCCAAAAATGGAAGAACATTAGGATGCTTTAGTTGCTTCCAGACGAGAGCTTCGTGGCAAAAATCCTGCAGCAGGTCAGGACCAATTTGACTGCTATGACCAGTACGTGCACAACTCACTCGAAGAAGTTTCTCCCGAGCCAGTCCGGGAATGAATACCCGCAGTACCTTCAAGCATACTTGAGCATCGTGAAGTTTCCCTTTCCAAACATCCTACCAGAGAGGCCGTACGTGTAAATGGAACCATTAACCAATATACAGCAGATACTCACTGCAAAGCCGCCACCACCGATGGGATTGACTCCCTCTCTAGTCACATCTCGACAAACAAAGGACGAGGGCATAATGTTCCGTGCCTTGCTAAGCGCTCGAAGACATTTTATGTAGGCGGCACGGTATACATTGGCACAGGGCACGTCATCCAGCTCCTATCAATTCATTATGTAGAGGCTTCACTATTACCAAGGCTTGGACAATAAACGCACCTGTTGCAGTACATCCATAACCAGGATTTGAACCGATGGTGATATCAACTCCAACTCCACAGATCTCCAAGGAGAAGAAACATCTCGAACTAGACATCGGATCTGCGCTCGTACATCGGATTCTTCGTCGTCAGGGTTGATGTTATTCCAGCCTTGGAGTCTCGGGTTCAAGTATACAGCGGTGCTTTCATCAAGTGTAGTCTCGTTACTCTCGCCAAAGTCGTTGGGCGTCATGGTCACGGTATAGGCACCAGCACGTGCCTATACGCTGACACAGACCGGAATGTAGACGACTCGGATGCAAACAAGAAGAATTGAGGTCGTATGTAGGACGCGAGTCGACGCGTTACATCGGCGACGAGTTCGCGCGTTTGCTTAGTCCCCACCTTGCGGTATTGCATCACATGCCAACTGAATTAGATGCTCGGAGGGACGGACATTGTGCGATAAACATTTTCACGTTAATTATCAGTCCGCTAAAGGATCACACTTGGCCCCGTGTGTGATGGTGTACACCTGCACGCACTGCGAAACGACGGGCGTTCATTATATAATTATTTGATTTACCCTTTATCCATGAAAGTCATCATCGTCGGCAGCGGTATTGGTGGGTTCGCCGCGTACCGCGCCTTGCACACCTACCTCCCTGACGCCTCCATCAAGGTCTACGAATCGTACCCGACTCCCGACGCAACCAGCGCCATCCTCGGTGGTGGACTCGGGATCATGCCCAACGGCCTGCGCGCGCTTCGAGCCATCTCACCTGCATCCGCCGTCTACCTCAAGACCCACGGCAACACATGCCCCTACTTTATCCTCCGAACCAGACGGGAAGGACGCTAGGTCGCCTGGGCGGTCTGCATGACAGGGTGCTGCTGCCTAGGGCGGCGGTGCACGAAGGTTTGCTGCTGGACGTGCCGGACGGTGTCGTCGAATGGGGGCGGAGGGTCGCAGAGGTGAAGGAGACGGAGGATGCTGCCGAGGTTGTGTTTGAGGACGGCGACGTCGAGACTTGCGACCTCGTCATTGGCGCCGACGGGATCAGGAGCGTGTGCAGGCAGGCGCTGTTTGGCCCAGGCTCGTACCAGCCTCAATACGAGTACGTCAACTCTTGTCTTGTTGTAGCTTCCCTCACCGTCTTCCAGTGGCATGACTGGCATCGGCGGCTTTGCGCCCTTTTCCTCACTAGCCCCCGCCCTCCAAAGCGGGCTCAAGGCAGACCAGGCGGTCATGACCTTTAGTCGCAACGGATTCTTCGGTTACGCGCTTGCCCTGCCAATAACCACGCCAGCCGACGAGCAGCAAATCATGTTCTGGTCCACATTTGCTACTGACACGCCCCCGGCCCGGACGGACGACGTGCAAGAGCTGCTCATCGCCAAGCACGGCGCGTGGAACTCCGCTTACATCTGGCACATCATCCACGCCGCGTCTGGCGCGCGCTGGCTCGTGCTCCCCCGCTACGAGATCCCGCACCTCCCGCACTGGACATCCTTCCACGGCACCGCCCTCGCTCCCAAGAACGGCTCCGCCAGAATCATGCTTGTAGGTGATGCTGCACACGCCGCTGCCCCAGACTCCGGACAAAGCGCGTCCATGGCACTCGAGGATGCCCAAATGCTCACTATGCTCCTTCGCCACTACGATGCCGATCTCCCTAAGGTCGCCAAGGCGTATGAAGATATGAGGATTCCTCGTGTAGGCAAGATCCTCAGACGGGGAAGACGGTATGGGGACGGCAAGCGTGATATCAGTTGGTTCAGAGCTGCGGTTAGGGATCTGATACTCTGGATTATGTGTACGCTTTTCTTCCTCCTCGTACAACATCTCTTGACCGATTCGTTCATGTAGGTCATCTTCCGCTCCGTATTATGCTCTGGCTGAATCCCACTCATTTATATGACGTTGAGGCCGAGATAGCTAAATATCTCGCGACCACAACGCGATGAACACTGATGTAACGGTAAATTATTTGTACGATACAATCTTTCTACAATGTTCAAACGTTGATATATACCTGGTCCAGACTGAGTTACTTTGCACGCCCGTCCCGTTGTCGTAAATCTGATGTTTGCTCGGCGCCAGTAGCATCGATGAATATAGTCCAAAACGCAAAGTTGCAGAATACCCTGAGCTCTTCTTGACATGCGTTAGGACACCCTTCAACTATGGTTGTCGGACAGTGGTATCGGTGCTACTACGCCTTGTGCAATCATCTACCCTCGAATGTCTCTTTAGAAATTATACCTGCCAGTGACTCTCAATGCAAAGATTGATGGTGCTGACTTCAGTGCTCTCACGCGGCCTCCATCCTCCTTTACGAAACCGTATAGGACGCTAGGTCGACTTGGAGGGTGCCAAGGTTTGCTGCTGGGAGTAGCCTATGGAGGACGCTTTGAAGTTTGTGGCGCATAAGCCGGAGAGGATCTGAGGGACCTTTCGATAAGGGTGATTGTAGCGGGTGTGATTCCTGGGAACACTGTGTACGTGGTAAGAAGCCATAGGTGCATGAAACTATTGGCGGATTTCCGCCCACATCCTTCTATCTCCAGTTCTACGACTTCGCCATATCGAACCTGGACAGTCTTCTTCTCTGTTCCTTGTTCCGTCAAGCCGTTGTGCTTGTTTCTTACCGGTGTTAATTGAAATAGCAAATCCTGGATTTCAGCTTTACACTTCGGACTTGCGATGGCGAGAAATACCGGGAGGGAAATGACGAAGGAAAAAAGGAAAAGGAGCAGTTGATGCGCCAATTGTCAAAGGCTGATACGATTCCTATTCTGTATAATCGCCATTGGTACGACCACTGCTGGCACCCTTCGATGAGAGGGCTACATGCGACTTCTTGCTCCAAGGCAGGTACATGCCCAACTACACGTTCACCCGCTCTGATGCGTTTCGGGTGACGAACAATATACATTCCTTCACTTGCTTGCGAAGGTTCGAAAGGTATGTTTCCGGGTTTCTTGTGAAGGGTCGGATTAGCAAAAATGGTTCTAGAATGCCACATGCTTCTTGGGGCTGACTTTCAGGTCTCGACTGTCCTTAATTCGCATACTGTTATATTCCTGGTGGCCTCAAGTCATAGCCCAAGGACTGGCAACATCGACAATTATACACAGACAACAACTTCAATGTCGCAATATACACCGAGCTCTTCCTTGCATGTATCAAAACACCCTACAGCTATAATTCAAAGGCACTGGCTCAATTTCACATCACATCCTCACGCCTCTAGTCCTATGACCTCGCTATATAGAATCCGGATGTCCCTCCCCGTTTGTCCTTCTTTTATCTATCTTTTTGCGAGACTTGTCACTTTTTCCTGACCTGTTCTTCTCAGGCTCAAACGCTCAGGCCAAACGTTTGAGGAAAGACAGCCTTGAGAAGAATGCGGACCTGTATGCTGAACGGAATCGTCAAACCCGCGGATAGTACTGGGACAAACTATATCGATCCAGTTCGTCAGGTTTCTTGTTCAGCCCTTCAGAGACTGAATAGCCTCGCGTGTCCGTCGAGATGTAGCGGGCGTCTGGGCAATACTACTACGACACGCTTTGTAACAGATAATCCTGCGCCTTGGTTTTTACGTTGTGCAGCGTTGCCTCTGTTCCTTACTGATACCATCCTTACTCATTCACTGCTTATAGCCACATCGACTTTCATTTACATGCGTGAGTATCATTTTATTCTCCTGTTCTAAAAAAGTGGTAAGTCTGTCAGGCTGTTGTGGTCGCTTCTTACTGGCGTTCATGTCTCGAAATACATACCAGATGATTGATTTAGACTTCAGCTTTAGACTTCGGACGTCTCAGACAATGCAATGAATGGATACATTATGCGGTCGTGAAATGAAGTACATGTATAGGTAGAAGGACAACCAAGTTTCATGGAGTGTTATCAAAGCAAGCAAGCACAACAATAATCAAAACGAAAGCACGACAAAGCAAAGTCCCAGACACAAGATGTGATAAGAAAAATTAAAGAGAAGACGACGAGAAGGAAAGGGGGTAAGAGAAATCTGTGCACCCTGCTGTGGTACAAATACCTGCCTGTATCATCGAAGACTACTGCTGACATCTTTAATGGGGAGGTTTGCATTCGCTTCAAAGGGAGTACATACCTAGCTGCAGGTTCTCCCACTCTGATGCGCTTCACGTACGTAACATCGATTCCTTCACTTGTTATGAACTCAGGTTCGAGATGTATGCTTTTGGATTTCAGCCCAACAGGTGTTGGGAAGCTTCATCTGAGCTCAAGGATCGACGATACTTACCACTGGAAGGTGACATCTGGGAAGATAAACTTTGGCGAGTGAGGGTGGCCTCTCCCTCGCTATCAGAAGCCACGGAAGCAGCAAGTAGCTCCTCACTTTGTGCAAGGGATGGGGCGACATCGATGACATCGCTCTCCTCTGAGGTCTTATGAGAATAAGATCTGAATCTAGAGTCCAGCTGACTTCACCTTGAAGATAATCTTTACCAGAGGTTGACTTTGCTAAGGTCGCTAAAATCTGTCCTGCAGTTGGCCGATCACTGGGAAAAGTTGTGAGACATGCCATTACGAGTAGCCACAGTTCGTCTGGGAGAACCTTTGAAGACGGTTTCGATGGACGGTTTCCTGTTATGACCTTGCACATAACGATAACATCATGCTTGATATCACTGAACGGTGACTTTCCAGTGAAGATCTTGGAGTAGAAAATGATAAGCGAGTATAGAGGCAACAGGTGAATTGCCAGACATACCTCAACAATGGTGCATCCATAAGCATAGATATCCCTTGCTGTAAAATATGATCCGTCAAACAGGTCTGGATTCATATACTCCGGGGCCAGCCAGCGGATGCTTCCTTTGCTAGAGCAGTTGAGGGTCTGTGATTCTGCAAACAGAGAAAGGCCAAAATCGGCCAGACAACAGTGCAGATCATCCATGACAAGAATATTTGCCTGAGACCAGTCCATCTCAGAGGTAGAGCGAGACAATGAAGACAGCTAACGCACCCCACGTATGTCGGCATGGACTATCGGAGGATTGAGATTGTGCAGATACCTCATCCCTTCAGCGACCTGAACCAGCTGAGAAAAGATAGCTTCAGCTCTCACAGAATGTAGATAACAGGCTAACGTACCGACGTGTGCCGATTGTGATCAGGATGGACTTGGAGATACGACATGATGTTTCCGTTATCCATCCAGGGAGAGATCAGGCAATACCTGGGAGCGAAAAGTGTTTTGTTAACTCCCAAGAAAGGAAGGACATTAGGATGGTGAAGTTGTCTCCACTAGTGTTGCCAACGACTCGGCTTGAGTCGCTGAGTCGCTGAGCGGAGTCACAAATGCCGTGAGCCGAGTCACCGGCAACGACTCAGGACTAGGATGGCTCAGCTCGGCTATGACTTAGCTTTTCGCGGCTTGAGTGGACCCAAGTCGCTGGCTTGTTCCGCTTTTGGACTTTGCTCTCACTCATCTCTGCATTGCAGGAAATGCAGTGGCCTCTTGCTCTATTCATCTTGCTGACATTCTAAAGGGCTGAGAGACCACAGAGATGGGTTTCTCTATGCTATCTCTGAATTATGGCTGCATTTCTGTCATGATTTGTACGCTGTTCACCCAGGGCTTGTAGCTATCTGATTCCATCTGATAAGCTGTATGTTGCTAACAGAGTGTTCAGGAGCTCTCGAGTGTAAGATTTGTAGCAATAATATTGAAGGTAGGAGACCCCTTTGTATATCCTGGCCATATCTGAGCTCAAGCCATAGAAAATCGGAACGAAAAATGGACATCCAGCTATCATGGCTTCAAGGAGGTCTTCATTGACGTTGCGCCATCACAGAGTCTCAGGTCTGATACCAGACTGCCTGGTAGTACCCTGTGGTAGTTTTGTGGCTAGTACTGGTCCGAGTAATGCAGTGGGAGCTAACGATGGTGCACTGGGACACATACAGTCACACCTGTAATTTTCGAGGTACGTCTACTGAATCCTGCCGCTATTGTCCATCCTAATTGAGTAATAGATGGCTCTTATGTATCGACAGCTTGTTTGAATTAGATGGTGTGATTTACGCCAATATAAAATGTCCTATCTCTGTCGCAGACCATATTGAAGGTTCTCGAAACACTCATCTGAGGTTATGACACCAGGTGGTGGTTGAACAAGGATATATAGTGGCCCTATTTCCATTACTTGTCCTTCTCTGGTGGTGGTAGGACATGTGCATTCTCCACCAGCTCAGTATGCTCCACTAACAATGCCAGTTGGGATTCAGTTTGTGATGCTAGCTGTCTGCTCAGCCCTTAATCATTGACATGTATGTGTTTCATGACTGCCCACATTCCCCATCCTAACATTCGTTTGTCCAGCCTTTCGGTGTGTCGCTTAGAACAAGGGTGTACCATGTCATTGTTTTACACATATATAAACCATACAAGATGGTGAGGTGGTAAGTACATTGTTCATTACACTTCCATGGCTCATGCTGGCAGAAAGCGAGGAGGACGAAACATTGATTGTGGCAGTATTGCGGCTAATGCTGATAATACAGACTCCCATGTTGAAGTTGCACCAGATACCCCTGCACCGCTAACCACCCGTTCTCATACTCATGCCCATACTCATGCTCATTCTGGGTCCAACACAGGTCCCAGTCTGACATCTAATGAGCCAACAGAAGTGTTACCTCCTGCGGTGGCTATTCCAGTCACTGGTGTTCAAGCGATGTTCCACATTCATGGCAAGTACTCATATATCAGGTCTTAACTATAGTTCTAATGTTTGCTTTTAGGCTACAACCACCGCCATCCTACTCTGTCAGCACCTGAGATTACAGTCGCCCCATTCTTAGATCCACTGAGGCCAGTAGCCCAGGTTTCCGGCAGTAGAGCACGAGCACGATCTGATGATGTCATCAGTCCATCTCCTGCTCATCCACCTGAGGAATTGGTGCCGGTACCGGTGCCATGTTCCTGTCGTGCACATTTTGTTGATGACTTGGAGTCTTCAGACAAAGAGATTCTTGTGCTGTCTCCTCCATCGTCTCTATCTGATGATTCCATCACTCATAGCCAAGCACCTCAGTGAATGTCAGTCTCTGATCAGACCACTCAAGCTCCACGTACCCCTCATACCCCTCGTACCCCTCATCGTAGTCCATTCCCTATATCCCGTCAATTATCTAGAACACCAGGAACACCTCGACAGCTTTCCCATGCTCATACTGGCCATACTGTCAAAAAAGGCCGTAATACAGCACGTGATATCTGGACATTCTTTACAAAGTCAGAGAATCGTCATCATTGCACTTTCTGCAGGTGCGTTTTTTTTAATTGTACACTTATCTTCTGAAATCTTATATTTATTCTTATCACAGGGTGAAGGATTTTGAGGACATCAATGAGCGGCCAGGAGTATCAGATTTTGGTGCAAAGACAAGCACTGATGTCTTACGGTGCCACTTACTTGATTATCACAAAACTTCATGGCTGACCAAGTGTGACAGTCTGGGTATACAGGTGCGCTCTACTCAAAAGCACTATCAGGATGTGGTCAACAAATTCCATCTCGACCGAGGGAAGGAGTCTTCAGTATTCAGTAGTGGTGGTCATCATGCATTCTCACATGATGCATTCATTGATTTGCTAATCGCTTGGGTTGTCGCTGATGATCAGGCTTGTTCGGTTCCTACTTTATCTTGATTCGTATGTGCTGATAGGATTTCAGTCAATCAATGTCATTGAGAGTCCGTATCTTTGGTCTATATTCTTAATGCTTAGAGAAACTTTGAAAGACTCTGACATACCACATCGGTCATCATTATGGGCATGAATTCTCGAGATGTGGGATAAGTATATGGATGAGCTCACTTCGGAATTAAAGGTAAGTGCTATTTATTGTACATTATGTAAGAGTTTATGAAGACATAATGATACTAGACTTCCATGGGACGGATCTCATTCACAGAGGATCTCTGGACCGACCTGAATCTGTGACCATTCATGGCTATTACTTGTCATTGGATCGAGAACCAGATTGTTGATGGTCGCACAACACTGCATCTATGTTCTGATCTTATTGGGTTCCATCATGTTCCTGGCCACCATACAGGAGAGCACCTGGCAGAAGTGTTCATCTACATCCTTGACCGCTTACAAATTACCGAAAAAGTATCACATCTTTCATTCGAGAATGGCATGTCACTAATGTTACTACACAACTAGGTGGGATGGATTACCTGTGACAATGCATCAAATAACGACACAACAATGGAACATCTGGAAAGGCTATTACAGCTGCGGTATCCAAACATGCGTTTTAATCAGGTTGACAACCAAATTCAGTGTGTGAGTCTGACCTGTCTTGTAGTCCCTCACTCATTAAATGTATAGATGCTTTCCTCATATTGTAAACCTTGCATGTCATGAGGTTGAGAAGGCAATCAGTGAGATACAATATAATAGCATGAATAATGAGGGAGCATTAGTGTATATTACTCAGGATCCCCTTTCGACGCTACATACTCTTATCAGATCAGTAAGTGGATAGCCTTCTAGTGGGTGTTTGAGTTGCTTACAACATCTGTAGATAAGATCATCATCACTTCGCTGTCAGGCATTTTCGGATAAAGTTGCTCATGCTGGATTGGGTTCCTTACAGTTACTCCGTGATGTAGATGTTCAGTGGTCTTCAACAGATATCATGATTGAG
Source organism: Armillaria luteobubalina (assembly GCA_030435615.1). Classification (NCBI taxonomy): domain Eukaryota; kingdom Fungi; phylum Basidiomycota; class Agaricomycetes; order Agaricales; family Physalacriaceae; genus Armillaria; species Armillaria luteobubalina. The sequence continues at coordinate 364,568 of JAUEPU010000052.1, forward strand.
AGAGCAATTGTTCTACGCCAGGTACGTTGTTCTCTTTTACGATAATTTGCTGTAGCTTCTGTCTTTTAACAATATAAACACAGCCAATCCAGTCATTCCTTCAGTGCCGAGAGCAGCGTGAACTTCAAAAACACCAGTTAAGTGATGATGAATGGACTGTCCTCCAACTTTTCCATGAGATTCTAAGTGTGAGTGTATAGCCTGTACAAGCAACTAATTCTGATTACTGTCACTAATATTCATATTGATAAAGGTACCACATGCTTTTCAACAATGACTTTCAGCAGAAAAGACTCCTACACTCTGCGATGCTCTTCTGTCTTTCTCAGCACTCATTATTTGGTGGCGTTGCCTGAAGGAGAAGATGCTAGAAATGGAAAATGTTATAACTGCTGGCCTTGAGAAGCTTGAAGATTACTATGGCCGTGTTATGTATATCCCAGCATATATATTCTCTATGAGTGAGTTTCAGTCTTTCTCTATGATTCATGAACCATCTCTAAAACCTATTCAAGTCTTAAATCCTACCATGAAGCTGAAATGGTACGAGCGGCATGACGTGACAAAGATTATGTGGGTCAAGGATATATTTATGGAAGAGGTAATATTATAATTAATCAATTTCATTTGATGACAAGACTCATAATGCTTCATAGCTCCAATGCTATTCTACAACTGCCATAGTGTCAAATTGTGAACTTCCACATGCTCGTGATTGGGCAGATGAAGTACTTGGATTTGAATCATTTGATGTGCCTGTTGTCAGCTCGGCACAGCAAACCCTTGCTGAAGAGTTTGAGGCATATCTTCTCAATCGTCAATCCTTATCTAGTAGTTTGTTATTCTGGCAGGTACATGGTCTTCTGAAATATTCTCTTCACACTGACATGTTTTTATAGGAAAATCATACATGCTACCTGACCCTATTTCTGATGGCCATGGATATTCTTCCAATTCAAGGGTCATCTGTGCCTTGCGAGCGAGTCTTCTCATCAGGCAAACAGACAGTCACGGATCACCATTCTCGGATTACACCTGAGCTGATGGAAGCACTGCAGATGCTGAAATTTCGTTTGAAGAAGGGCACCATGTTGAATTTCACACAGCACTATGACAAGTCCATGCACACAGCTTCACTAGAGGGTCTAATGGATGAGGAATCAGAAGTTCCTTCTGAGATGGATGATTTTCTGTGCTTTTTGGACACTTTTGAGGCGGTAATTGATGTAGCATCGGATATATAGATTTTTTGCCTAATACAGAATGAAGCTGATGGCTTGGCTGGAGTTAGCAGCTTTGAGCCAAGCTGAGCCAAAGCCAATGTCACATTGTGACTTTCAAGTCAGTTCGGAGCTGAGTCGGTGAAGAGTCGAGCTGAGCTAAGCATAGTCAAGCCGTGGCAACACTAGTCTCCACACGAGAGCTTCCTGGCAAAAATCCTGCAACCTTTTAAGATGCAGTTCGGCCCAGAGATTACATGGGCTCACTTGAACCGCCTTCACTTCAGGCTCAAACATCCACAGAACCTTCAAGCAGACTTGAATATCATGAAGACGCCCTTTCCAAATATCCTGTGAAGGAGGCCATAGATATAAACGAAACAACTGAACAAGAGTAACTGCTTACTGAAAAGCCGCCGCCACAGATAGCATTGGTCCCTTCTCTAGTCACTTCTTGACAAGACAAGGAAGAAGGCACAATGTTCCGGTCTTTGCTCAGTGCTTGAAGACATTTCATGCAGACGGAACAGTACACATCAGGAAGAGACGTGACATCCAGCTCCTAAAAATGTATCAAAGCTACTGAAATAAAGCTCTACAGTTAACATACCTGCTGCAGTACATCCATAACCATGATGTCCACCGCTGGTGATATCAAACTCGTAGTCTTCCAAGGAGAGGGCACGCCACGAATTATGCCCTGAATCCGGTGAATTCGTGCATCTGTTTCCTCGCCAAGGTTGATTTGAGTCCAGTTGGGTAGACTTGAATGCCCCGAGAGAGTGGCACTTGGGAGTTTGTCGTCCGGTATGAGCATTGGAGGGGGGTTACCAAGCCTCCCCTCCTGAGGCCATCCAGTTTTTAAAGGTTCGTTATCTGAATTGATTGATCGAGCATTGTTAAGATTATTTATGTATAGACCACAGCACCACCGACTCACCAAAATTGCAGGCCGATTCTCTGGCCAGTCCCCTTTTAGGAATGAAAATTTCAAGCTCAAGCATCCCAGGCATCCACTGATTGGGGTATCGTCTGTCACAATTCATGCCCTTAACATTGATTGCACGTCTAGGTGGGTGCTGGCCATCTAATGGCACTCTGTCTTGGAATTTTCATATTTTTGTTGATGGCCAAGAATTGCGGAGCGGCCTCCGGATCATCAGATGTTGCTTCTTCTTGGGATGGATAACTAGTTGTTTCATGGGGCAGTGCACTCCTGATGGATTTCGGAGCTTCTGGGATTGAGCTCTTCTCAGAATAATGCAAAAGGTCCCACATAAATAGTGCTATTTGTTCTGTAAAATCGGGGAAGAGGGTGGGTGGTAGTGCGAATGGTCAACATAGCATAAAGTACTTACTGATGTTCAGGTTCAGGCAACGTGGTAATAACAATGCGCTGACAAAATGGGAGCTGTGAAGCTCCGATAGCTCCAGCACAACAGCACCAATCCGTAGCCGCAGATACAGCAATCTTCACGAGAAGGTGTTGTCTCCCAATGCAGAGATACTTCCAGGTAAAAACAAAAATTGCAGTGATCACTCCAGTGCTACAAGGTGCGAAATGTGATAGCTGCTGACTCAATGATCAGGGCACTTAAAAAAAGTAGACTCCCAGAAACGGGACTCACCGGGGACATTCCAAGGATCTAGCATGAGACAATGCTCCAAAATGAAGGTTTTGTAGACGACCTCAACAGCACACTACAACGGTGACATGACCTCTTTTTGCATCAACTCCCACAAGTCACGTGTATGAGTGCCATCATTTTCTGCTCTTTATATACAGAACAATGAGTCCTGCAATTATCACTGAGGATGCTACTTCTACATGCAATGGTGCCAGTGGCAACGAGGCTGCATCCCTTACACCCAATCAGTATAAGGGTATGTAGACAACCTCCACAGCACACTACGGCCTCTTCCCCGTCCTCCCGCAATGCATGAGTACTGTCATTTTCTGCTCTTACTGTCAAAAAACACACCATGGACCCCATAATCAGTCAATGAGTCCTATGACCATCATCATTGATGGCGCTACTTCTGCAAGTGATAGTGTTAGTAGCAACAAGACTACATCCCTTACACCCAATGATGGTCGCAATGGTGGCCTACTATCTCCACTGCATATCCCTAGGAAAACGTGTAATTCTGTTGAGGGCTGATGCATGATGCTTCGTCTGCACCCACCATCACCCACTCTTTCCAGCTCTTCCAGTCCTTACCCGACAACTCTCGCTTTACAGGAAAACCAAGCTGAAGGTCGTTTCAATGCTAATCTTCTCTCACCTGACTCACCTATACACAATCAGAAGGCCAGTGTAGGAACTCTGGTTGGTTCAAAAGACAGAACATTTGTAGAAGAGCATGAAAAACCTGGCGCTGGTTCTGATTCACATAGCTATATGTGGTACAATGCATCACGTTCGCCCTCTCATGAAAGCTCAGAAAGTGTGTCACCCAGGAAGGCAGTTGAGATGCAGAAGGAGGAGGAAGCAGATTAGCCAATGGAGAAATCAAAAAAAGATGATGAGAAGGAGGAAGAGGTAACAGGGCATTGAGCAAAACTTGAACAGGACACCAGTGTCTCTTTTGGGTGACTGATCTGCGAGTCGTAAAGTTGTCGCTGTCAAAGACATGAGTGTCACCTATGTTTACATGAACACTTTAATTTGACCAATTCAACCTGAGGACCATACCTCTGAGGATACCAAGAATGCAATTACACAGGGGAAGGTGATTCCGACGATGACAACTTCACTTAGTCCGCATTACAGGGCTCCCCAATAGCGGCTCGATGTCAATGAACCTCTGGTTGCTCTGGGTAGGAGGCAATGGTGCATTCATGGCATATGGATGATACACCAATGCAGAAGAAGGTACTGGAGGGTGCGTTTTCCAAACAGGTTGCAAGACTTGGGCTATCATAAAACAAGGCACATGTGTGAGAGAAAGAGCTTTCACGTGAAGGAGTTTCTTGGAGCTTGAAGGAAAAGGCTGCAATGGCCGAAACGTTAGACCCAGTATAATATAATGCATAGAGAGACATACCATAGAAGGCCACTTGAATTCTGCATTTATCTAGACAATATCCAGTGCAATATCCTCCGCCCATTCACGTCTTTGGCGACTTTACTGCTTGGAGTCTTCATGCTGTCGTGGAGGATTGCTGATGTATTTCAGGTGTATGCATGGCGATAAGATGTCAGAACTCACATAAATGTTTGGGTGCTCTGCTCTAGGTATAACTTGATGTGCTGTGGCTGGCTGGATGTCAACCATGACCTGAATACTTGATAGCAATGGGCATGAGAGGATAGCAGGCCTATTTAGACTACACACATGCAGCTGTTCATTCTCCCCTTCCTTGACTGACTCTGATGTTTTTTGTCGTCTCCTACTTGTACCGTCATTTTCGACATCTATCGTTTTCAGTATCTTTTCATTCAGAGACATGATAAGGGCTTCATTAGACTCTTCAACATCCAAGTCAAGGGCAAGATCTTTGTGCATAATGTTCTTCGTTGCCGATACCAAAAGATGTGGATTTGAAAAGCGGGAAATTGACATGATAGTACTAGTGAGAATTGAATCATGAGAAATGTACTCCAAAATTGGAAACAGAGTTTGGTATATCTGATGCACAATGTTCTCGAAGTCAGCTGGATCCTGCAGTTGTGCTTCCAAGTCTGGATTCACAGCTCAAAATCCGTACAATGGGGGGGGAGGGTCACCGAGGTGACAGAGACAGAGGATACACTGCAGAAGCCAATTCAATTTAGCTGGTAATAATCCAGTAGTGGCAGTTGCCGTGTCCCCGATTCTTTCCCTTTGGACCATGAACTGGAATGCTGTTTATCTACTAATCCAGGCTAAATTAGAATAGCTTGATAAACTGGTTGTGCAAAATGCGAGCTGGCGGCACAGCCGCCAAGTGAGCTTTTTGCACAACCTCAAGAATCTAACCTCAGTATTGCCCTCCATGAAAGGTCAGAGACAACAATATGCAAACAAAAGCAGAGAAATAATCAACAATTGTGGACAACATACAAAATCATTAAGCAACCATGAAGATGCACATTGCACCTGTATGTTATGTACCACTAGTAGATCAAAAATCCCTTTACATACCTACTGTAGTAAACTGTAGCTACTGGGGCTGGCCATGAGACAGCACCACCACATCTCTACATACGAAGTACAGGTTGCAGTTTGGAAACATAGAGACAGCAACACATCAACAGTGGGCAAAATAGGTCAGCATATTGGTGAGCCAATAGGGAGATATCGGAACGAAAGAGGTCTCAGCCACAGTGGCAACCAAACGGCAAAGAAGCCGTCGAGTGCTGATTGATCGGCTATCACTAAAAATTTGTAAGCAAACCCCAGGTAAAGCCCCTGTCCAGACAGTTTGGCGCTACTCACGACCAGTTACGTTCTGATATAAACCCTCTATCGTTTCCTCATCCTTCGGAAAGAATCGGGAAACGAAACCTTATGTAATTGAAAAATACTCCCCAAAGAGGACTTGCCGAAGAAATCCAGGGATCCGGCGTGAGGCAGTGCGCCAAGATTTCCAGAATTGAGCACACCCTAATAGTACACCACGACCTCTTCCCCATCCCTTCGCATCCTCCCACAACGCGTCAGTACTGTCATTCTCTGCTCATACAGTTGATCAACACACCATGGAGCCCCATAATCGACCAATGAGTCCTACAATCATCATCGAGGAGGCTACTTCTGCCGGCGATGGGTGCTAGTAGCAGCGAGGCCACACCCCTTACACCCAAAGAGCATTGCAGTGAAAGGTCTGGCTCTGTTTTCAGTTCACATCGCAGTACAACGCGCCGTGTTCGCCCTCTCGTGAAAGGTCTGAAAGCGCGCCGCCCGAGAAGGAGATCGAGGCGTAGAAGGAGGAGGAAGCAGGTCAGCCGAAGGAGAAAGGCAAGAAAAAGAAGAAGTCAAATAAGACGATGAGAAGGAGGAAGAGGTAACAGGGCGTCGAGCAAAACTCGAAGAGGATGCCAATCCTGACCCCACGCCGTTGTTTAAGCCATACGAGCTCACCCACATGCTCGACCCCAAGAACCTGAATACTCTGGAGGGTATGGGTGGAACATCTGGTCTACTGCGTGGTCTAGGCTCTGATAACGTCCTTGGGTTTGGCTCAGGCCCAGGGCATGGTGATGGTCGACTTCGCAGCGAGAAAAGGAGGTGCCCGCCATCACTCTCACAGAGCTGGGGGGAGATATTCATTCCATCCATGCATCTGATATTACCATCTATCGCTGCTATTATCTCTTGCTCTTGGGTTTTTCAAGATTTCGGTGCCGCTCGTGATGAAAGCGACGGTCCTCCGGTAGATTGAGTAGAAGGAGTTGCCATTATAGTCGCAATCATGGTTATCGTAAACAAAAGGTCATCCCATCGTTCTCGCGCAGCCTTTTGTCCTCGTGGGACAAAAGGCGGGTCGGCTCTTTGAACGTGGCAGAAGGAACGCCAATTCAAAACTTTGAATGAACGATACGAGGAGCTGAATGGCTATGGGGAATCCCAGGCTCCCAATGCCTATACCATACAACCCACGGTACTTACAATGTCATATCTCCACCCCAATACAAATCTTGGATAGGTGGTGTCGATGGCATTGGAAGACGCACGAATACTTGGTTTGCTGCTTTGCACGACTCGAATCCACTTCCCAAGGCGTATGAAGATATGAGTGAGTGGATAAAAGGGTATGAGATTAGTCGGTATAGGCCTTTAAATGTTTTGTATTATGTGTACGTCCTTCTTACTTTTCTTTGCAGTCTACTTTTGTCGTTGTAGTAGGACATCTGTCGCTTCTTGCCCCGCTATCAATTCCTCCAAATAAGATCTGATCTTGATTATCCACTGAACTATATCCTGTTGCAGGACTACCCGTACATTCGACGAAGCCTTCGGTCACACTTCAAGCTGCACCCTACATCCATTCTTCCTCAAATGCTGCCCACTCCACCATGGTTCCATGGCTAATGCGTACTTTACATACCCGTGGTGGTATCGGTGATCGTACAGCCTACTACGCCTTGCTCACATATCTACCCTCGAATGTCTCTATCAAAATCTACGCATTCCATCCGACTCCCAAAACGACAACATCCCTCATTGCTGGCGGCATAGGAGTCTTTCCCAACAGTTTTCGCGCCCTTAACGCCATCTCACCAGCCTCTGTGATCTACCTACGGGCACACGACAATGCATCCTCCTACTTTGTCATTCGAAATCAACACTGGACTATGCTAGGTCGGCTTGGAAGTGTGCAAGATAGTATTCTGCCTCCCATGGCGTCGAAGTATGCTATTGGGTATCCGGAATGGCATGGTAGAATGAGGGAGGAATGCGGTGGAGGTGAGAGAGACGACAGACGCTGCGAAACTCATTTGTGGAGATGGCGCGATAGAAACATGCGACCTTCAACATATACAGTGGCACAACTACCATCAGCGGCTTCTGTCCTTTTGCATCACTCACGCCTGTCCTACAGAGCAGCGTAAAAACCGACAAAGCAGTTATGATTTTCAGTCGCGGTGGATTCTTTACGTTTGCCCTTTCTCTGCCTGCAAGTGCACCTGTCAACGAACAGCAAGTGATGTTCTGGTCTACGTACGCTAGTAATGCATCACCACCCCGTGACCAGCCTCACAAAGCCATTCGCGCCGTCCTCACGGCAGCACATTCCGCCTAATCATAGCCGCGGCGTCTCGACCCGTTACCACCAACTCACGCTTCACGACATGGCTGGTTTTACCTCGTTGCGAAATTGCGCCCTTAGCACATTGCTCGTCTCATGGTACTATCCTGAACTTATCAAAGGGCGCTGCCAGGATTATCTTAGTTGGGGACACAGCTCATCCAGCAACACCTGATTCTAGGCAGGGTGCGTCGATGGCGCTCAGGCGCTGGGCGTGCTTCTCTGTCATTACCTGAAGGGCTTACATCCAGATGGAGCTCTTCCAAATGTAGCCAAGTTCTACGAGGAGCTCAGGATACTCCGTATCGAGAAGATCAATAATTCGGGAAAACAGTATCTAATTGGAAACCGCGAGCTCAGCTGTTTCAAGGCGGCGGCTAGGGATCTCATGATTTGGATTATGTGTACGCTTTCCTCCTCCACATCTCTCATGTGTTACCCGATTCTTTTTGTTGTAGATCATCTGCCGCTCCGTGCTATGGTATGGATCGATCCGACCTATTCGTGTGACGGTGAGAAAGAAGTTGCGAGATACCTCGCAGCTATGATTTGATGAATGGCTATCTACACAATACCTGTCTTCTTGGAATGGTCAGAAATTGCTTGATAGATACTTACTTGGACCAGATGGCCCCATGACTCATAGTGGACATAAAGATTATCTACTTTCACGAACGTCTTTGCCACAGCACAACATTCTAGCCTTTCATTTGTTCCTGCCGGTAGTTTCCGAGTCACGCAAGTCACCAAATAACAGCTTTGTGTTGTTACCCCGAGGTATAGAAAACTCAAAGCTTGAATTTCGTTGGGTTTCCTACGACTGCGCAGCAAGAACTGTCAAAAGCTTTAAATTCTAATGGCTCAGCCGCTGTGCAGATATCAGAAAGGCACGAGTTTACCCTTTTACAAAATATAACAGGCCTGCGAAACGGATCCCAGCGATATCATCTGCTTCGCAAGTGCTGTACGACGGGTAAGAAGCGCCGTCGGCAGATCTCCCCCGTTCGACGGACCATGCAGAGTACCCCACGATACAGCCAACTAACAACATGTGTTCTCTCGAGAAGGAACGACATCGCGTGGAGATGGTATTAAGCCTGCATCTCTTTTGGGTGACTGATACGTGAGCCGTAAAGTTGTCGCTGTCAAAGACATGAGTGTCACCTATGTTGACATTAGCACTTGATCTTGACCTATTCAGCCAGAGCACCATACCTCTGAAGACACCATAAATGCAGTTACACAAGGGGACGGCGATTCCGACGATGACGACTTCGCTTAGTCCACATTACAGGGCTCCCCGATAGCAGCTCGATGTCAATGAACCTCCGGTCGCTCTGACTAGGAGGCAACGGTGCATTCAGGGTGTATGGATGATACACCAACGCAGAAGAAGGTACTGGAGGGTGCGTTTTCCGAACAGGTTGCAAGACTTGGGCTATCATAAAACAAGGCGCGTGTGTGAGAGAAGGAGCTTTCGCGTGAATGAGTTTCTTGGAACTCGAAGGGAAAGGCTACAAACGTCAGAATATTAGGCCCAGTATGATGTGCATAGGGTGACATACCATAGAAAGCCTCTTGGATTCTGCGTATATCCAGGCAATATCCACTGCGGTATCCTGTGCTCTTTCGCGTCTTTGGCGACTTTGCTGCTCGGAGTCTTCATGCTGTCGGGGAGAATTGCTGATATTTTTCAGGTGTATGCATGATGATAAGAGGTCGGACTCACATCAACGTTTGGGCGCTCTGCTCTGGGTATAACTTGACGTGTTGCGGCTGGCTGGATGTTGACCACAACCTGAATACTTAATAGCAATGGACGTGAGAGGATAGAAGGTCCACTTAGATCAGACGCACGCAGCTGTTCATTCCCCTCCTCCTTGACCGACTCTGATGTTTTTTGTCGTTTCCTACTCGTATCGTCATTTTTGACATCGATCGTTTTCCGTATCTTTTCATTCAGAGACGTGACAAGGGCTTCATCAGACTCTTCGACATCCAAGTCAAGGACGAGGTCTTTGCGCGTAATGTTTCTCGATGCCGATACCAAAAAATGCGGATTTGAAAAGCGGGGAATTGACATGAGGGTATTGGCGAGAATTGAATCGTGAGAAACATAATCCAAAATTGGACGTCGGTATATTCTCGGCACAATGTTCTCGAAGTCAGATCGAAGATGGATCCGAGAACAATATACCCGTGTCTAAGCGTAACAGCGGCTGGATCCTGCGGTTGCGCTTCCAAGTCTGGATTCACAGCTCAAAATCAGCCCACTCTGAGCTTGATATTATAAGAGACATGTTGTAGGTACTGTAACTGTATATTAATTATTAAGTTATCGATCCAAATTATTCCAGTAGTGCGCATAGGGTATCGTGTCGTGTCGTGTATGTAGTAGAGAATGAAAAGAATAATCTAAATCTCCGTCAGTCACAAACCTCAACATGAGACAATGAAACGCACCATGTGTAAATTCGTGAATTTTGGAGGCTCTGTGTCGTACGACTCAGATCCGACAAGTACGCTGAGCTCCTTCGTGATGACTGACACTACGATTAGACATCACATAGCAGCATCCATGGAACACCACTCACCGATTCAGAGAAGGAATCAATCGATACAGCAGGACTTAGGTCCCTCATCGCAATCGCAACGGTATCTTTTGCTTCGTGGACATCTTCATGGTCAGACTCGACGCGACGCTCTACCAAGGGTGTGTTGAGGAGAACGGAGACCACCCGGGAGACAGACGCAAAGTGGGACAAGCGTGAGGAAGCCATGAGGGTGACGGAGGTGTGCTTGCTTACAAGTGCCAAGTGGCGCGTTATATACCCGATCATGACGTCAGGCGATCGATCTCGGTTAGTCGGCCCGCTGCGTCAGCGGGCGTTAGTCCGACTCGGTGGTCCGACGTCGAGTTAATAAATGATGTCTAAGACGGCAATCGTAACCGGGGCATCCTCAGGTATCGGACGACAATCCGCAATTGCCCTATCCAATGCTGGCTGGAACGTCGTCCTGACGGCCAGGCGCGAGGAGGCTCTCCAGGAATCACTCAAATTATGCTTGCATCCCGAGAACACTCTTGTCATTGCGGGCGACGTTACCAGTGAAGATTTCGTCCAAGAACTCTTCACCAAAGTGGTAGAGAGATTCGGTGAGTTGCCATCCGAATCGGAGTCATCGTTGATCAACGTTGATCCAGGTCGATTGGATCTGCTCTTTAACGTTGAGTAGTAGTGCACTCCGAGTCTACTTCGGAGTGTTCATAATTTAGGTATAGAATGCTGGAATAAGTGCTCCCCAAGTCCCAATCGAAGAATTATCTCTAGACGCCTTCCAACGAGTGATAAACGTCAACTTGACCGGTCCATTCCTTTGTACCCGCGAAGCGTTCAAGGTTTTCAAGAACCAGGCCCCTCCCGGCGGTGAGTTTTGTCTAGATTCATACCCAGCCCTCATATCGTTTGTAGGCCGTATCATCAACAACGGTTCCCTCTCAGCCCATGTGCCTAGACCTTTCTCCTACCCGTACACGGCCTCGAAGCATGCCATCAGTGGACTCACAAAGTGTACCTCTCTGGACGGTCGCCCCTTCAACATATCATGTACCCAGATTGACATCGGTGCGCCTCACTGTGTTTCTTACTGCTGTTGGCTAAGCATCTACAGGCAATGCTCGAACAGATATGGCCGCAAGGCTATCCAAAGGAGCTCTTCAGCCTGACGGTAGAGTAATACCAGAGGCTATGATTGATGTCCACCATGTCGCCGCCGCCATTGTTCACATAGCTAGTTTACCCAACGACGTGACTGTCCTTGAAATGAACATAATGTAAGCGACATCTTCGCAATTTGAGCACAGTCTACTAATCCACCAAAAAGGCCAACCCATGCGCCGTTCATCGGGCGAGGATGACAACAGAGATACATTCTATTTGCTATACTAGATATCGATACCTTACGTATATGGTAGTTCTATACAAGAATGTAAGGATCCGATGCGTGAAAATGTACACTAGAAATACAGGTCTTGCCCGTGAATATGGCCCAAACCCTGAGGGAATAATGTTAAACAGAAGCGAGTAATGCTACAATGATAACCCAAGAACGAAGCCACATCATGAATCCAAGGGCAGATGCTCTCGAAGCCACCCTCCTCTCTCCCAATTACAACCGGGCCTATACATGTCCCGCTGACGCTGATCAACGTCAGTCACCCCGGAAAGAATCACACCCAACCGTTTGAAGTCAATAGGCTTGAGTATCCACCCGTCCATACCACACTTCGACAACTTATCCCGCTGTTGTTCAAAGAGCGACGCAGATACAGCAAATATGGGAATGCGTCCATTCAACTGATGCGAAATTCGAAGAGCAGATGATGGTGATTTTGCCTCAACCTCCCGTATTTGCTCCGTCGCTTCGAAACCGTTAAGGATGGGCATACTGAGATCCATTAATACGCAATCGAAATCACGATCGGCCTTTACGGTGTCAAGACCTTCTTGTCCATTCATAGTATTGACAACGGTATGTCCATCGAGTTTCAGTCGCTTTGCAAGCAGTTTCTGATTGAGAATATTGTCCTAAACGAATGTCAGCACGTGGTTCATTAAACATAGCAAGACATCGCACCTCTACAATCAAAACTCTTAATTTGGATGGAGCGCATCTCTGTGAAGGGTCTAACTCTGCAGAGGTCGCAGCACGACTTCCGTATGCGGATTTCGGGGGAACGGAGCCTAAACGAAGATTAGCGCTGGGCGTGTTTATATTTTCATCCATTTTGATTGGTCGAACAGGGACGTGGGACCCGACGACTTCAAAGGTACCCTCACTCCGCTGCTTCGAGATATTTGGGAAACCGTCAATCTTTTGCTGGTCCTCCAATGGAGGTGAAGGCTGTGGTGACGAAGACTTGGGTCCCATATGATTCGATGATATAGCTTCGACCAGTGAATCAATCTCATTGGCAGAGCTGATGCTAGGGGGGCGGGAACGAATGCGAAGCGAATCTGAAGACGATTCTCGAGAGGAGTTCGACAACGTGTTGCCTCCAGTGTGAAAGGAAAGCGGGATGAGGAAGGAAAAACGGCTGCCCTGTTCAACTCTAGAATCAACTCGAAGCTGCCCACCCAGCTGTTCAACGATACGAGCAACCATTGCGAGACCTAGCCCTACATTATATGTTGAGCGATGGAGTAAAATTTGAAGATGGTCAGTAATTACCGACACCAGCGTCCGCATTAGGTTTAGGCTCCGATAATTCCACCTTTTCGAATTCTCGAAATATGTTTTCAAGCTTTTCTTGCTGTATGCCACAACCAGTGTCTGCCACCACGATCTCCACCGCCGTCTGCTGAGAGGTGCGCAGACCAACAGATTCTTTTGTCGGCACACAGCATAGTGTGATAGAGCCTTCCGCCGTGTATTTTACTGTAGCCCAACATGAGAGAAGCGGAGAACTGTGGCAATTGAGACTTACAAGCATTTGCCGTGAGGTTCTGGACCACAGTTTGAATCTTCCTAGCGTCCCCGATAACTTCTTTGGGACTTTCAGATATATCGAGAATGAAATCAATAGACTGTCGTTGAGCTTCGCTTCTATAGGGACTGATCGCCTCCTCTATGGCTGCGGGTAGATTGAAGGTTTGATTGAAAGATGTCTCGTTCCCGCTTTCTAGTCTTGTGAGGTCCTATACTAAAGATGAGGCACAAATACAATGAAGAACATAAACACTGCGAACCAACAAGTCATTGATAGTGAAGAGTAGATTCTGAATAATGATAAGATCAGAGTGGCCTTTTCTCGGTGTAATAAACGCCATGCCTTCGAAGCGAAGTGCGATTGACTCAGGTTGTCGCGTGTTTCACTATCTAGTGGCCCGTTCAGCGCCATTTTCAGGTAGCTAAGCAAAAATAAGGGCACGAAGACGGGAAAATGTGGGAAAAACTTACTTGATTATATGATTCAGAGGGGTCCGTACTGCGTCATGTTTTATATGCGTCTTTAGCCTGATATGTGGCCCACTCACCTTCATGTGAAGCATTCGACAGCAACAAGTTGGTCAGCTTAGTCGTCTGCAGCGCGCTCTCTTTTTGCCTCCAGACTTCAATGAACTAGAACGAAGAACAATCGATGATCAGCTCAACCGTGATCATAATAACATTTCTCACAAACCTTTCCATAAACCAGGGCCAACACACCCGCAGTCTCCAGTTGTTCGTCCGTCCAGGCTCTACATCTTCCGGCGACAGTCTCTGACCAGATCTTGAACGATTTCCTTGGCTCTAATACAGCTTTTGACCCGTCTCCTTTGAACGGCTTCCCAGCCCAATGGACATCTCGCGGTTGTCCTTTTCGTAAAAAGGCGATAAAATCCTTGCCTCCACTCGATAGAGGAACATACATCAGACCCGCAACTACATCAAGTCCTGCGTTGATTAAATTAACCTCGACGCAGTTCTCATAAGAATAAAAATGACTTACCCGTAGAAATTTTGAGGTCAGGATAGTCAGTCGTAACCGCTTGCGATACTTGGATGGTCCTGCGGATATAGATGAGGAGACATCCATCCTGAGAAAATGGTTTGATTACCCAAATTGCTTCAGTCTAAGATACTCAGCCACGATCAAGATCTCTTGTCCATGTTCATTAGCATTTGCGCCTAAGATTTTTGCACCATCGCCGATGACCAAGATGCCAAAATCGGCGTCAAACAAGCTGAGCAAGCTGTCGAAGTCCGAAACGATATAACCGGTCTAGAAAACTGATCAGCGGCTTATCATGGGTAAAGACATGAAGAGCGATACGGGATGGTTCTCTGAAGCCATTGTGTTTATCTGAAAGATCGAATAGGTCAAAACATCTGATCAGGTTGACTAGAGACATACAAGTTTCCGTGTATGCAGTCGTTGAGCGTAGCTGAGCCTTTCGATATTTCTGGATATGGACTGGCTGAGAAGTTTGAGCATCTCCCGAGTGGGCAATGATACGCGCATTCCACGGGCGCCGTATGAATGGCATGTCACTAAACCCCACAAAGTACCGAATGCCATGATAGACTATTGAGTATAGTCAAATTTGATAACCATCTCTCTAAGCAATGAACGTACCACGGACATCGAAGCACGAACACCCATGTTGCCGAGATCTGTGGGCTAATTAGTATTCCAGGTTGGGCTATGACATCTGAGCAGACATACATTTAACGTGAATAGGACTCATAGCACGCAGGTGGCAATGCGTCATATCTAGGGGTTTCTCGAGATCTTCTTTAGATCGCACTACGATCCGAGCTGTTGCCTGGTCCCGATCGTAAAGAATTCGGACTTTGTCTAGACATGGCATGAGCCTCCGTCGACATAGATGATGTTAGGAGGAAGGCTTACTTGTCGTATACAATTGCCTGGCCTATAGAACAAGGTGAATACGGGGCTTAGATGAAAAACCAAATCCGCTTACTTGTGCTGGTATATCCCCTGCAGGAAAATGCAAACCCTTGTAGAGGTCGTGTGTCATCTCCCAATCAACCAGTTCGGCAACGACCTGCCCATTCCACCTCTCATCGAACTGGTACACGAGAACTCTGTGGAACTGCGTCAAATCCTTTATAATGCCAACTACCACCTTCAAGAAGGTTTCCAAGTCTGGCGGATCACCAAGCTGCTCGTTAATCTGCGCCATAATCGCTAAAACATCCATCATATCGCTACGTCCTGGGATGGTTGCCTTTTTACCACGCCGAGATCTTGACTTCGCAGAAGCCGGTTCTGAAACAGTTATTCGCTCTAAGCGACGCAGCCGTTCCAGAGCAGGAAGCGGTTTGGACACTGATATCGTACTTTCCATAATATCCACAGCACTCGGGATCCAGGTGTCATCGCCTTCGAGACCTGAAAGCGAGGACATTATAGCAGGCGCGTCAGGGGAATTGTTGGCTGCAGTAGATGGACCAGGAGGGGATGGTTGATGAGAGTTGTATGACACAGAGGTAGGGTTGCCTGGATGACTACATGAGCTCGGCAGGGAGTTGGTGGTATCACCAGTACGCAGTGACGTTCTGTCCAAACCGTCTTTCGAAGCCTCACCTTTTGTCACCCGATTAGGACTGAAGGCAGATGTATTTTGCCCGAACGAAGCTGGATTAGTGGTCAAGAGCAGAGGAACGGGTGGATACAGAGGATTTAGCACGTCCACCTCTAACTCGAATTCCAGGACAAGTAGTTTAGAGTTCAGTCCCGTTGCACTTGGTGGTTTATGCATTGCACACCAGCATGTCCACAAAAATCGATCTTCGCTTGACTCTCTATCGAGAACAGCGGCACCTGGGACATGTTTTTCCGTGCCAGGGCCCCCCCATCCAGATATGCGGAAGATGTGTGGAACACCGTGCCCATCGTCTGGCGGTTGTGAACCCGGCTCTGATAGAAATTGAACGTTATTCCAGAGTAAATCGGCCTGGGATTCAGGCAGCGTATCTGTGAAACAATCAAGGGAGAAGAGATACCGAGGAGACAGACCCAACAGCTGGGTAGAGTTCTAAATTCTGCCCTCAGTCTCGGCAATTTATGAGACGATGAAGTAACTACCTCGGATACTTGACGGACAACTAAAACGTCTTCTTTTTCATCCACGACGATGAGCACACCAAAACCTTGTACAGCACCGGGAGTTCGAATGGGCTATGACTTGTCAGTTTACAAGATATGAGGAAGTATAATGACCGTGCCTCATCTTCGCAACGCGTCAATTTTCCTTCTCTTCCCAGGACAACGTGATGACCATGCTCATCTTGCATGGCTTGGAAGCGAACTGTGAAAAGAGGTCCCTCCAGTAGCGAGCCCACGCTATCTTCCAGAGAGGTGCTAGGGCCATTGTTATCCGTTGCTGACAGATTTGAGCTATTGGATCGTTCCGACGTATCAGGGGGAAATCTAGGGGAGTGTTCAATTGTACCATTGGTAGACTGTAGTGAAGAGCCTGATATGCTAGAGTGGGAGGATGTAGTAATTGGTCCCAAGCGGACGAGACCAAGTTCCGAGGGATCGAATGGAGTAGGGACAACTTCAGGTGCTAAGAAACTTGTTGGCGCAGGAGCATTCTGAGCAGCGGGAATGGCAGGAGATCGACACGGCTGGAATTCAGCGAGATCGCCTGGAGTCAACGAAGGTAATGATAACGAAGGCTCAACCCCAGCTGACGAAGAACCAGAAGGGAAACGCGGCGAGAAATTCGCTGTAGAAGGTAGTGCGCTTTCCACTGGAATATGCGGTGAAGTATCGGAGATTGACTGGGTTTTTTTTGCACTGCGTCGCCTAGCAAACGCAGAGAGGGAAGGGGTAGCAGTTGCTATACTAAGGGAACGGCGTGGACGATAATTTGAAGGGAATGACGCTTCGTTAGGGTCGTAAGCTGGCGTGTCAGGGTTAGTCGTAGTATCATCTCCTGCATTGAGAGTGAACACCAAGGCCAATAAAGCGAAGAAATTTACGCACGGGCTCTTTCAACTTCTCCTGCAATCCATTTTGAAAGTTCCGGAGACGGCGGTGCGCCTACGCTGCTGACCGCAGTACGGGAGGCGCCAGCATGTTCTTGGGCCGGTTGTATGCCGGTTAGAAGAGATTTGACAGGATAAATGAATGACTTTGAGGGTGAGATGTGGGGTTGTGGAGGATTCGCTGGGTTGCCCTGGTCCCTGTCGTTGCCGTACATAGATAGACAGCAACTACTTGTACTTAGTACCGCACCAAGTTCGAGAAATTGACAAGTTGCCTTTTCCGGGGTCCATGACGCAGTTGACGTCATCCTGCGAGTGAGAAACTTTTCTCCAGATTCGACCCTTGAAAAATAAAAAAATAAAGCTAAAACTTCATGGCGCTCATACTTCCCCCCGCACTGATGGGTTGTAGTTTGGCATAAGGTGTTGGTCCGGCTGGATAATATATGTCTTGGTCTTATCGTGAATCGTGACTGATATATGGTAAAACGGGATACGAGCTTGAACCAGTGTGTCTGTCTGCGGAAGGTCCGAGTCGAAAGCCAGAACTTTGCTGACTTTTTGGGTGTGATAACAAGTCCCGGTTCAGACCGACACAAAACATAGAGCTGACTCGGCACGTAAAAATTCAACCGACGTACAGGGATGTACTTTCCATGATGAACCAGTACAAGGCGCAGAAAGTTAGGCTTTAGGTCCTATTTCAATCGTACACGGACGTAGAGTATCCGGCTTGGATGGGAGATTCGGGAGATCGAGGTCGTGTTGATGTACCTTGAGGCACGGAAGAGATTATGGATCAGGTGAAATGTTGCAACTCACTGCCTTGTCTTCTAGCACACCATCCTACCGACTTCTCTTCGCCGTCTTGAGACTATCGGTCCAAAACGAGGTATCGGCGGTTGAACACCCTCGACCCAAGATACATACCACAACTCCGCCCCTGCCGCCCGAATTATACCGTAAGAAACACTTCAAGGAACACCAACAAGTACAGGCACTCTGATCCTAATAACGGTTTGCCTACGCAGATGTAAAGTACCTAGATTTCAGGTTTTCAGACGGAATGATGAGTAGCTTTTATGGATTGCGCACGTCAATTACATACACTTCCGCACCGAAGGCGCGAAGCGACCAATAGTCAATTTGAACATCGGACTTGGGCTCAGAAAAGGACAAAGACTTGTTAACACGAACCATTCAAATAGGATCGCACCATGATTGTACAACAGTACTACACATTTTGTTCTATTCTTATCATTCAGATCGTACCCGACCCTCTGAACCAAGCATTCATAGGTTTCTCCTTCGGGCCAGTCAAAGATCTTGCAACAAGCTTCGAAGAGCTGCCCTGACGGCTGCGGCGCCGGCTTGGCGTCCATTCTTGCAACCAAGTATGCATGGACTCCAAAGCCCGACTCTGGACAGCGGCAATAGTAGGGTCGATCGCACCATTTGCGGTTGAAAGATCAGAACAATGGAATCCGTCGCCCAGCCCAATGGGCTGCGAGGCAGTGCTGGAAACATTTACCGTCTGAGCAGATACTGTCGCTTCTCTCCAAGGGTCGCCTGATCAACTTATCTGGGTAAATGGCTTTTCGCGTAGAATTGGATTACGCACGTATGCCGTTGGCAAAAAACAGTCTATTGGTTCTCACATCCCAGCCCTCGTATGCCTCATTGGTTTTTGCTACGTCGACGGTCCGAGCCGGCGTGGGAAAAGCTTCAGGGAACATATACGAGCATTGTCGCTATTTTTGAACATTTAAAGTAGTTCGAAATTTACGGCGACGGAAACCTACGAGATCGTAAGACGGCTGCACTAGACGGGTAACAATTGCTGGTGTCCCTTGTGGCGGTCCGTCCTGTCCAAAAATGAGAGTGTAACCCTGAAGCCCAGATTAAAACACACCTGAAGGAAGCCGACTTCGTTGCAGCTGTGGAAGAAGTGAATGAAATTGCAGGGCCAATAGCGAAAAACAAAAAGCGTACACTATCCACATCCATGATCGGCCCGCATTATCGATGCTAGTGTCCGTATAGTAGTCTTGGGTAGCGTCGTATGAGCCAAGACAACTTCTAAATTTAAAGTAATGATCGTGACGGCCGGTATCAACTATAAAGCGTACTCTGCATCCGAATTCCCGCAAACTAGACTAGAGATCAGGAGATCGACGTAGCAGTAGGTCATCACGGTTCACTTACGTTCCGATATGTACGTATTCTTAAAGTACGAACCCCAAGCTGTTAAAGCATGGTCCAAGCCCCAACCCTTGGCGGACGCGGAAACTCCATTTTTGACTTCCAGAGCGTCACAAAAGTCGAAAAATTGCGCGCCCGGACCGGACGTTGGCTGTAAAGACTGCCAATCCCACAAGTTGTTACGAACTGAAGCAAGGATTAAGCTGATATCAATATGACAAGCAAAGACTAAACGAACGAGCACCAGCAACATCGTCGAGATGGGTCATATCACCCATCCCAAAGGAGCTCTTGATTCCCTGAATCGCGGACTGGTTGCCGGAAGAAAAGACCTGGTCAATGTGAGCAATTACAGCACCGACATCGGCCGAACAGTTAGCTGCCATGTTTTGACGAATCGGTTCAAAGTATCGCCAATAGTCACTGAAACAAATCAGCTAGAAGCTCAGGGTCGAGGAGAAAAAGCGTACAGGATAGCTTCTACTACCCCGGATGAAGAGTATCCTGCCCAGAAAATGCCTGGCTGGCTGCTGAAATTAATACGCGGTAGTTAAGAATCTCCCATGACCTACTTGACAATTGTCCAACTCGTCAATGCGCCTGAACCGAAATCGGTCAATAAGTGCAGGAGGACCAAGGCGGGATGAGTTACCGGAATAGCTCCCGCCCGTGAGAATCCAAGGTGCCTTGTCCGGGCCAAGTTCCCCGCCATTAGGCATAGGTAGGTCGACATTCTGAGCAAAATAGACGAGGTCATCGATAGCTTGCTGCAACGTATGCAACCGCAAGCTTTCGACAGTAAGGTCTGGATAAGGATTGCTAAGGCCGTAAAATCGGTG
This sequence comes from Armillaria luteobubalina, assembly GCA_030435615.1. NCBI lineage: Eukaryota > Fungi > Basidiomycota > Agaricomycetes > Agaricales > Physalacriaceae > Armillaria > Armillaria luteobubalina. The sequence goes on from JAUEPU010000052.1 coordinate 385,069, forward strand.
TTCCAAGATGATGACTGCGCCATTCTCTTGTTGTGATATCAGACCATTTATGGTCCTATTGGTGAGATAACCTGTGTATGCTGCGAAAGGATCGGTCTTTAGTCCAGTCCGCTAATAAAACAGAAGGCTAAAAACACTTACGTGCTGCATTGGCTTCTCCGGGGTCATCAGAATGATTGGACCACCTGGAACGTACTCTTTATGGGTATGACTTTAAGAATCTGAGAAACTCACCAGGTTCATAGAATTCGTACGTATGCCAGTAACGTTGTTGAAACGTTCCCAGGGACGGGTTGGTGTGGTCAATGAGCTGGTTGAAAATGTAGGTTGTGTTGTAAGGCGGTAGCACGGCACCGCTACGACTTAGAACCGGTTCATCGGGATCCTTGATAGTAACAACCGGGATACTCGGCCTGGGTATAGCATTTCCATGAAGACGACCGTCACGTAACGCGCCATTCACGCGTAACAGAGAGCAGAAGGCGAGAACCAGCCAGAAATTTGGGTGAGGCATTAGTAGACGCTATATCCTCACAAGACGTGACTTTATACGAAAAGGTTTCCACGTATGCGTTTATTAATAATTGCAATGCATCTTGATTCTTCTATCAGGCATTGACCAATTAATTTGTATGGATCACGATGCTGAGATAGATCCTTACCTGGTTGGACCAATTGTCAATGAACTACGCCGCTTTGTAACAGATGGCAATGATGTACACCCCGCGTCGTTAACACCCCACATGGGGAGTATGTAGTCGGTTTCTAACGACACTCGAGATTTAACAAGCATTCTCATAAGAGATAACGGTCCACGAACCTGTAAATAAAGATATCAAAATGTTGCCACCTGATACCTGTCGTGTACGTACATATTCCGCCACGAAAGGCACAGAGCACCTTGCAGCAGGAAAGGCTACGCACAACCCAATCGACCCTCCGTCTATTTCCCTGTGATTCAGCGATGAAGCATGTGGAAGCTTGATGGCAAAAGAAATGAAAAAGGGACGACCAATCTAAAATTACTGGTACAGTACCTGATAGTGCGGTCTGCGCTTCCAATACTGGGCTTTTGTTCTACAACACTCCATGCATAAGAACGCACTCATGACCACTCTGCTATCTAAAGGCTCACCAAATTCGCGCTCTCAGCGGAAGAAAGGACTTTCATCGGAGCAAGTAGTGTCCTCTTTGTTGATCTTTGCGCTATGATCTAGGCGATGGAGGCGCATGGGAGCAGAGTTGTGGATAGCATGTGAGGTGCTCTTCTAGATAGATGATAGCAGATGATAGGCGGCGCTAGGCAGTTCAATGATTGGCCGATGTTGCAAAAGGTAATGTAATTCCCTTTATGCTTGTAAGTATCGCTTCATCGTCAACTAGGCAAAGCTACGCACTTTCATGCATTTTCGGATTGGCCGTAGATCTTCCCCCCGAATCTGTCGTTATGGCCAGGCGATCTCAGCAAGTGTTGGGAAGCAAAAGATAATCGCCGGCGTTGTTATGGACGTGGAAAGATGGAAAGAGGCTATGATGGCCAAAAAATGGTACCGTGACTTGTCTTGCTCTCAGCGGTCAGGTAGCAGCAAATGTGCGGACACTACACTTTCCTGCGCAGCGACCCTGACGGCCTATTCAAAATTCGAGTCATGGTGCTATATTTATCAATATCTGTCACGCCCGGCTGCTCTGCACTAGCACGTTGCTCCATTCAACCACACTACTAGTGATGACAGAAACTCCATTCAGTATTTCTATCCCGGACGAAAAACTCGAGCTGCTTCGCAAGAAGCTCGAACTCACCACGTTGCCCGACGAACTTGAGGATTCAGGGTGGAAGTATGGCCCGCCGCTTGGTGACATCAAACGACTAGTAGCCAGGTGGAGGGACGGCTTCGACTGGAGGGCCAAGGAGGCTATTCTGAATGAGGAGTTACCCCAATTCACTCGGGATATCCAGGTGCAAGGGCATGGCACGCTGAACATACACTACGTTCATCAGAAGAGCTCCGTCGCCGCCGCAATACCATTGTTATTCATGCATGGATGTGCGTGCTTCACGGCAATGCATAAACCCCGACTAATAACATTATTTGTAGGGCCAGGGAGCTTTATTGAAGTACAAAAAATACTTCCGCTATTAACAGCATCATCGCCGGACTATCCTACCTTCCATGTCGTCGCGCTCAGTTTACCCGGATACGGCTTTTCTCAAGCGACCAAAAAACAGGACTTCAAGACAGGACAGCACGCAGAGGTAAATATGATATCCTCATGCTGTTATCAGGTCTGATCATTGAATGTAGGTCGGGAACAAGCTAATGGTATCTCTCGGTTACGATAAATACGGTATTCATCAAACTATTGCGTGTAGCAATTCTAATAACGACCTATAAAGTCACACAGGTGGGGATTGGGGTGCCATTGTGCGTATGCGTTCGTTCGTTCCCTTTCAATAGATTACGTTTCGACTGTCTCCAGATTACCCGAAAACTCTCTAGTCTTTTTGGTGGAGCACATAGTCAAGCATGGCACGTAAACATGCCGAGGTAAGTAGTCATGTGATATTTCGGGTTATATTCTGATTTCCATCCAAGAGTCCGGCCTCCGACTATCTACCAACCTCTTTTGTATCTCCGACACATGCTTACGCCCTATACGGAAACCGAAAGGTTGGGTTTGGAACGAACCAAATGGTTTGAGAATCAGGGGAGGGGGGTACCACAGCAAACACTCCACTCAACCCCAGACGATAGGCTATTCACTCGCTGATTCCCCCCGTTGGACTTCTCAGCTGGATTTACGAAAAGTTAGTTAACTGGAGCGATTCGTATCCTTGGGATGACGACGAAGGCGAGTAATCTTCCTGTATATCCATCCATTAGCTGAGCCTCACGTCTCCTTTACAGTGTTGACCTGGGTATCCATCTACTGGTTTTCAGGGAAGGTCCGACCGCGTCTATTAGACTTTACTATGAATACACTCAGTCAAAAGATCGTGTGCTAACGAAGGAACCCACTATTCCGCTTGGTCCTTTCGTATTTCCCCAAAGAGGTGCGCTGTTATCCCCGACTGTGAGTGTCTCACCGCTAGGGCGAGGAACCTATTCTCACAACTAATCATTACAGCTGGTCTCTGACCGAAGGGAATCTGGTGTTCGAATCGGAGCATACTAGCGGGGGACACTTTGCCGCCCATGAGAAGCCACAGGAGTTGGTGGATGACTTGAGGAAGATGTTCGGAAAGGACGGTCCGGCGTTTGGTGTTGTTCCAGGAAGGACTGGGTACCTGTGACGCACGACGGACCGTCTGAAGATCCGGTCTCTCACAAGAATCTCTGAATAATACCAGCCTGTGAGCGCTTTCAAGTTTAGAACATATGCATTGGGGAGGATTGTTGAATCATCTCTAGATCTCAGGGTCATTATTTGCTATTCTCTCAAGGGGCTATGGGCTCAGCATCCCTGTAGTCTCTTTCTTCGGCGTAATGAAGACAGAAACACTGGAGGCAGTTCTGTGAATACTCGGCGATGAATTTCACCGTGATGTAATACGATACTAGAGCGATCGCTCGGTGTAAACGGAGTGGCAAGCAGCTGAGAGATCGGTCTGAGTGGATCGCGAAACGACGCCGCTCGTTGTCGTCCGAGAACCATGTTTGAATACGTGGCGTAAGAGATGGCTGGACAATATGAACTGGGTATCACGGCGGTCGAATGTGTGATATCAATGCGAGGGCATCATGGAGTTCGTGCGCGTGCTGCCGTGACTGTGGCCCGAACGTTAATCTGATCTCAAATTTATTATCGTACACTGGATCTCCTATCAGGAGGACGATTATACGTAGCAGGTTAAGCATTCCTAAAAATTTCCATCAAGATAATATCCGAGTCGTTGGATCAGGGAGGCAGACCTCGACACGGCTGGCATAGGCTGTTATCAGACTGCTCGGCCACCGATCTAGGACTTCTGGCTTGGATTTTCTTGAAGGGCAGGGGACTGCTACACGTTTTTTTCGATCTAATGGAATGAGGGACCTGGAAGAAGCGTGAGTTGAACATGATACTGATTTGATACTCTTGCTACTTGTATACAGAACTGGGTCAAAATTAGGTTCAGTTACACGGTACGAATTCCTTTTCGATGGCGAATGAGGTCACAAGATGTACTGTATTTCTGTACACCCCTGTGAAGAAATAGTGGTCCGAGGTAGCCGATCTTGAACTATCTTTAGCTGGCGTCGTCGCGCGTTCTCGGGTAGGTCCACGTGACAGAGGAGAACCTGTAACGGGGTTGTCGGGTACACCGTCCTGTTGTTCGCCAACAGACAAGCATATAAACGCGATCACATCTCTACCATGGCCTCCTTTTACAATGTTCCTCCTCATCTCCTTCCTCCTCCTCCTCCTCTACCTTTGCTCAAATTTCATTCGTCTCCTGGTCCGGCAATGTCGGTCACCTCTTCTTCGTCTCCCGGGCCGCCGTCGCAATCGTTCTTGACAGAAATCTCGAGCAAATGCACGACATGGCAAATTCTGACATTTTTGTCGCACGGGAGGCCAAGTATGGGCCCAATTACGCTACAAAGGGTTCCTGAGGTGGCAAGCAGGCTAATGAACTACGGATCCGGTCGCACTTTCGTATATCCTAGGACATGCGTACGGACTACCCAAAACCGGATTTCGTTCGTGATACTCTAGCCGCAATGGGTGCAGGACATGAAGGGCTCGTCACATCGGAGGGTGAGGTTCACAGGAGACAAGTGTGTGATTGATTCATCCCCTGGTTTGCAGTTACTCACGGTCTCCTTACTGTAGCGTAAAATTCTGGTACTTATTTTCATGCTCTTCGCTCTCATTCGCTCACGGGCATATAGTCGCCCGCATTCTCGTTATCCCAAGTCTTTGAACCGATATTCTGGGACAAGGCTGAGCAGGTTGGTCGTTAGCTCACGTACTGCGCAATCACTGTAGTCTAATGCAACGATCAGCTTCGCGACATATGGCTCCTATCATCAGGAAATCCTGTCCGCATAGACGCACTCTCTTATTTGGCTCGTGCCACATTAGATTTCATTGGCTTGGCTGGTATGTTTCTCACTGGCAAATCGGAATCAGAACGCATATGAATTGTCTTCTCCAGGCTTCGGATACCACTTCGATTCACTCTCATCCTGTGACAACACCAACGAACTAGCTCACGCCTTTAGCGTCATATTCTCCACCGCACGCAAGTTCAGGCTGGTTACTATTTTGCAAGTCTGGTTCCCTATCCTAAGACGATTTGTAAGTCGCGATCCGATGTACATTACACATGCGGTAACTGTTCTCATAGCGTCCTCACAACGGTACCATGACTGCTGCGCATGCTACCATGCGAAGAATAAGCTTGGAGCTCATCCAGGAACGCAGAGAGGCGGTCACCAATGAAATGAGGGAGAAGAAACCCATGTTATTAGATGGGAACAAAACTATTTTAGGCCGCGATATTTTGAGTGTTCTAAGTACGTCATGGATTCATCGAGTTCTCAGCCTCTTACTGATATGGTCTATATCCTAGTACGCTCCAATTCAAGTGCTTCGTCGTCTGAACAAATGTCGCTGCCCGAGATATTATCTCAAATATCTACTTTTCTTGCGGCGGGTCATGAAACAACAGCTAGTGCCCTCACATGGTGCTTGTATGCGTTGGTTACCAATACAGATGCCCAAACGATCCTCCGGAAGGAGTTGAGACAATTGGACGCTCTGGAAGGTGACCGAGAACGACTAACAGATGAAATCATGAAATGCCAGTATCTCGACTGGGTCGTTAGGGAAACTCTGCGCCTCCATTCGCCTGTAACGAACACGATGAGGGTTTGCATGCGGGATGAAGATGAGATACCTATTGATTACAGGTTAGTTCAGCGTTATCCGTGTAATCGTATACTTCCTTATGCATCCTCCAGTCCGACTTCCACGGGCCCAGGGGGATACCTCGACAAGGATGGCGTTCGGAGATATACAATCAAAGTTAAGAAATGGGATATCATAACTATACCGATCCAGGCAATCAACGATAGCGAACGGCTCTGGGGAGAGGATTCCAAGGTTTTCAGGTGAGAAATGAGCTTCTAGATCCGAGCGCATGTGTAGAGATTGATTTACTCGTGACTAGACCAGAACGATGGGCGGCCCGTACAACATTGCGGGCCAATTCAATCCCGGGATTGTATTCAAACATCATGACTTTCCTTAACGGCAATCCCATCGACGGGAATCGCTCCTGCATTGGATACAAGTTTGCTCTGCTCGAGTAAGTCTTCATCTATTCAAGTTCCGACGGAATGTGCTTTGATTGGTGGAAAGCTCAACTCAATTCTAACACCCTCTTGTCCCTTCACAAAATTTTGATTGACGACCGATTTCAGGATCAAAATTTTCTTGTATGTGCTTCTAAAGGACTTGGAGTTCTCAATTGACCCGGCCATGGTTATCGAGAAGAGGGTCAAGTGAGTCGGTCTGTTCCATGAACTAAGAACGTGTGCTCATCTTATGTATAGCGTGGTAACACGCCCTTTTGTGAAATCTGAGCCGCAGTTAGGGAACCAGTTGCCCCTCTTTGTACATCCCGTCTCTCGGAGTGACGTGAAAGAAAATGTTGCAATCGCACAAACCGCACAATAGCACGATGCGCATCTGGTCGTTTATCGTCACCATATACATTATTTATTTCCTTTCACGAAAGGCCGACTATGTCGATCATTTCATTTGTGTAATTGCATGTGTAAACCTAGCATATATAATAGAATAGTAGAAGATGGATGGCCAGATTGTCCAGAAGTTTCTCCCGCGTGCGTACAGGTTTGAGGAACGTTGATGATATCGACCGAGTCGACTCAGCTTCTTCGTTCTACGAGCTGGTCCTCGTCATGCATGACGCCCAATACCCCCGGCAATTAATATTAATGATAACGTTGAGGGCCGGGATCATTAGTTGTCTATTGGAGTCCTAGCTTCGGAATTCGCGTAGGAGCTAATGAAGATTCCAGGTCAGGATGAACACACCGGTAGGCACTTGAAGATGCAGATTTTCCACGGATGCGGGAGCCGTTGATCATCGAATCGCCACATTTGGGTACCGGTAGTTGCCGTCATCTCTTGACCACGACCTTGTTGCGGCTCCTTTTACAACGGTCGACAAGTCCTTCACCGGATGAGATGTATTGGGTCGGACCGAACAACTGATGTGGAGGCTTCTATCGATTCTTTCCTGAACGCGAACGGAGTATTCCATGCTTACTGTCCAGTACTAGCCGTATTCGTGATCCCTCCGCATCGACAAAACTGTTTGTTGGCTCTTGCAGATCAGAGGAGACGGACCGCATCTTCAGGAGCTGATTGTTTTATCATGTTCTTAGGTTCTCTTGGCTGTACTTTTCTCCGGACGCATGTATGGTTCTTTCAGGAGACTAGCGTCGGTTGTTCGTCCCCACCCGTGAGATCCAATGCTCGCAGATTGCAGTTTCTGACCATCTCCACCGCCACCGAATCTCGTTATGTCGGCCGTGTTTACCCGCCGGGAATTCAAACTCAACCTCGAACCATTCCTGCAATCAAACCAGCAGCATTCCATTCTGAATACATTGAAGCACCGCCTCTTCGATTCTATTGTAGCTCCTTTCACGATGATTTCGGTCACCGAGCTCGGAAAATTGGCCCTGTATTCTGATGGGGATTGACCACTGGGCGTGGCTGTATTTCGTCATCTTGACCCTTAGGCTGTGATGCGTAACGGTTCCTGTATTTTTCCAAGGACGAGCCTCGCACGACACCGGTGAATATCATCGTGATATTGGAATAAGGACCGTCCTACCGCCTCACTGATTCCGAGCCGGTCCTTTCTCTGATCTAGCCTGGAGTCACAAGCGACCCTTTCATCCGACGTAATATGTCATTCTTCATTGATCCTGCCAGGAATTCACCGTACGCCTTGCCAAAACGGAAAATCCATGTTGATCACACTTATCGTCGAAATCATGCAGGATGTAACCGCTGGCTCAGTATCGATGAGCTGTTTATAGTTCTGAAAACTCCACTCGAAGCTGGAATGAACGGCCGGTTCATGAGGCTGGAGAGGTCGGGAGATCGATATCAGCTCAACCTAGACCCGGGCTCGCCACGGGAAGTTACCCAGTGATGATCAGCACCGTCGATGACTTGGTAAGAGTAATATCGTGTGACTAAATCCATCAGGAGGCTCGAAGAGAAGGTACGCAAACCGTTTCGTACCAAGATAAACGCCGCTGACCTCATCCAAGCAGGTAATGGAGCTGAACAAAGGTTGTGTGCGACGAATTCGGAAGGGGGAGCAATCAAATGCACCTTGTTTGACTCAGAAGGGCGGGAGGCGCATGGGTCGTAAAGGCGTGTATTTATTTAATTTATCTCATTAAGCCCGTTTGGGTCAACTGAAAGTTCATTCGTTGATAAGTGGGAATGCTGCCATGGGAAGCATCTCGATAGAACGGAAGGATGGTTGGATGTCCACTTCAGCAAAAAAATCAGAACACAGTTCGCAGTGAGGCGGCGATGCCAAACATCCCGCTGTGAAAGCAAACATTGCTTGCCGGCGGCTTGAAGCTTAATTTTTGTCGAGCGTCATTTCCTTTATTAGGTAGGTGCGTTGCGAGCTGGC